>CM061535.1:43432832-43965626 GCA_030545055.2 Neoaliturus tenellus | reverse complement strand
CAAATGAATTCGTTGATTAATCATATTAGATCCTCTTTGGTGCTAAATATGGGAAATGTCAGGGAAAACATTTATTGTCTATGGAAAGCACCAGTGGTGGTTAACATTTAAAATATAAGTGGTTTGTGATATTGCTGTACCGAATGATGGTTGGCATCAGATGCTTACACTCTTAAACTTGTCATTTAAGAAACTTGCGACATAGTCTTGGTTTATTTATTAGAAAAAGAAAGTTGATATTTTTCCTTCAGAATTATTTTTGGTCTTCCTCTAGGGCAGTGTTTCTCAACCTTTTTGTGCCCGCGTACCACCTCAGGCTATTTAAATTTTTTAGCGTACCATCCAAACTCATATAATCCCCCCCCCCTCCCCTTGAGATTCAACCAGAGAAAGCCTAGGATATTGTTTTGTTTTTAATATGTGTCACTATGACTATACAGTAATTAGAAATGTTTGAAAAAATAATAAAGCCCAAATTTACAACAGTTAAGAAAATTTTATTTCAATTGAATAGGTCTAAATTTTCCAGTTTGAAAGAAAAACTGCTAGCTGCAGGTATAAACAAAGATAAATTCAATAAAATTAAAATTTTCATTAAAAAAAAGTTTCAGGTTGTTAATGGAAAACTGCTGTGTTTTTCTTGCCCAGAGAAGTCTCATTGTAAGGACGAATTAACTATCGGGACTAATTCCACACATTAATAAATAAATATCACGACACAAACTATTTTTACAGATTACTCAGGGAGCTTTACTGAACGAATACACAGAACGTGTTCCTGTGTTACACTGAAAATGCTCTATGGACCAAACAAACTTTCCCTCTTATTTCATCGTTCCTGCGATTTCCGAGCGTGTCTCTTAATTTTAAAGGTCAAGGTAAATCTTGAACTTAAACTTAAAATAATTAGGTTTGGAAGAGTACTGGACACAAAATCATTAATTCGCTAATACCCATTTGCTCAGAAAACGGATTCTTATAATTAATTTATTTCCTAATTTGATATAAAATTGCTTTAGCTAGGCAAAGGTGGTGTTACCTATTGCAGTCTCTCAAACTAAATCGAAATGTGTTGTAATGTTTAACTGAGCTGACTACCAGTGGTACGCGTACCACCGGTTGAGAAACACTGCTCTAGGGAAATAAGTTCTATGTATGAAAGTGCAAAGTTTGTAGTGCAAAAGAGAGCTTTTGTTTGTACAATTCTAATTAAAATAGTTTTGAATTTTTAATGGAAGATAACAGCTGAGGAGGTTGGTAGTCAAATATCTTTTTCAATGCCTCAAATAGCAATAGTTATAAGTTGTTTGTGCCTGTCACAGTCAATACTTTAACAAATTAATTGATAAAAAGTTAATTTTGTAAAACAAAGTGTAAGAATGTCTATTATATATTCTGAAATAATTTGAAAGACAAATAAGCTTCTTATTCTTAAAGTCACTCACGGATCAAATTGGGGACAAGCCCGGTTGTACGACCAAAAGTTCTACATTGAACTGCCATGGCTGGTAACTCATATTGTAGAGGTAGGCTACTACAGTCAACTTCCCCTAACCCAAAATTCACAGGACCCCAATTTCCTTTGAGTTACGTATTGTTCGACTTAATAATAGTTCGCGTAACAGAGGTAGCATACAGTGCAGCACAATGAAGAAAGTCCGACACACTAGACTGGATACGTCACAGACTTGTTGCTACCTGTGCACCGGGGTTTTGACTTACAGAAGTCCTTAGAGAAAAATTTTAGATATAACAATAAAATTGGACTTGTGGAGGTAAAATACAAATTAAATTTGACTTAGGTATAGTGATATCGAAAAAAAAAGTTAAATAGTAACTCCAGGAGACTTTTGGTTCTCTATTTTATGGTAATTTTTTTTAAGTCCGCCATTTTTCCAATATGGCGATCAACTTAAATATTTTTAAGTGAACCCTTAACTCTTAAGCAGTTTTTTATTGTATACACGATTTTAAGACTATTTTACTCTGTGATATTTCCCCCTATATATAACGGTTTGGAAATTAGAGACAATCAAAGTTCGTTATTAGTCCCATAAGAATGACATAGAGTAAACTTTAATTGCCTATAAATCCTAAGCCATTTAGTAAAATAAAAAATTCCAAAAATTAAAAATGGCTTATATAATTATTTTAAGACTATTTCTTCCATAATAACATCAAATTAAAAAAAAAAAAAAAAAAAAAATAGTTTTGTTTGATACCATCATAAAAATTATTATTTACACATAAATGAACTGAATTTCAACGTGGGGGACAAACAATAAATATGTAAAAAATGTATGTTATCATTATGAAAGGAATGGTCTTAAATTATCCCTCTAAAACATTTTTATTCTTGGATACTTTTATTTCTCTAAATGGTTTAGGACACATAGGCAATTAAAGTTTACCTCCAATGTTATTCTTAAATGGGACTAATAACGAACCTCAATTGCCTCTAGCTCCTTAACCGTTAGGTTTAGAGAAAAATATTAAAGGGTATATGAGTTTTAAAATCATATATACAATAAGAAATGACATAAAAATTGGGGGGTTGTATTTGAAGTATTTAAGTTTACCGCTATTTTGAAAAAATTTAAATCATCATAAAATGGAGAACCAAAAGTCCACAGGAGTTACCTATTAATTTTTTTCCTATCACTTAAGTAAAACAGTTGGAACACTTAATCACCCTTTAGAGATGATTTCTGTGGGTATGTCTTGAACTTATTATTCCGAGTTATGTATGTTTTTATTTGACTTAGGCAGGTTTTTCCAAGGGGATTTATAATATTCGAGTTACTGAGGATTCCGAGTTATCAAAATTCGAGTTAGTGGGAGTCGACTGTACGAGTATTATAGTCAGTAATGGCAGCGTGTTAGCAGAGGTGTAGTGGCACATTTTACAGTGTGGGAACGCTTGATATATTTGTCAAATTCCCTGCAAAAAAAGATATGACTTCCCGGATTTCCCAGGTTTTTTAAAACCAGTGCAGGAACGCCGTTCCCCACGCGTTCCAGCCCCACTACACCACTGCGTGTTAGTAATGTTTACATTAACATGGCAACACAGTTAACACTAATGTACACTCAATCGTTTTAAAATCCGTTCTGATATTATTTCTTAGTTACACCCCATATTGCAAATTCTATAGAATGAGAAATTTATAATAAATCATTAATTTGTATCAAACCTACAATTAGTTTTAATTCAAACATATAGTAAAATTTTAAGTATTACTTTCCTGAACTTTTATCAAAATAAGACAAGTGAGAGATTCAAATGGATCACACTGTCTAGATTATAGTTAATCATTAAAGATAACATTAAGCTCGAAAACTTCATTGAAGTACTATAAATTTATTTATTTATTTATTTTTATTTATTTATTACATGTCATTACATCATACAAATGATAGGACATACAGTCAGTACAATACAGAAAACAATACAAGTATAAGAAATATCTTAAAATAAACCAAACAACTTATAATGAATTATAAAATAGTTCACTTCTTTAATCAGAACTCATATCTCTGTCTAAGTATTCAGCAATTGAATAAAAATTTTTTGTCTTCAACCAGGCTCTCAGGGTGGTCCTGAATTTAAAAGAATTTTCAATATTTTTTCAAATGTAATGGTAATTTGTTGTGTATTTTTGGACCTGAATACTGAGGAGACAAATGAAATTTTTCTAATCTGTGCCTTACTGGTTTAATATTGTCTCTATGTCTTGTGTAATAATATGGACAGGCTGATCACTGAGTGAGGATAGATTGTTTTTCACCCAACATGCAATTTCCAATATATAATAGGTCATAAAACGTTAAGATTGAAAATTTTTGAAAATATCTTTACAAGAAGTTCTAGGGGACACTTTGGCAATAATTCTTAGTGCTTTCTTTTGTAATTTAAATATTCTTTTGAATGACAGAGTTACCCCAGACCAAAATTCCATATGTCATTATTGATGAAAAATATCCATGATAAGTTATCAATTGAGTTTTCAAATCAACAACTTGCCTTATTACACGAAGTGAAAAGATACAGCTATTCAAACGTTTAACTAAATTATCTACTTGTGGTTCCCAGTTTAAGTTTTGGTTGATTGTTATGCCCAGAAATTTACTTTTTTTTGCAGAGATATTTGAAAATTAGATATTGTAATAAGATCACTATTATTCTTATTATTTGAGCTAAATTTTACTATCTGAGTTTTATCCTCATTCATGACCAATCCGTTTGCCTGGAACCAGTCACCAATGCCTGTATCTCCCTGTCCAGTGTGCACCACAGGGTGTCAGGACTGGGCCCGTACAAAGTAGCATTGTATCATCTGCATACTGAAGATATCCATATTTGAGATTAGTGAAAGGTCATTGACGTATACAATGAACAAGCAAGGGCCCAGGATTGACCCCTGCGGAACTCCACATTGTATTTTTTTCCAAATTATAATATATTGGCATTATAATAACCCCTTTCAATACATTAACAACGAAATAATAATAGTCTAAACCTGATGATGAGATAAAAGAACAGTCAACCGAAAGAGATGAGTCTGGTAGTTGAAGGTTATACAATCTATAATCATCCTTGTTATTCTCTATGCCAGTTCTACAAAAATTTCATTAACAATTTATTTGTTGAATCGTTAAGAGCAGTGTTTCTCACCTTTTTGTTCCTGCGTACCACCTGATGCTTTTTCAATGTTTTGGAGTACCACCCAATCTCATACTGAACCGACCCCCCCTCCACGCACCCCTCACCATCAACCTTTAAGCTGGAGAGATACAGCTGGAGAGAGCCTAGGCTGTTGTTTCTTTTTTAATTGTTTTAATTTAATTGGGGGTGTATAAAAAGAATTAACACAAATTTACAACCATTAGTAAAATTTGTTCCTAATTTAATAATCATAAATTCAAAGCGACATTATATTTAAAAGCTATAGGCCTACAAATTTTAGAGTGATTCCAAATTAGCATTATAATATATTGGAATTTCAAGCATTTTTCCCAGTTTGAAACTAAAAACTGCTTGTAGATTTGTTGTACAAATTTATTTTTATAGATACATCAGGTATCTATAAAAATAATTCGTTTCTCGAAAATCGATTCGAAATTGAATATCGATTCGTTTTTCTATCATTAATCCACAAAAAAACAAATTTTTTAATGTCCAAAACAGAAGAATGCAGAGGCGTGTGTTTCCAGCGTTTTTAGCGGATTTCCTCATAGGGAATTAAGTGAATTTCTCTATAGGGAATACGCTATTACGGTAGTAGTCACGGTCAGACCCAAGTCTTTGACCATGATATTTTTGTTTTGATGTCCTTAGAAGCCGGAAACAACATTCGTTAAAATTTGTTTATATATATATATATGTTGTGAGTGTGTGTCCGTTGATATGATAACACTCAAAAGAGTGAATAAACATTTCACTGACTTTTGAAAGATTATCAGAAGGCTGTCTTAAAGTGACTGATCACCCAATGAATCATAGAGGTTTATTCAAAACATGATGTTACTAATTAGATGAGGAGTTTGATTTTTTCAAGGGGCCTACTAAGCTCAAGAGAATTTCTATCAGATGAGTTTATTGATATTTTAAACAGTTTTTTAAACTCCAAACTCTCTTTTAAAACCTCTCTGTCAAAATCCTGAAAATTAACAACTAAACTTGTTTATAAATGAAGGCAAATCTATTAACTTGTAGGAAAATTATGAAGTGGAAGAGTTAAACATTGTTAAGTCGTTTGCTTGAAGATGCAAGTACTTCCTTCTCTCACCACTTGTAAACTGCATTTCATTGAGCTGCATTAGTCATTATCAGCTGCATTAGTCATAGTGTAATAACTTTTTGATTACTATGATATTTGCTGTGTTGCACATGTGTTGGATTTAATGAATAGAATATATCTTCCAACACCACTGGAATTTGGTACACTGCTGCTCTTACAAACTGGTTTTTGTGTTTACCCCTTGTAAATAAATACAGTTAATGTAAAAATATTCTGAGGACTGGAAGATATATTTCATTACATATTGCATAATGGGGTAAACTCTTAGGCTACTGGACTTTTGATTGAAAAACATTTGTACTGTCATCCTCTGTACTAAATTATTGCAAATATGACAGAAATTTCAAAATAGTAAACATATAATAAATACTTCCGTTGCAGCATACCTGCATAATAAGCATATTTTCATAGGCTGTAATTGTTCGGTAAAAATATATATTGAATAAATGGTTGATGATATACACAGTGATCAACTCAAGTGGTGCCACCAGTGGTATCTCTTAAACTACTCGTAAAATAGTTACAGAAAACTTTAACTGGGGGTACTTTACCTCCTTCTTAGAGACCATTAAAATATGAATTCAGATTTTAAAAATTTTGACATCATATTCCAACATGGTGACGACTAACATTGAAATTTCTTATGGAACACCCTGTTTTTTATAACAGATTCGGATTAAAGCAATAAAAACTTTCTATTCATTGCTATTTTTCTCTCAGCTTAACAGTTAGCGAGCTAGAGGCAATTAAAGTACATTTTAATTCCATAAGAATAACATGGGGCAAACTTTATCTGGCCATATCTCCAAAACCATTCATTCAGTAAAATAAACTCAACAATAAAAATCTTTTAAATTTATGTTTTAAGGTCATAATAATATGAATTTTTTTATAAACATTTTTTGTCAGCAATATTGGATATAGATAAATTCATGTGTAAATGATCATTTTTATGAGTGAAATACTCTTACAAAATTGTTATAAGAAATTTTTATTCTGGAGTATTTTTTATTTTACTAAATTTTTTCCAAGATATGGGCACATAAAGTTTCCCCTATGTTATTCTTATGGAACTAAAGATGAACTTTGATTGCCTCAAGTTCCCTAATCGTTAAGTTTAAAGAAAGATGGCAAAGAATAAAAAAGGTCTTAAATTTGACTGCTTAATCCGAATCTGTTATAAAAACATGGGTTGTTCCATAAGAAATTTCAAAGTTGGTTGCCTTATTACTGAATTTGCCAAATTTTCAAAATCTGAATTCATATTTTTAATGGTCTCTACAAAGGGAATAAAGTCCCCTTTTAAAGTTTTCTATATCTATTCTAGCTTACGAGACACCAATGGTAGCACCACTTGAGTTGAAGTATTGGAGTTATTTAGACATCTAAATAATAATCCTCAAATGAAAAATATTTCATTGCATTAATTACATTCATATTGATTATTGTTTCCAAATATAAATAAACAGCTTTAAGTGTGGGGTTAGGCCCGGGTTCAGGAATTACCGTGACTACTACTTTAATAGCATATTCCCTATAAGGAAATTCGCTAAAAAAACTGAATTATGATACTTTCAAGTCCAGAAAATAAAATAAAATTAACATGTATAATTTTTTTCTCTAACTGTAGCCAAACTCACAGACTACGACAGCTAGTCTGCTAATGAAACTTAGCAAAAAAAATTAGTGTATGTAGACAATGGTAAGAATTAAACACATGTATCCCACACCGTCCAAATGAGTGCTGTCTTGCCCGAGGGATGTGCAAAAAGTAAATAAATTGTTGCCCCTAAGGAATACATTTACATTTATTTTTTTGCAGTAGTATAGATTACACCTTATTTGTCATCATTGGCACTATTATTATTTAATAACTCTCTTCAAGGGAACATGATGAAAGTCATAGTAAAGCGTGGAAGTTTCCTAATGGTTGAAACAACAAAATTAATATTAACTAGGCCTAAATACAGGGAGTTCCTATGTAATATTGCAAGTCAACGATATTTTGCGATGGTAAATAGAGCAAAAGGACACTTTTGTTGCAAATCAATTAAATGTAGACATTGACATGTAAATAAAATTTAAAAATAACACTATTTTGTACATTTAACTAATCAATGAAGGTTTGTGTGTTTTGGATTTTAGATGATAAAGTACAAACACCCGCAAGACAAAGTTTTCAAATAAATTACAGTTTCTAAGCTTATTTACCTATACATATTTAAAACTGTTAATCAATAGCCCTATAAATACCAGAAACCTTTCTTATGGCAATGACAGGGCTTCTAACAGTTCTTGAGGTTAATCAAAATAAAAAAAATTACCAAAGTGATAGAAAAAATTAACCAAAAAATAACCTTGAATAAACACAAAATGTTGCTAAAAGTTCCAAAAACCGGTGTTTTATCGGGATATTAAATATATGTAGGCAATAAAAATTACGTAGGATAATTTTTAACTAGGTCATCTGCTAACAAATCATCTACTAAAGCAATAACAATAATAAACAAATTTAAAAATGGAAAAAGTCCTACCCAATCCATTATTTTCTTAATTTTTTCCGTTTTTAAACATTTATTTAAATTTGATGAGCTTCATCCAAATCGATCGATCAATAAAAATTTGATTTCCCCCAAAAAAATTAAATAAATAACCAAAATCCTACAAAAAATAACAGAAGTAACCAAATTCTAAAAAAATAACAAAAAATAAACAAGAGCAAAAAAATAACAAAAAATAAATAAAATAATCTGTTACAAGCCCTACAATGAAACACTTCATTATGTAGGATAATTTTTAACTAGGTCATCTACTAACAAATCATCGACTAAAGCAATAACAATAATAAACAAATTTAAAAATGGAAAAAGTCCTACCCAATCCATTAGTTTCTTAATTTTTTCCGCTTTTAAACGTTTATTTAAATTTGATGAGCTTCATCCAAAGCGATCAATAAAAATTTGATTTCCCCAAAAAAAGTAAATAAATAACCAAAATCCTCCAAAAAATAACAAAAGTAACCAAATTCTAAAAAAAATAATAAAAAATAAACAAGAGCAAAAAAATAACAAAAAAATAAATAAAATAACCTGTTACAAGCCCTGCAATGAAACACTTCGACTTGCAGCGAAGTTGCCTAAACGGCAAAATTAATTACCGTATCCCAATGACTTTCTGTCTAAGACAAGGCAGTAATAACTTGCAAAGGTCTCCGCCAGGGTCGCTGGTCAGATTGTATTCGGTTTATAGCCAAGCAGAGCATTGCGAGAGGGGTATTGGGCGTCCGAGTGGGGGCGTTGACAAGTTCGAACCTTGGTCAGTTGGAACTTTAATATTACTTAGTTTATTTAAAGTCATTGGTCAAATGGAACATTGGCCAGTTAGTGGCCCCCCTTTATTTCAATTATAAGGTCACAGTTTAGTAGTAATGTATTTTAAAATGGATAAATATTGTATTAGTTTCCATAGAAGTAAAAACTGTACCTCACTATATATGAATTGTATAGCTTAAAATGCATAAACGGAATTGAAAGATTTAAGATTGAATTCAGCGTCTTGTAGTACTAAGCTAAAAACGTAATAAAAATACTTTTTAATGCTGACAATGAAACATTCAATATTAGGCAAAATATTTAAATTTGAATAGAACATATTTTACTTATTGAAACATCCAAGTTTTGCAATAGGCAGAAAAATCAAATTTTTCTTAAGAAAAACACTTTTACACTGTTATTTGTTATTTCATCATTATGATCTTGGTATTATAATTTATATAATTGAATTTCTCAACATTTTTCTCTCTGATGTTTAGTTGTTTTATAAATTTACTGCTATTGAGATATTTGCCTTTAAATATTTTTTTATAAGATTTGTAAGATTTTTGTAAAGATTTTTGTATACAAAAAAAAATTTGGAAAAGAATACTTTTTCTCTGAAAATGGACATTGTTGTGATAAAGGTACATGCGAAATATCAATTTCATACAACATTCCATTTACAACATAAAAATTATCAAGTGTAAAAAATGGGGGCCTGCGGCTTAACGAAGCGCTTTAGGACATAAATATTTATAAGAACATTTTTGGTTATTTTGATATGAGCAATAACCTTCTTGATTATTGCAACATTCCCCCCCCCCCCCTGAACACCATGGTTATACAAGGTGTTTCACTGGATCCCTGATGAAATTCCATAAATAGTTTTGTTTACTATTTTTTACTAACAAAAACATCTTAATCCTCAAAGAGAGGAATCATTGTAAAAACCTAGTTTGCTATGAAGGGTTATAACACTATCACCTTTATATCCATAAACATGTTTCTTGAAACATGGCAGATTTAAGACAGTAGTTCCAACTGTCTAAAAAATACTGTAATACCTCCTATAACAATAGTTAAAGTTCAAGATTTTAATTAATAATTAATTTTAATTAATTACTATATCCTAGAAATCATTGATTTTTGTAGTTAATAAAATGAAAACAAATGAGATTTAAAACATGTTTAAGGTTTATTTATGTATTGTTATTAGTTTTTAAGGTACTTTTAGAGAATACAGTAACTGTCTTCCATATTTTAATTGCAAATATTATTTATAAATCAAAATTAATGTAAAAACAGTGGTTAAATCACGGAAAAAGTTAATTCTTGTATTTCTTTGTTTAGGAAAAAATACAAACAAAAACCTGCACTACTTCTACAATGGTCTTTATTATTTTTGACAGCTAAAAAATGGAGAAGGGGTTCGTTGCCTTGCTAATTCTGAGAACAAAAATAGATCCAACCGTAACCGTACGCAGTTCAGAGGCTGGGTTAACAGGAGCATTGCCATTTAAGAGAGGGACGTATGTTGGCATTTGACACTGCTGCTGAACTCATAGGAGGGGAAGACATTTGGAGATGCAAAAGGCACAGTTAATTATTTTGGATGCTTTGCAATGTTCACTATTTTGTAATACAATCTTATTAATATAATTATTTGTAAAATTATATATTTGTGCCACATCCAAATTTCATCACCTCAAAAACCATGTTTTAAGTTTAGAGAGTATTGGAGGTCAAGAAATTTAGAGGTGGTGCAACATGAAAAATATTGAATTTATACTTTTGGACGACTGGATGTCGTTCAAGGCTACAAAAAAAATAATAACAATACAAGTTTAAAAACCTCAACAATACAAAGTTACAAAAGTTGCAACACACATCATGCTCTGAGACTGAGTACTGTATGATACCGGTACTCCTTTTTTATATAATGTTTTTTAATCCATCCAATAATTTTAAAAACATTTTTGGATGGATGAATAGACAGCCCAAACCTAGTTACAGAAACTTTATTTTTTTAAGATAAATATGGACTCACCTTATATCTAACATGATGTTGCTTCTATCGAGCTCGTAGGAGGAGAGACTACCTGTTTAATCTCTTATCTGCGGCTCATCCTCATCTCTTATCAGCTTGCTGCCCGTTATCTGGCTTGGAGACAAGCGTAATGAATAATCCATGTGAAGCATTAGTCTTTTCATGAAGTTCCACCGATTTTCAGGATTTAACCAAAGCTGGCTTCATAATATCCTGTACTTTAAAAATCATTTCACGATAATTATTGTGGTTTTAAAATTTATCACATATATCAGTTAAAAAATGTGATTTTTCTAAAGTAATGACCGATTGAACAATACTTACAAGAACTTTGTAAGTAGAACGAAGAGGCTTTGGTAATTTTGCACATTGAAATCTAGAACGACTATGTTTTTGTTGGATTTCATGCTCAATTGAAAGAAGGGGCCGTCCATAAATTCAGTCATCACTTTTTGGCCATTTTTGGACCCCCCACCTAAAATTATCCTTCTATCATAATTTGTATGACCCCCCCCCCCCCCCTTCTCAGAAAAATTACGTCATTTTTAACAAACCTCTGTTTTAAGTAAAAATAATGTTTTTCGTCAAAGGTACTTAAGTTCTATTCTTTATTAATTTATTATTTATTTTAATTTTTTTTATTTATTTGTATTTTTTATTAAGACTATCAATTAACTTAAGACTTTTGAATCCCATTTTGGCGGTAGTTTGTTGAAATAACTGTTCAAACTGTGTTTCAAACTATTCAAAAGAATATTGCCTTTTATACAATAAACTAGTATAAAATAGAATAAAATAGAAAACAACGCCTAAAATAGTCTTATGTATTTTCTTAGATAATTATATTATAATAGTTAAATTGTGTACAAATTTATCATTGTTTTACTGTCAAAATTTTTATAAAATATCATTTTTAATTACATCATATCAAAGCCGACCCCCCTTGCACATCACCCTACCGTCATTTTCAATCTGGACCTTCCCCCCCACCAATTTTTAGATGACGTAACTTATGGATAGCCCTGAATATAAGAACATTGACTACATAGAAGTATTAGTAGAGTCAATGATGAATGAGTGAGTCACAAAAGCAAATAGTAATCTTGTCAGCAATTATTTCCGATTTGGTTTTTATAATTGCAAATTACCTTTTAGTAACAAAAATTATGTGCAAGATCTCTATAATTTTTATGTTTGAGTAATGTAAATTTGAAATTTCTCAAACAGAAATTTTTTGAAAATAACCTCTTTAAAGAAGTAATTTTACACAGAATTTAAAGACTTCCCTACTTAGTTTAACAGATTCTAACAACTTAATACAAAATATTTTATAAAGTAAACAATCTACCCTGTTTTGAAAAATCTAACAGAAATATTATTAAGGTTCTCACTTAATCAGGTGTTATGAGTACAAGGTTGTAGGTTTCGGGGACATCACGCCAATGATGAATTTCCTCTATAAACCCTGACCAAGCCCACAAGTGAGACATGACACATTAAGATAACTGACTCAAGGAAAGGAACTATCTCATAGTTTTAAGTATTTCAAGAAAAAAGTTTTGCAATTTCAAGCAAATAAAAGGGTAAAGTTAAATATATAAAACCATTATAAATTTAATGAAGCCCAAAAATGAATGATAATAATGTTTAAATTAGAGTATTTTTTTTTGTGGTATACACAAAAAATAAATTACAAAATTTTCCTCTGTCTCCTGGTGTAGACTTCGCTCCACTGTCAACAATATTCATCATATACATATAAAATCCATCTTCAGGGAAATTTAACAACACAGCAGAAACTACCTGGCAACGAAGATGGTACTACAATGTCACTGATACTCAAACTTAGACCACATTCCAGTGACAATGATATTTACCCATGTTCTGGAGACATCTGAATATCAAAGATATTTGCTGGTGGTCTGATACCAACCACACCAGACATCTTGTTATAGTGATGACAACAATATATAATTTAGCTGAAATGGAATATTTTTTAAATAATTGCCAAATTGAGCCATGACCCCAAAGTAAAATTATCATCTAGCAAATAGGAATTAATTAAAGTTGTTTTTTATATCTTACTATAATATCATCACCATGGGGTTTTCCTTTATGAGCACCTAGTCTTTTAATAAACATTTTTAGCGAAGAAAAATAATCTAGATTCCAAGAATATTAATATAATCTCCTTCATAATTTATTTTGGTAGAGAGGTATAGAAACCATAACAACCAAATCCATAAACAAAGTCAAACCATTCTTCACCATCTCTCTTTTGTAAATTACCCTCTCTTGGATAACATTATAGCTCATATGTATTTCGAAATATATGTTAAAAAATTTCATAAGTTTAATATTAAAATTATTTTTAAAACAATATTCAACATTAGTTCCATGTAATAATACAAATTGATGATTACATACTGGATGTTTTAAACAATCCATCAAGTTCTGAAGGTGGAAGTAAATATTTAACATGTCATTGAAGTGTCAAAACCTAATCTAAAAGGAAGCATGTTTGATTCAGTTACAAAAAGATAACAGAACAAGACACATAATCCACTCAAGTGAGCAAATACAGACAACAAGATACATAATCGTCCAAGATGAGTAAATACTTGAAGTACTCGCCAAAATGGTGCAATGTCCGTAATCCGCAATGACTCAATCGACGTGAGATATCACTTTTGCCAAAGATAAGGATCAATAAAATGGAGTAATTTTGGGGAAGGATAGTTGTTAAGTAACAATCCAAACAGGTTAAGAAACAGAACTATCTTCTATAGAATACATTGAAAGTCAACTGGATATTAATTATGTATTAGTTTTCAATAAATAAGCACCAAACATTCCAAATCCATGGCATTTGGATTCACTCAAAAGTAAAACTCCACATAACTGTGTCAGGGGATGGACATAAAAATCGCGGTGCAGAGCAAAAACAAATACATAGTTTGTTATGGGATTGACAACAGACAGAGAGCGGCGCGGTGCGTCTCCACTTGAACCAGTCGAGTTTGATTTTTTGGAATGTCAACGAGCGTTTTTCCAATAGATATGGATGGCGGGTGTCTAAATTAAATGCTTTTTGGGCCTGCACTGTAACAGGCAAAGCACGAATCCTATACAGTACTATTAACGAGGAGTCTCTGTAGTGAGATATTTACATGTTGTCTCAAAATCTCTAAAGTTGATTTTGATTAAAATTTGCATTTTTTTGGCCCAAAAATAAGTTTAGAAAAATCCTCAGCCCCAGGAAAAAATATAGCGACATTAAGAATAATTTAATAATTGCCACAACACTTGGAAGGTTAAAATATCAATTTCCAAACTTGCTATTTTGATTTATGTTTGAAGGCCACCACCACTAAAGTCAGGGCCTGCACTGCACTGCTGATTTTGAAATCAATTTTTGGTGATGAAGTTTATTTGGATAAAATATTATTACTATGGGAATATGTCATTACTAAAGAACACAAATAAATTATACTCACAAACTATTTCTGTACACGTAGACTATCCTGAAGTATAAAATTCAGTTCCCAAAACGTCATGTTTAAAGTTTATTTGTATTTTAAAGCGAAATAGCAATGGTAAATAAAATAGGTTAATAATCGTCCAATAATCTTGAAACTGGCGGAATAGGAGAGTAGGAGACGTGCCGTGCCACACAGCGTTCTGTGTGTTCATACCCTTACTAAATTACAACTTTGAGAGTTTAAATTGGTGAAAACTTTTTTTGGACAGAATACTATTTTGAGATACATTTTGATCATTTTAGCAAACAAATAAAAAATTCAACTGTTTGGTAAATTTAAATGAGTAGTAAAGTTGCCCAGGGTAAACAAATTATTTATTGAGGTGTTTTATAAATAGTTTGAAACAACTACATAAGACCAAAGGAAGAATTCTAAGGAAGATCAGTTTGAGTACTGTTATCATACAGGGCGACTGATATAACTGTGCCAGCTGTTTTATTCAAAAGCTATAGGAGGAATGTTTTTTAACTAACTGGCGACTAACATTGGTATTTTACTTTCTTTATTGTGGTAATTTTCAAATTTTGATTTGGTTCACCATTTTCTAAAATGGTGGCCAACTCAAAAATGTTTAGTACAGACTGCCCATTTAGCCTATTTGCATTTTTTATTAAAAATTTCATTTTCAAATTTTTTTTAGTCCTTGATATTTTTATCTCTAACATAATGGTTACCTAATAAGATTGTGGTAATTAAGTTCAATTTTAATTTTATAAGAATAATATTTGACAAACTTTCGTTGCCTGTATCTCTGAAACCATTCAGTAAAGTAAAATATACTCAAAATTAAAAATGTTGTAAAATGACGTTTTGAGACTATTTTGTGATTATTTGAGACTCTAAAATAATCATTTACATGTCACTAAACTTATTTTCCAATATGGCTGGCTAATAGACGAAATTTATAGACATAAGGTGTTATTACAAAAGAAATTTTCTTAAAACATCAATTTAAGATATTTTAATACTAGAGCATTTTTTTATTTTACTAAATGCTTTTGGAAATACAGGCAATAAAAATATTAATCTCATGGGACTAAAAATGAACTTTAACTTCCCCTAGCTCAATAACCATTAGGTTTTAAGAAAAATGTAAAGAATGAGATCTCAAAATGATATTTACAATAAAAAAAGGTATATTAAACATTTTTGAGTTGGCCGCCATATTGAAAAAATTATGGACCAAATCGAAATTTGAAACTCACAATAGTAAATAAAGTGCCAAAAATGTACAATGTTGATATAAAGAAAACCATTATTATATTTTTTTTATTCCTTCTTATAGTTTTTGAATAAACAGCTGGCACTTTCATCAATCACCCTGAATAAAACTATACTGGGCTTTGCACATTAAATTAAATCTAATTTTTTCATTTTTGTCCCTTTGGAATTCTTTTTAAAGTGAAAATTAGAGATACCTTCCGCCTCTCAACACCAAAACCTTCGTGTATGTCCAAAGGATTAAAAATAGCAAGAGAGTGGTGGGTCTTGTGTTTATTTTCCAGCTACACAAAAATGTAACTCTCCCTTTCCCCATGTTAATTTTATGAAGGTTAAATTTAATAACACCTTATATTTAACGGTTATTTTTTTGTTAAGTTTGAAACAGGGGTAATTCTGGTTAGAAAAAAACCAAATTTGATACAAAAACTTTATTTGTCTTGCTTCTCACAGATATTATCCAAAAGTTTGCAACTAACACAATAACAGCTGACTTTTACATGGGAACATTGCTATAGATCATGATATTATCACTATTGCCAACATTGACAAAGTAAATTATTTTAATTAGCCCTGTCAAAAATTATTTTATGCATTATAATAATTTTATATTAATTGTGTGCCGAGATTTGCATGACTATTTGATCACAATTATTTAATATAATCTCATGCTTTTATTATTAGTAGGAACTCAATGAATAAAATTAAATCATTCCAACTCCAAAACTTATATTCTTAAAATACTGAATAGGGAATTAAAATGTCGATCACATTTTCAATTTCATTCCATTTACAACTAATACTGGAACTACTCAAGTGGGCACTTCAAACATACTTAAAAATTAAAATAAATAAGGAAAATTTTAAATTATGTTTAATTTATAAGCCACTTAAGTAAAGATGAAGTGATGATCATGATGTAAAAGTACATATAGATAGAAAAGTATAAGTAATTATTTCATATGAATTAAATTAGTACTTAAGATAATAAAGCTTGTTATAAAACCTGTGATGAACCTGATAAAATGAACATTGGCGAGAAAAACTCATTGTATAAAAATAGATGAATACATGTGCTTCAATAACGTGGTTTAGACTGAAACTTATGCTTAAGAAAACTTTCATTAAGAGTATTTTATCTAAACTAGTCCTGAGTTATTTTTCTAGGATGAGATAAGTACAAAACCTAATGCTGCTTGCAATAAAAGAGACAAAGAATATGGTCCACATAATCTGCAAGAATCAGAGGAAATTTCACGATAGAAACATGGAAGACAGTACGGGTACATACAACTTAAGGGTTTACATATACAAATTAAATAAAGCAATTACAGTATATTTGAAATCAATAATATTATATTCTCTTTATACTGTTGATTCAGATTTATATTGGCTGTTGTATTTTTAAAAATAAGGTAAAAATAAAATTGTATGTTATTAGAATTGTTTATAAAGGAATAGAAACCTTTAAAAAATAAAATAAAATATTAAAAAAAAAAACTTATATCCCTACCACCCAGGATTTCAAATTATTTCTTTCTAATTTTTAAAAACTTAATTTGACCTCAAATACTGTAACTCTTTATCTATTTGAACTGAGATTTTAACTGGCAAACAATTTGATAAAAAAAAACTGTTTTCAGCATTTGCTAATTGTGGAGAACTGAAACTCTCATTAAAAGACAAAACCGGAACACAGATACAAGAGCATGCTATCCTGCATCCAGTAACATAGCCACAAAATTATAAGATTTTCCAGACCTTTCCAATAATAAATATTAAATTAGAGATCTAAAGGATGAGATCTTACTTAGTAGTTTAAGGTGGGGTAATTTCTTAAAATATAGGTACGGTATTAAGTTTTTAGCTAAGGTATCTTTGAACAGAACTGATACAAATCACTAAACTGAAATTAAAACGCTTTCCAATATATTGTCTATTTAACACAATTATGTCTAAAAAAATTTATAAATAATATGACTCAATTAAAACATAACATTATAAAACTTGTGGTACTAATTTTAAGTTATCTTATCTCATTACTGTCGATTAGAAAGGCACCGATCGACTAATACTCGTCTAATACAGTATATTGAGTTACATTAAATCTGTATCAAATTTTACTTACTAGCAAAACAAATTATTTTGTGACAACCTAATCTACACACTCGAGATTCATTGATTAATATTATTTCAATAAAGTTTAAAACACAACAAAACCATTAAAATATTAATTAAATAATTAAACATCAAGATGGTAAAATAACTTAATAAATCAACAGAATTCCCTTATAAAGGTAGTCCCCTCATTTCAATAAATAAAACTTTTTATCACACATTGCCTTGACTAAATCCTCTGTTAGAATACTACATATTAAGTATACTTTAAGCTATCATTAACACATACATATGTTTCAAATGTGTTAAAAATCATTTGGCAATGCATCCTTCTAATGATTAGAACAAGAGTCTAAAAAAACTAATAGTAAAGCATGATCATTTTATGAGTGACAGAGTTTTTTCACAAAACAATATTAACAATAGAGGTCTGCGAGTACCCGAAAATTCGGGTAACTCCGGGTATTAGCGTGAACCCGAGTGGTCGGGCGGGTTTGACACGTCTCGGTCTTTATTCGGGCGGGCTTTTATTTTAAGCCGGGTCGGGCGGGTACCTAATGCCCGAATTAAATCGGGTTGTAGGTACCCGACAGGACATTAAAAGCCAACCCGGGTTTTTAAAACTATTTTACAGCCAAAATTTGTGAATTACAACGTTCACGGAATAAATGGGCATCGTTCCACACACTATTTTAGACTAGTGGTCATAACTGCCAGTCATTATTACTGAGGTGGATGTGGATGAACTAGAAATACTTTAGCTTACTATTCGCGACACTCGCACATGAAAATGTGGCTTCTGAAAGAAGCTAGCGGTCTCTGGTGCCTAGAAACGTAAGCAATTTTGTTTTGTTTTGTTGATAATTTGGTACGCCATACTTCATGTTCAATTTAAAACAAATAACATTTTGATCCTGAAAGATCGTATTTGACGTAGGAACATTTGTATTCCTTTAGTACAGTACTATTTTATGCCCAAAAAATAGTTTAAACAGCATTAAATCATTTGTTGCAAGTCTAGACGCCAGTAGCGCTAGCATACTTTTGTCACTCTAACCTAAAGGAACTGCTCAGTGTCGTCGTCGTGACTGAGACTGACTCACACTCTTAGACTGTGGCGTAGCCAATACCGTCACCAACTGTACAAACCGAAATCAAGGTAGCAGTGGCATTGGTACTATCATTGACTTTACATACAAAGTCTTTGTTTGTAAAGTCAATGGTACTATTTACACGATAACCGGTAAATAGCAAGAGCAAAATCAAAAGTAAGTAATCTCTACAGATTAGTGTTTACATTATTTTTACAATACAAAATTCATCAGTGTATATATATTTACGAAATATAATCAATATAGTACTATTCGGTATAATTGGTTTTATTGCCGAATTATTTCTCATTCCATCTTGCAAATTGTCAAAACATTTAAGATTTCTTGAGAACCAATGAAAACAATTTCTTGGATAATGTAACAGTTGGATATCCATAGTCAATGGTTGGATACTTCATAGACAGATTTCTTCATTCTCTATGTAGTTTTATAGTAACGGTACTCCATGTTTGTTGTATGGTATGGCGCGATCCGTCGTCTGTATTGATGATTTGATAGATGGTTTTCCTCTCGATCTTGTTTATTCAATTCACATTTGTGTTACTTGAGTGATGTTGAATTTTTTTCTGATATGAAAAATAAATATTAAAAAGCCACGGAATTGAGAGAATTCTAATGTCCGTGTATCCATTAACAGTCCTACTAGTGAAACCAAAGATTTGGGAAGTGTAAAATGTCGTGGATGGGCATTCATTTGCTATTTGGCTTTGGCATCACTCAAGCAAAGAAACAAATTTGCGGAAAGTAATCTAACAGAAATGAAATGCAATTATTTTAAGTCTGTTTTGAAAATAGGATTTGGCAATATTGATTGAAAGGCCAAGTTTGAGTATAATCACATAATCTTTTCATAATAAAATAACTTTGTGTATTATTAGGCCTACAAAAAAATAGGCTAGCCTACAGTATGATAATTCGCAACTAGGGTATTTTGACAGTTATAAAAGTGGTTTTTGTTTAGTTTCAACAGTGTACAATATCATTTGTATATTTGTCATGTTTGTTGAAAAAGTTAACATTGGGTAAAGTAACTTAGGACTAAAGAACCCTTAGCTTAATAGGTTATTGGCTCAGAAAAATTTTCCATCTTTTTTTACTAGAATAAAATACATTATAGTTTTTTAACTTTTGTTAGGCCTAGGCCTAACTTAGTAGGTGGAAGGTTTTTGTCTTGTATTTATTAATACTAGCCTATACTTAAGCTTAGTAGATACATCAACAATTATTTTAAAATGAAATAACTTAGGCCTAGACATTTATTTTACAAATAATAGCGAAGCCGACCCGAAGTTTTATTCAACTTACAATACCCGAGCCCGACCCGAGTTTTTTTTAACATACATAGGCTACCCGAACCCGACCCGAGATTTTTTTAACTCACACACCCGAACCCGAAACCGACCCGAATTTTTCTTTAACTTATAATGTTCAAACCCGACCCGACCCGAAAATTGATGTTAATCTACTACCCGACCCGAAACCGACCCGACTTGAAAAATCACTACCCGCAGACCTCTAATTAACAAGAGTATTAAAATATGTGTATAAAATAAAGTTTACAGTATAAAATATGAAATTAGCTGCACAACAAAGTTAATGATAAATATTTTTTTATTGGTTCAGATCTTTTTAAGAAAGGGCTAATTTAAACAACACAGTAGAAGCTCAAGAACTCAGAAATACATAAATTAATTTGATTAATAGTGTTCGTGGTTTTAAATGCACTTGAAGGACAGTATTTAACCTAGAAGATAACAATGAAGAATTGTTTGTAATGCAACCAGAATTGTTTGCAATTGTTTGTGTTGAATGCAATCAGATTGCATTCAACACTAGTTAACAATTGCAAACCAGTATGTTAATTAATCAAACTTTCGTCAAGTCATTGTTTGAAAAATATTTTGCCTGAATTAACCGTGCCTGGCCAAATTTCATTTACAAATAAAATGGACCAAATTTTTTTTGAAAGATTGTTATATTTTATATTATTGTTCAGTGTAACCATAAGTTTACTTTATAAGTATTATTGGTTCATTTAATTGACAAATTTTACTGTAAAAGAGAATAAACTAAAAATTTACAGTTAAAATTTTTAAAGTTAAGAAACATTATTTTTAATACACCATTGCACACCAAACACTGTCAATAGTCTGTTTTATTTTCTCATAATATAAAACCCCAACTTTGCGATTTAAGATTTTTTTGTGCAACCCAATCCTTTTCTGTCTTTCCACATTTCCTGAAACAGTGCATCTTGAGTCTACTGTGATATTTAACTTTAGAATTGATCACGCACTATCCTTTGGTAAAAACTTATAAAAATATTTCAGCTTAAACTACTCGACTTATAAAAATTAATTAAATAATAGCTGCACCTTTTTAATACCTTCTCCATTACCGACAAGCATGCAGCGGAGTGCGCCAGGTGACAGAAGGACGCTGGAAGACGAGTCCACTGCTGTTGTCGACCCAACAACTCTTGTTACTTGGCGCAGGTGTGGGGCTAATCATCGTCGTCATCTTCCAAGTGCTCTTTGGCTGACATGAAGAGCTTTTGTACAAAGTATGTCAGTGATTCTGAAACACATGAGAACAGGATGTAATAAACAGTTAATATATTTGCTGGTTTTCTAGGGTCTAGCTAAAAAAAATTCTCTGCTTTTGGCGGTTTTTACCCATTTTCCAATATAATTAAAGAGTCTATACAAGAAATTTTACGTTCAAGATGGTTTGTTAGTAGTCTTTATTTTATTTACAAAAAATTGAAAGTAACATATTGTTTCAAAGTAAATTCTGTAGTGCAGCGACCTTCATTTTACATACATTATTAAGGACGAC
The DNA here is from genome assembly GCA_030545055.2 of Neoaliturus tenellus. Classification (NCBI taxonomy): domain Eukaryota; kingdom Metazoa; phylum Arthropoda; class Insecta; order Hemiptera; family Cicadellidae; genus Neoaliturus; species Neoaliturus tenellus. The sequence goes on along the minus strand of CM061535.1, from coordinate 43,943,633 downwards.
AAATAAAACTACTTTCATAATGTATTAGTCATAGTAAAAATAACTCAGAGTACGTTTAACAAGATAATCTGCGCAATACCTGATCCAGTAAACCCCACATACCATTATGGGTAAAATTAACACGCCCGTGGTGGACATGTGGCATTTGAGGCGGACTACGTTAAAAACAGTGGGATTCCGAATTCTTGTTCTCAATACATTGTTTCAGGGTGAGCCTAGTTGTTGAAAGAAAACACTGCATCGCTCGTCACATGTTATGCGAGTCCTACTGTACAAGAGGGAAGGGTTTTGTTTTCGGCTTTGTCAATACAGTCAAAGGAAGGATGGAGACTGTTTTTACTACAAATAAATTTTCATGTTTTTATTTTATTTTTATTTTTTTGTGGAGATGTATTACAAATAACAATATATTAGATTTACTTATTCTGTTTAGGATATTTTGTCTGATTCTCAGCTTTACTAGGGGGTTTTGTTTAAGATTGTTTTATTTCTGAACCAATAAGAAATACTGAAATAAGCAGGACTTGCATAGATCACATTCTTATTAGTTTTTCTTTGATAAATAGAACTGCTCCAGATAACACTGCCATAGTTTTGCATCTAAATAATACCGACCACACTCTTACATCACTGAAATTGGATTTTGACTTTGAATTTCCAAATAAATTTGCTTAAGTTCATGAGAGACTAAGCTGTTTTATTTGTATAGTTTATCAGGAGACTTGTCCTTCTATTGCATTTCAATTATTCATAGACAATATTAAAAAAAAATTTATTGACAGTTGTAAGGAATCAATTGTGATAAAAGATCGTTTCAAATGATCAAACCATTGATTTCTGATTGATTATGTATGAAATGTGAACTGAGGAAAATGTGTGTCCGTTTAAGACCAAATGATATTGGATAAAAAAATTAACAACAATAAATTCAGGGACAAATCCTATACTCTAATACAAGTAAGGTATGTTTGTATGTATGTATGTTTGCACACGGATCTCAAAAATGACTCAAGCGATTTTCTTCAAACTTTGTAAATAACTTAGTTCTGGAATAAAAATTAAAAAAATACAAGTCTCTATGCCAGGAAAAATCTTATTTTGTAATAATCTTTAAGTGAAATTTTAAAATTGTTAATGTTGGTCTTATGGAGTTAAAAATTAAAACAAAGAAATAATGAAAACAGCTGACTCAACTGTCAAAGTTCAGGTCACGAGTTCCAGTATAAACATGTGGTTTTGCACGGCAGCCAGGTATTATAAATGGTACTACTGTATGATCAAAATCATTTATAATTTTTTAATCTTACCGCATTCTGCTGATTATGATATTTAGATAAATAAAAGTCGCGTAAAAGTATAATACACTATTTGTAAAATTGCATTTGAATAATTTAAAAACAAAAGCATTAGTAAGAATTAATTGTGAAAACAGCTGTTAACTAAATAATTAGAATCCATATGTTATAAATTCAACATGTGTTTTAGGAAATATACATTAGAGTGCAGCACCCATAGGCCTAAATTGAAAGAGGCTGAAAGGCAAGTGAGAGAAGCAAACGAGCTTGTCATGAAGGCGAGTAAGTGGAGCGAATGAGCTTGTCTTGAACAAGAAATATGCCTTTTGGAGTGGGCATTTGACCTCACTGTCTAACTGATATTACTAAAACAATATTACTCTTTAAGTTTACCGAGCAATTGCTCGGTCCTCAGATGTTTAAGAGATTAAATGAATAGAGCCAAGGAATTGTGATGTAGACCTGAATTCTAAAAGCATAATGGGAAATTTTGGAGCACTGTGGAATTTTGTCAACACATTAATAAATTATGTTAAAATAAATTCTGATATTGAAAAAATAACATTTAATTATCAGGACAAAATAGAATGTATTGATATAGCCAAAAGTTGACATGGATTTTTCCTCAGTGACAGATTTGTTGAAAAAAAAAAAACAATAAATGTCCAGCAAAACTCAGATGCCTAAACAGTGGAAGCACTCTTAGCTGACTTCAGATCAACCGCCCATAGGATTAACCGACCATTTTCCAGGAATAAACAAACTTTTGCCGTGCAAGCCAAAATTACTATAATGATCTAAAAATAACTCATGTATCAAAAGGTTGATCATTAATATTCTAGAGCAAGTCAAATTCAATCAGTTACTCTCAATATTTCGTGCAGGCAGTTTTTAACTTTGCTAACAGTGATAGCTAATTTTGTTATTTAACTTTTTTATACCATAACAGTCTGTTTACTTTATCAACTTAATGATTGTTTTAGGAAAGATTGATTGCTTTGCAATGGTTTTTAACATTTTTCATTTGTTCTATTGATTTAAACACATACCGTATTTCTGGCATTATTTGGTTTAACCGACCTTTATCGTTATCCGACCATGGGTCGATCCCATAGGTTAAGAGAGCTTCTTCTGTAATTGAACTGGGTACAAATAATTTGTGTGAACAAAATGATTATTATGTTACCAATTAGTAATTATGAAAGTTTGAATGTTGTAAATAATTTTAAGGACGGCTGAGGCTCCTGGCGTGGATAGGATTGGAGGATCCACTATTAAAAGAATAATTTTACTCATCATTGATGTGCTTGTTAACCTGTTTAGTTTGAGTACTGAATGTAGAACTTTCACAGATTGTTTAAAACCTGCAGTACAATTAACTTCCTCTAATCCGTCATGTTATTTTAATCAGCTGTTATATTAAAATCATGTTATATTAAAATCAGCAGGCTGAATGAAACTGTTACTCAAATCAATGAAGACATTGACAGAATTGTTCTTTGGGCAGAAAGAATGGTCTCAGATAGAGGTCTGCGGGTAGTGATTTTTCAAGTCGGGTCGGTTTTGGGTCGGGTAGTAGATTAACATCAATTTTCGGGTCGGGTCGGGTTTGAACATTATAAGTTAAAGAAAAATTCGGGTCGGTTTCGGGTTCGGGGTGTGTGAGTTAAAAAAATCTCGGGTCGGGTTCGGGTAGCCTATGTATGTTAAAAAAAACTCGGGTCGGGCTCGGGTATTGTAAGTTGAATAAAACTTTGGGTATGCTTCGCTATTATTTGTAAAAAAAATGTCTAGGCCTAAGTTATTTCATTTTAAAATAATTGTTGATATTCCTACTAAGCTTAAGTATAGTATTAATAAATACAAGGCAAAAACCTTCACCTACTAAGTTAGGCCTAGGCCTAACAAAAGTTAAAAAACTATAATGTATTTTATTCTAGTATAAAAAAGTTAAAAAATTCTCCTCAGCCAATAAGTTATCAAGCTAAGGGTTCCTTTAGTCCTAAGTTACTTTACCCAATGTTAACTTATTCAACAAACATGACAAATATACAAATTATATTGTACACTGTTGAAACTAAACATAAACCACTTTTATAAATGTCAAAATACCCTAGATGTGAATTATCATACCGTAGCCTATTTTTCTGTAGGCCTAATAATACACAAAGTTATTTTATTATGAAAAGATTATGTGATTATACTCAAACTTGGTATTTCAATCAATATTGCCATATCCTATTTCAAAAAAGACTTAAAATAATTGCATTTCATTTCTGTTGAATTACTTTCGGCAAATTTGTTTCTTTGCCTGAGTGATTCCAAATAGCAGATGAATGCCCATCCACGACATTTTACACTTCCCAAATCTTTGGTTTCACTAGTAGGACTGTTAGTGGATACACTGACATTAGAATTCTCTCAATTCCGTGGCTTTTTAATATTTATTTTTCATATCAGAAAAAAATTCAACATCACTCAAGTAACACAAATGTGAATTGAATAAACAAGAACGAGAGGAAAACCATCTATCAAATCATCAATGCAGACGACGGATCGCGCCATACCATACAACAAACATGGAGTACCGTTACTATAAAACTACATAGGGAATGAAGAAATCTGTCTATGAAGTATCCAACCATTGACTATGGATATCCAACTGTTACATTATCCAAGAAATTGTTTTCATTGGTTCTCAAGAAATCTTAAATGTTTTGACAATTTGCAAGATGGAATGAGAAATAATTCGGCAATAAAAACAGTTATACCGAATAGTACTATATTTATTATATTTTGTAAAAATATACACTGATGAATTTTGTATTGTAAAAATAATGTAAACACTAATCTGTAGAGATTATTTACTTTTGATTTTGCTCTTGCTATTTACCGGTTATCGTGTAAATAGTACCATTGACTTTACAAACAAAGACTTTGTATGTAAAGTCAATGATAGTACCAATCCACTGCTACCTTGATTTCGGTTTGGACAGTTGGTGACGGTATTGGCTACGCCACAGTCTATCTTTCTGGCCTAAGAGTGTGAGTCTGAGTCAGTAACGACGACGACACTGAGCAGTTCCTTTAGGTTAGAGTGAGAGAAAGTATGCTAGCGCTACTGGTGTCTAGGCTTGCAACAAATGATTTAATGCTGTTTAAAACTATTTTTTGGGCATAAAATAGTACAGTACTAAAGGAATACAAATGTTCCTACGTCAAATACAATCTTTCATGATCAAAATTTTATTTGTTTTAAATTGAACATGAAATATGGCGTACCAAATTATCAACAAAACAAAATTGCTTACGTTTCTAGGCACCAGAGACCGCTAGCTTCTTTCAGAAGCCACATTTTCATGTGCGAGTGTCGCGAATGGTACTTCTAAGGTATTTCCAGTTCATCCACATCCACCTCAGTAATAATGACTGGCAGTTATGACCACTAGTCTAAAATAGTGTGTGGAACGATGCCCATTTTATTCCGTAAACGTTGTAATTCACAAATTTTGGCTGTAAAATAGTTTTTAAAACCCGGGTTTGCTTTTAATGTCCTGTCGGGTACCTACAACCCGATTTAATTCGGGCATTAGGTACCCGCCCGACCCGGCTTAAAATAAAAGCCCGCCCGAATAAAGACCGAGACGTGTCAAACCCCGCCCGACCACTCGGGTTCACGCTAATACCCGGAGTTACCCGAATTTTCGGGTACCCGCAGACCTCTAGTCTCAGACGAAACTGATGATATTAGCGCATCCACGACTGCTCTGCAGAGTAGATATGAACAATGTACCAAAGATTTATGTGAATGGGACACTTTTGCAATATCACTAAAAAGTCTTGGCTTGACTATTTCCAACACACTTGACTGGACGGATGCAGTGGTGAACACCTGTAAAAAGGTTTTTGCCTCTGTTCACGCACTAAAAAAGATGCAAAGACTTTTACCTTTCCACATCAAACTACTACTGATAAAATCCCTTGTATTCCCACACTTCAATTACTGTAACACCGTAATTAATAATATGACAGTGGCTTTGGCTACAAAATTACAACAAACTCAAAATTATCGCATTAGGTTTATACAATCTCCAACACGATGACCACGTCACCCCTTTCTACATTCATCTACCAATACCAGTCAGTAGAAAAACACATTTTTTTGTTTTGAAGCAATTATTTAATTACTATAGCAAAATATCGTATTTATTTGCTTCAACTGAATTCATATTTAAACATGTTAAATTCTCATATATCGGATAGCAAGAAAAAAACTACATAAGCCTAGTAATGTCTTTGTTTAGCTGTTAACTGTACAACACGTACTTCGATGCAATCCTTGCGCCAGAAAAAATAGTGTTGAAATATAGTGTGTGCCTTGATAATTTTCTACATTTTTTTTAGGAAGCCCACTTGGCAAATCTTAAACACTGATTTGTTTAAGTGTAAATAAAAACAACAAAATCATAATACCACTTTTAGCAACAACAGCATCTGAATGTCTCTATTCCATATAAGAAGGCTCCTCATTGGTTGACACTCAACATTGTGTGGCTATATCAGCCAATCGGCATTCGTGTTTCACAGACGAGTTTTGTAGAACCTTACTATGTCAAGCGATGAAATTAATATATCTTTCGATATAAAAACTACGGATATCATCTACTGTGTCGTAATCAGGTATTCAGGCTGTGTCGTCTGCTAACACAAAATTTAAAGGAGGATTTATTTTATGGTTTAATGGAGCTTGGAGAGCTAGCGGAAGATACAAGTGTTTCAAGGCTTGGCCAATAATGGCAACTCTAGACCCTCTAGTTTTTATTCCACCCGCTTGAATCGCTTGTGTAGTAGTGTTTGTTTCCTTTATCTTAGGGAACAATTCATAATTCGTAGTTTCGTCACTCAAGATACAATTTAATCTAATGAAGATTACAATCACGTTTGAAAAGAAACTTGTGAAGGGAACTCGTTGTGAGTCGACAACTTGCCGGTTTCGTTGTGAGGCTTCCAATCCGAGATGCATCGCGACTGAAACATACCGTTCTGTTATTGTCTGTATTCAGGACTTATAGTCTGATGTTTATATTAGGTTACATCTTTACACCTCTGATTTAAACTGATTTGAACATTTTTATTGTCTCTTAATTATTGATATCTAAATGCACAGGAAAAAAGACAAAAAAGTGTTATTTGGAAGTCTTTATGAAATGTTAAAATTACTGTAGAAAGCTCAGTATGCAAGTTAAATCTACTATTTTTTTGGTTGCAAATTTTAAAGGTCCTACTTTTTCATGTGGTACACAAAGATGTTTGCCTCGTGAGTTGTTTTGACCTATTGCAACCCTCTTTAGTCATAATAGCCTTAGTTAGTTCAAAATAATGTTGACATGTTCATTTAGACTTAGGACCAATTGTGAGGCTAATATTTATGTTGATCATGACAAATTATAAATTGATTTTATTTTAAAGTTTAAAAATAGCCTTGTTGAATTGTTAGATTGATTGATTTTATATTTCTAAACTGTTTTTAATCAATGCCTAGGCTAAAATATGGCTTTAATTTGCCTACCCTTTTGTCCTTCTGATGACTGCACAAAAATTAGGATCCGAAAAATATTTGATCCAATCCTTTTACTATCACATTAAATAAAAAATTACCTCCTTTACAAGTGTGTAAGCATTTATAAATTATTTTATTTAGTAAAAAAAATTTAGAATTTCAGATACTATATTATCAGCGAGTGAGTTTTTTTTTTAATTTATAGGCAAGTTGCAGGTATTATAAGTGGGTGGTATCAATATCGAGAATCGAGAATCGGTTTTTTAGGTATCGGTAGAATTGATAAATTTTGGTATCGACACATCACTATTTTGTTCAGACAATTATATTTAGTTTTAATTCTTTTAACTCAGTAACATAATAGACTAATTTGATTTCTACAATTTAAAAATGTATATTTATAAAAAAATAAGACTGTTTTAATATTTTTAAGTTCAATATTGAACTTACACTATGCTCTTTACTGGAGAGTGTGCGATAGAGAAATGGCGAGTAGCGAGGAGTGGTCACTGAAAAAAGTGAAGGTTAGAAAGAAAAAGGCTCAGGAAATAGCCATATCTTTTGAGATTCTTGCATTTTAAAGTTGTATGCAATGTGACAGTTGACTTACGATGTGCACGGTGGAACCACTGAGGTTTCCTGGTCCACGTAACACCCACCAAGTAGGCGGGGACTCCCGTAAGGGTGATTGCCACTGCCACCGCCACCTCCAGTGGCTTGTAGTAGATGGGCAGGAAGACTAGGAACAGGCAAATGATGATGAAGAATATAGGGATCCATACCGACACCTGAAACACAAATGTGATTCTGATTATTTATTGTGCAAGCTCAGAAAACAGCCCAGTGGTTGATAGTAGCAAACTTTTGCAATGCCTTACACAACCATTAACTATTGAAAATATTCAGAATTGTTCTATGAACGCTAGTTCCCTATTTTCTTCAATAAACTTGTTAAAATTAAGAGGTTTTGAACATTTCTTTAGATACTAGTAATGAGTGTTAACGGATATAGTCTCTTTATCCTTTGAGGAGGTGCTTGCGGAGTGTAGCTCCAGACTGTGATGTAATTTTATTTTTGAAAGACATGTTTGTAGGGGAGGTAAAATTCATATTATAATCTTATTGGGCAACTCTCACCGCAGTCTGCTCTCACCTGCATCTTATTGGACAACAGTCAGTGTGGTCCGCCGGTCGGCGCGTGTGCGTGAGGCGCGTGAAAAACTACGGCTCCCTGAGGAAGCGGAACGTTTATCTTGGTTCCGCGAAACGTAGGAGGACATCCCGGGACGCTTTTTAGTTTAGTGTTTTGTGTGTGTATGTGTCTTCATGTTTTGACAAGTCCCTTGGATGAACATAAAATAAGGTGAGAGTTGCCCAATAAGATTATAATATGTAGCTCCAGGTTAAGTTTTTGTGGTATGTAACAATTGGATGTTGGCAGTCATTTTTGACTCTGCACTCCACGGGTCTCATTCCTGGAAAATTTTCCAAAATTAGCCGGACCACCACCTTTCACTTAGGCTCTTTGCTACAAATGCAGACAGGCGGGACATGAAAATAAAAATTGTGACAAACTGTTTTCTCTGCAGTGACCTGCAGTGAAAAATGGTTTTTTACTGAATGTCATAATGTGACAAAGTAATAACCAAGGCTGTGTCATAATATGTGTTAAGGAAGTATTAGTTAGTTTTTATTTCTATAAATGTGTTTTAGATTTTTGTATTCTTAATACAGTAAGGACCAGAAATATATTATTATGAGCTCATTCCCATAGAGTCACTCAGAGCTCCGATATGTGAAATATTGTGTTAGCAGAACTTGAAAGTGTATGATAGCTTCCGTTCCTGAACTCTAAATTTTAAATAGTTTTATTACCGTGATGGAATCACTAAACGGACTTTTCAAGTCCTAGGGACCCTATTTTTTTCTTAGCACAAATGTGTAATACAGTAGAACCTCGATAGTTTGACTCTGGATAGTTCGACACTCCTTATAGTTTGACACGGTCCGTGACTACTTATCATGTCAGTAACGGCTGATAATGTCCATTTTGGGAAGTGAGAAAAGTGAAAATAAAAACAATATGGTGAAAGATTTTAGTTTTTTTTTTTACATTATAGTTAAATCAAGATATGTTTTTATTAAAATTTAGTGTTTACTAAATTCAACTCATTATTTTTATGCTCCCTGTAAAACAAATTCCCATTATACTCCCTATAGTTTGAATTTTTGATCGTTCAACACTCTCTGAGTACACAAATACTCGAACTATCGAGGTTCTACTGTATTTTGAATATGTAGTCTACCTTAACATATATTTTGTAATATATAATTATGATGTGAAATTGTATCCAATGTGTGCTAGAAAAAATAAAGATTTCTTATTCTTATTCTTAAAAAAAGTTGAAGCAGCAGTAAACTATGTCGCTGCTTCCGGGGCGAACTGTGATTTTAGCCTTAGAAAAGGCTAAACAAGCCGAGCAGCAACCACCGGAAAAAGCAAAGGCTAAAGAGAAGAAGGATAGGAAATAGCCATATCTCTTCAAGATTGGAAGTGCCTAATACAAGTAATATAAGGCAAGCCACAAGCATGATGCACAGTAAGAGTCTAGCAATACCGAACCCCTCTATTCCGAAATTAGGCTATGAATTAATGATCCTGACAAATGAATCAGCTCGTAGTAGACCTTCACTTCATCAGATTCATCACACTCACCCTTTAGTCATATGTACCTTAAGATACGCACCAGATTGCATCACGTATCCCAGAATGTAAATGTAGCAGTGAGCTAGACTTATTGGTTACAACTTTCACGATGCCAGTGCACCCTACATACAGTAGAAACTCTCGTTACCGACACTTACGGGACCGGACTATGGTCGGATAACGGAAAAGGTCTGTTAAACCAAATAATACCAGAAATATGTGTTAAAATCAATAAAATAAGTGAATAATGTAAAAAATTTTGTAAATAGACAGTTGTGGTGTAAAAAACTGTTAAGTAACAAAATTAGTATAAGCTATCTGCAAGAAATATTGACAACAACAAACTGACTGAATTTGACTTCCTATTGAAACGTATTATCGACCTGTTGAAACATGAGTTATTTTTCGATCATTATCATATCGGCTCGCATAGCGGAGGTTTGTATATTCGTGGAAATCGGCCGGTAAATCAAACAGGCAGTTGATAAGAGGTCGGTTAAGAGAGAGCTTCCACTGCACTTCTGCTACAACTGAAGCCTACCTTATCAGCAATTTTGTTCTAATGATTTGTACAGCAAATTTGTTATTGCAATTGTCTTTTTATAATGCTTGTCATAGTATGCAACACATTTTTTTCAAGTGTTCTATATCTTTAAATGAATTCAAGTGAAAAGTGGTAAAATAATTAATTTAGGTGTAATTAATTTAACAAACAGGGTAGGATTAATTCAAACAAATACCAGTAATTGTATTAAGTATGATAAGAACACATAAAAATATGCTTTTTTGCAGAAGCATAAATGTCATGTCTCTTATGCTGAGATACCGAGTTGCTCCAAAGCAAAAAAAATACCCCCTGTCGCAGCAGACCTGCGTACTCAGCAAATTTCCAAAATAATTTGAGATTTTTATTTCCCCATAAACACGATAAGAATGAGTATGTAGGTTTGCTGCCATGGTATATCGTTAGAAAATGTTAGTTGTTAGGAATGGTTAGTTAGGTAAATATCAAATTCTATCAATCTTCGACTCTTTTTAATTTTCCCCATAAACACCCCCATAATAGGGTGATTATGTATTTTTGCCGCCAAATGGGTGTTGTAAGTAAATATCAGTTAAACCCTACCTAGTTAAAGTATATACCAAATTTTATCAAGTTTTGACCATAAATAAGCGAGATACAGGGTTTTGTTGATTTCCCATAACATTAACATGGGAATCCTATTTTTGGCTTTCTCCATAACCTGTTAAGCCATGTTAAAAATTAAAAATACTAAATTGTTTGTTTATTTAGGCTCTTTGAAATGGTTTCAGTTAAAATTGTTGAATTTTGAAAATTATGGTCCAAAAAGACCAAAAACCCATTTTTGCCCCCTTTGGAACCCCATAAAACCCTGTTCCCATAACCTGATCATGCTGGCTTGCAAACTCATGACCTGGTCTTACACCTTCATACCAAATTTCATCAAAATCGAAGATCCCCTTCAAAAGTTATCGGCACCACAGACACACACGCATACATACATCTATAGGAAAAGGAACGAATGGTATTTTTTGCTTCTGGGGACCTCAAAATGAAAAAGTAACATGGTCCCAGGCTTAGGTCTTACCATGGCTACTACCGTAATAGCGTATTCCCTACAGGGAAACTCGCTATAAATGTCTTGACTGTATTACTGCAAGTAAGAGATTTCCTATGGAAGCATCACCTTAATGGGTCGGGGGATGTTTGGCCTCTTATACCTCAACCAGAGGATGCCACTGACTGACAGCATGATGAAGAAACTCTCAACGAAGCTGGAGTATGTGATGAGAGCATAAATGTCACTCGTACACAGCATCATCAGCGAGAGGATGTTCTGAAACAGACAACACCATTATAGTTTAGCTCCTGGACTGCAGACACCAAACTGCAGAAAATCTTCTTGACAGCCTCACCGGGGATCCTATTGGGGCTTGGAGCTTTGCTGTTTTACAGGGAGAAAAAGATGTTTTTCAACTCCTCCTTGCTGAAGGAAGGAAATCAACTTGTGGCCTCACTGGTTGTACTGTAAATAGGGCAGTGTTGACGGCGGCTGTAGGGGTGCGTAACTAAACTGTGTCCTCTCCCAATTGAAAACTGAATGTTAAATAAATGAAATTTAATTAATAATTGCTTCCCCTTCTTAATTGCTGCACATTTAATCGTTCATTATTTGCAAATAATGTTTTGTCCAGTAATTTTGTTTTGCATAAGGCATATTTATATTAGAATTTGTTTCATTAGACCTTATTGCGAGATTGATTTGTACATATAAATGTTGCCTTTGATTGTCTAGATTTGTGCATTTGCTTTTGAAAATACATGTATATCAATAAGATTTTTTATTGAGTATAGTTAGTTATGTTTGTTTCAAGAATTATTTTTATAAAATTAATCTTTATATGTATTGTCTTCATGCTTGTTTTGACTATTGTGCGATGTATATTTTGCTATTATAACATCGATTGGTCAATTTCTGTTAAAGTTTTCTTGATATTTTAATTTTCTTGGGGAAATTTCTCTTTACTCTTGCATTTGTGTTGTACACATTTCCAATTATTTACTATTCATTCTTTGTCTATTACTTGGAAATGTGATTGTTCATCTAAACTTGTACTCTCTGCTTGGTTTGTAATTCTGACATTTATTTGCAACTATTTATACTTTGTACACATTCATTAAAATTTATAATCACCGGGACATATATGTTTCAAATTGTTATTACCTTACTGTTACATTTTACTTCAGAAAAAGCTACTTTCAAGGTGGACGGTATGTTGACGCCGGCGGTAGGGGTTGTGGAGGGGGTCTATTGTTTAGGTCTTTGCCCTCAAGTCAACCCTTCAGTCGTCCGTAGTCTGGCCCATGTTACAGCTTGGCATCTCGCAATCACTTTTCACTTTTTGACTGGATAAAGGTATTTACATTTCATTTATATTCATATTTCATTCCTTTTCCAGTTAACTACTTACTTTCATTTAATGAACATTTAGTGCCATTGACAATAAATTCAGTTGTTATTTGCCAAGTAATCACAGGACAACTTTAAAACTAGTTTATACTAGTTGCGAAGTTGACATTGGGTGCAGCAAACAAAGTTGTCATAACTTTGGCTGTCCACTATGACAATTTGCCTTCCTTCATACCCCATTCATTTTCAAGACAGCGGGGGGTTAATGCGAACTGCATGGTTAATCCCTAGCTGGAATATATGTAGACGGCAGGGGGTGAGTAGAAATGCTATGGGCATTTTTTTTTTTCCTGCAAGATGGCGACTTGAGTTAAAGTTGTTTAGTGCTGTGCCTTTAAATAGTTTAATTTTTTACATTAATTACCTTGTCATAAAGCCTAGGAAGCAGTGCGCTGATTTCCTTTGAGGTTAGTGTTAGTTGTGGACTTGTCGTTTCAACTTTGCCTTCGGCCAGTAATCAATGAAATTGCTTTAAAACCTGGTACACCATTCTACTAATTAGGCCTGAGATCGGCATATTTCTTGTTAATTATTGAAATTGGCAGGAAGTTAATTAATTTTCACATAAGAAGTAAAACATCCATCAACATTAATCACGATAGATGACACTCTTGCAGACGACGGACGAACTGTATTTTTTTTCCTCTTACCAGTTGGAGTTTTTCTTCCAGTAATGCCAACCCCAGAGTACTACAGATTAACTTACTTTTGATGCTCATACTGTATGTGCACAAAATCAAGACGAATTATACTTTACGAGCTATATTATCTTTGAAATGGGCAAGTTTAATACTGACCAAATTGTATTTGCAAAAATAAGGGGACACTGCCCGTGGCCTGCATATATAAGACATTGAACTGTCAAGGACTTCTTTTAAATATAAGGTCATCTTCTTTGGAACCCAGCAAACCGGTATATGCCGAGAACAAGATCTTTTTGAGTATTTTTCGTATAAGAAATGTGAACTACCAAAAAAGAAAACAGTAAAGGAAGATTTAAAAAAAGCCATGGAAGAAGCTGAAACCCACACTAATTCCACCACTGCCGACTCAGACAACATTGCTATTCCCACCGTAGCTAACGATGCTACCAACCTCTTTTCTAATGAGCATTATCTTAAAGTAGCCGAAAATTTGACATACAAAGAAGTTCATGATATAGCCATAAATATATATGACACTCTTAGCAATAGAATAGAATATATTTTTAGAATAGAATAGAATATATTTTATTTTTCTGAAAGACAATACATGTAATACAAACAGAAATACAGACAATATTTATCTACTACATACGTATAATAATACATAGTGTCTTATTTTCCAGGAACAATAGTTTCTGTTTTAAACTTAATAGTGTACTTAATATTAAATACAACAGATATAAGTTACACGCATGTACAAAAAAAGCAAACATAATAATATTTTTCTTTTACCTTGTCCGTCAGAAAAATTTAGGGCCTCAAAAGGCAAAGCCTGTGGAGAGGTTCCTTATATTTACATTTCTTAAAATCTAGGCAAGAGAGTGATAATCAATTTATCATAAAAAAGTAATAGATATTTCCCACTTATACATAATTAAAGAAAATACAACCAAATTACACAAGTAAAAGACTGAATGTTTAGTTTTTTTTTAGAAATTAAACAGTATTCTTATCAAAATGCTAATTTATACATATTTTTACATCTGTATTGTTAACAGAAAACCAATGTTCTCGTGTTGTAGCAGCCAAACTTTCAGTTTTCTTTTAAATAAATGTACACTCTTACAATTTACAATATATTCTGGGAGGTAACAAAATACTTTTGGTCCAAGAAAGCAATAGCTTCTTGTAAACATAGTTAAATTTGGTTTTGGGACTTCAACCCTTTCCTTTTTTCTTAATTTCACTTTATATTCAATGTTCATAATTGGTAAATTTCCACTTAAAATGTAAAACATTTTTAAAACTTTATGTACAAACATATATTTTAAGGGTAGGACGTTTAGATTTAAAAATAAAGGCCATGATGGTTCCATTTTGCGTTTTCTTTTTATTATTCTTATAAATTTTTTTTGTAAAGTATATATAGGCTTAAGTTTGGTTTCAAATGCCCCACCCCAACAGAAAATCCCATAATCTAACCTACTATTTACTAATGAAAAGTATAGCATTCTTAGAATATTCTCTGTACAGAAATCTCGCAAAAAATAAAAATACCTAAGAGTACTATTCAATTTATTTTTAAGGGAATCTATATGTTTTGACCAGTTTACCTCTTGATCTACAATTATACCGAGATATTTTATGCTGTCAGTTTGATGAACTACAGCACATTTAGAAGAACACCGAGTATTCTGACACAAACAACTAGTGCATTTATATATTATATTGTTCGAAAAGTGTTTTTCATCTCTTAGACTGAAATTAATAAATTTGGTCTTTTCAGGGCTCAATAACATGTTATTTTTTGTAAACCACCATTGTAGGGCTTTTAGGTCCAATTCCATTGCTTGCTCTATATCAGTCCAGCTATTATTGACATAACACAAAGCAGTGTCATCTGCAAAAGATGTAATTTTGCCTATTAAATTTGCATCGCACAAGTCGTTTATGTAGATTAAAAACAAAATGGCTCCCAACACTGATCCTTGCGGCACCCCGTTTGTAACTACACCTAGCTCACTATACGTATTATTAATTTTGACACATTGTTTTCTGTTTTTTAAATAGCTTTCAAACCAATAATAAACATTTCCCCTTATACCACAGTCATAAAGCTTACTTAATAAAATTTTATGATCGACAGTGTCAAACGCTTTTTTTATATCTAAAAATATTCCGCTAACTTTTTTCCCGCTGTTTATACCATTATAAACGTTGTCCATAAAATTTTTAAGCGCGATTTCTGTATTTAATCCCTCTCTGAAACCAAACTGCTTCTCACTAAAAAATTTTGTTTGTTCTAAGAATTTGACTATTTTTTTCTTCATTATTTTTTCAAATACTTTAGCAAAGGATGAGAGTAAAGAAATAGGCCTAAAGTTATTACACTCTGTGACTATTCCAGTTTTATGCAGAGGAATCACCACAGCAGTTTTTAATGTATCTGGAAAGACACCCTTTACAAAACTAAAATTAATTAAATACACCAGTACATCTACTATTTTGGGATACATAATTTTGATCAAACCTGAACTTATATTGTCTATTCCAGGTGAAGTTCCATTTTTCAAAGATTTAATTACATAACACACATCTTCTGCAGTCACAGGGTCAAGGAACATTGATCTGCATGAGAACTTCGTTTTAAAATTATTCTTCACATCACAATCATAAAAACTATTTGGCTTGGTTTTATTTATTTCAAGTTTCTTAACTACAGATAAGAAAAAATTATTAAATTCATTGCAAACTAATTTAGTATCACTGACAATACTACCATTTACACTCAAAAAATTTATCGAAGTTTTTTTTACCTTTTGTCCTGTCACCTCATTTATCACCTTCCACGTTGTTTTAGTATCGCCATTACATTTTTGAAAAAGATTTTCATAATAATTATTTTTTAATTTTCGGACTTCTATCTGTAATTTATTTTTATATTTTTTAAAATATGATTTTAATTTTTCATTATGGGGATGATTTTTTACTTTATCATATATTTTTTTCTTCAATTTAATTTTCATACAAATATAATTGTTCATCCAAGGTTTTATTTTGCTCACGGAAGTTTCTTTATTTACTAATTCTACTTTACTTTCCAGAATAACTGTTTGAAGCTTATCATGAAATACATCAAAGGCAAGGGAAGGGTCATTTTCATTATAAACATTTGTCCAATCTACCTTATCTATTTTAGATAAAAGTTTTGCATAGTCTACACGATAAGAAAGCGGATAAGGACAGCCCGCTGTAGAGGCTGTTCCTCTGTCCGTCTCACTCGCACATACTTGCACCCTGGCCACTATCATTGAGTGGTCAGTGATATTAGCATGTATCACTCCTACATTAACTTCAACTATTGCCTTATTCGCTACCTTAGCAAAGAAATGATCTATACATGAAACAGTATTGTCTGTGATTCTTGTTGGCTCTTTAACCAAACATTCAAACCCATTAAAAGAAAGAATCATATTATAATTGTCATTAGTCAAATTATTCTCTAATAAATTGTAATTAATATCTCCAGTAAGAAAAACATTTTTTTGTAGTTTAAAATATTTGTGATTGGTCTCAAAATAATTACAAATTTCGTCTACAAACATATCTTTGTGATATCCATGCAATCTATATATGGCTAATAAACAAAAAACTTCTGAAAGGAATGCAAATTCAATTTTTAATACGTCAGCTGATTGGAAATTGACTGGATCACACGATTTTAGTTCAATATCAGATTTTATGTAAACAATTGTTCCTCCAGCTCTACTTTCATCATTTGGTTTTATGTAACTTATATAATTCGGAATTTGATAAAAGCCCAACTCACAATTTTCTATCCAGACCTCAGTTAAAATAATAATTTCAGGTAACAACAATCTGCCGTTCAACTCTGTCAAAAAAAGGTCAAAATTTTTCCTTATGCTACGGATATTTTGATGTAAAATAGAAAAACTTTCCATTTATTTAACAGTTGATAAATGATATCCACATATATTTATAAAACAAATACAAATATTACCACTAGTGTATGAAGTTACTTTAAAGTATTCATTTTCAAGACCTTTATAATAATTCCTAATACTAAAACTACTAAAAGTTGATAAGATATTTATAAAATTCAGAATCATATGAATTTATAACTTTATGTTAAAAATCATAAAATATAATACACAAACCACATTTTTACTCATCCTGGATAAAAGAAAAAATTATGAAACTTAACATTTGTTATTTTGAAATCAAAATCAAGCTTATTACTAATAAAATTAATACAAATTATTTACCTGATAAAACAACAAACTACAGTAAAGAGACACAGTTTACGATTCATTTCAAGTCTTCCTGAGATGTAACGCTGAAATATCGCTGAAACTAAGGCCACCGAAGTGGGACAGATCCTTCTGCCTGAATTAATGTCACTGCTAAATAAATATGATGCAAGCCTAAAAAAATTAGATGATATCTCAAAGAACTTAAATGAGGTAATTTTAGAGAATGCTCAAATGAAAAACTGTCTAGAATCTCAAAAGGAAACAAATAAAGCCGACTTGATAGATTCAGAGTCATTTAAAGAGAATTCTGAAATCAACTTAGGTTCACTCAGAAGTAAAATCGGTTCTCTTGAATGCACGTTACAAACTTTAATAGAGGAGCTGAAATCAAAGGACCTAGCTTTAGAAATAATCTCTTCAGAGTGCGAAGACCTAAACAAACGTCTAGAATCCTTTGAACAAGGTAGTAATTCTTGTGGAAAAACCAGTAACCAAGACTTCTTACCTCCGAAAAAATGGGCCAGACCAACACAGACTGAAACAGGGTACTCAAAACTCTCAACCAGAAATAGGTTTTCATTGCTTTCGGATGATAATCAACAAACTGCTATCTGGGAGCCCCCCACTGTGTTAGAAGTTGAGGCAGATGTTCATTGCCCAGCGTCCCAAACAACCCAGATTTCCAGGATAGCAAAATCTTCAGAACATGGAACACACTATCGAAAAAAAGTAATTGTTCTCGCCGATAGCCACGGTAGAAATATTTATCACCTCATGAATAATCATCCCACCCTCAAGGATACAAACCTATTTATCTACACATCACCAGGGGCTAAACTAAAGCAGGTTCTTAGATCAGGAAAGCCCCTTGTACAGAATTTAAATGAAGAAGATACTATAATGATCTTAGCGGGTACAAATGACATGGACAAGTGCGATGTTGGACACTTTACAGTTGTACAAGGTATAACTGAACTCCTAACATGGTATTCGAAAGCCAAAATTGTTGTCATGGACATCCCCTATCGGTTTGACACTCACACGCTGAATGATAGCATATTTTATGCGAACATTACAATCAAGAAAATGATCTCCGACTACAGTGGTTCTCTAAATATAAGTCATTTGGCAACTAATGACAACTTGGATAGAAGCTTATTTACTCGCCATGGACTTCATTTGAACAAAAATGGAAAACGAATGCTAACAAAGCTACTCATTGAATCTCTTCAAACTTCTACACAAGTCCCTCATTATCACACTGATAGCCCAGGTATACAAACTCAAAATACTGCAGTGAATACCACTATGCGGGCAGCTGAGACACTTCCACCCTCGGTAAACACCCATGGGTTGCAGCTTAGTCCTGATCCTGACGCTATTGACTTTCTCACGGACGAGTCAACCAACGAATGTTCAATTCTCCAACCACCTAGAACCAGACAGCAGCCTCTCGACATAACACCAGTCGTCTACTGTCACGGAGAGGAGAGCCTTGGGAGTGACAGCATATTGAACTTCACAATGGACGACTTCCCGCCTCTTCAGTACGAGAAGCCTGAACAAGTGGAACCAGCCCCTGCCTTCAGTGTCCACCCCAAACCAAGTTTTTTAGAAAATCTCCCCTACATGAGTGCAGTGAAGTGAGTGCTCCTGCTATTACCCGCTCCTTCGCCCACCATGTCTCAGCTAATGCACAGGTATCCACCCTGCCTTTTCTAAGTTCAGATCATATTTTACATTGTAACATTCAAGGTCTCACTCAACCTTTAAAAATTGACTATTTCAATTTGTTTCTAAATACATTTCTTGAAAAGCCTTCCATTTTGTGTATTACAGAACACTGGTTCAATGAAAACAATGTTTCCCTCCTTAATAAAATCACTGGGTATGAGCCCATCTCTACTTTCCCAAGAAAAAAACATATTAGGGGTGGAGCGTGCATATTGGCAAGGACTGGTGTGGCAGCTACTACCCTTCCTGGTGTTAGTTATTATTCAAAAGAAGGTCTATTTGAATGTACTGGAATTGTCATTAACATAAGCCAACCCTTACTTATAGTTTGTTTATATCGCCCTCCTAAATATGACAAGGTCAGCCTAGATTACTTTTTTAAATCTCTGGATGGTCTTTTAACAAAACTTTTTAAGAGGTTCAAAGTGGCAAAGATTTTTCTTTCTGGGGATTTTAATATAGATACTTTAGTTGATGACAAACTAAAACATAATTTTTTTCACATACTTTCATCCTATAACCTGCAATCTAACTTCTTTACTCCCACCCGGGTCACAGCAACCTCAAAAACTTGCCTGGACAACATTTTCACAAATTTTCAACCCCAGTTATGTAAAGTCATTGAAACAGGCCTTTCTGATCATATGGCTAACCTGGTTAGCATGGATACCACAGTACCCAAAAGAAAATCTTCCCCAGAATTTAAACGAGAGTTTTCTGATGCTAACATTCAGCTTTTTATAGATAACATCAGTGACATATCTTTGGATACTAATTCTGATGCTGATGGCAGCTACAGAAATTTTCTCTCTGCCATTAGACAGAATTTTTTACATGCTTTTCCTATTAAAATGAAAACAAATCCCAAAGCTCAAAAGAAGGGACCACAAAATTGGATGACTAAAGGTATTTTGATATCTAGCATCAGAAAACGGGAGCTGCATGAAATTAGCAAATGGCATAGGGATCCAGGATTTCTTTTATATGTACGTAAATATAAGTCCATCTTTAAAAAATGTGTGAAAGCAGCTAAATGTAAAAACAATGACAGTTTTATAAAGCAGTCAAAAAACAAAATTAAAGCTGTTTGGCAAGTTGTGGCTAAGGAAAGTGGGAGAAAGGTAAATAAAAATTCAATAGAAAAGATTGAAGACAATGGCTGTATAATTAGAGATAAAAATAAAATGGCTATTTTTCTCAACAACTACTTTATTCAAATAAGCAACAGATTGAACATTGTATCAAATGACAAATTGGCCCTAGATTTTTTCCCTGACAACCTTAGACCATTAGATAACCTGATTTGTTTCGAGCTGACCACAGAGAGAGAAGTTCTAATGATAATTAAGTCCTTAAAACCCAAAAAATCAGCAGGTTGGGACGAAATGTCACCTTACCTCCTGAAAAGAGTTGCTCATGTAATAGTTAAGCCTCTGACAGATCTCATTAACTTGTCACTAAAACAAGGTATTTTCCCTGATTTGTTAAAATTTGCTATTGTAAAACCAGTGCCAAAAAAGAGTAATAATAACTCTGCAGATAATTTGAGACCGATTTCCCTTCTGTGTACATTCTCAAAAGTGTATGAGAGGGTCGTTTTTAGAAGACTTAATGAATATCTTGAGCGAAACAACATTCTTTCGCCCTCTCAATTTGGCTTCCGTCAAGGCAAAAGTACTGCCAATGCAATATTCGAGCTAGTGGATCTCATTTCGTCGGCTTTGGATGGGTCGCATTTTGCCGTTGGGGCCTTCTGCGATCTGTCCAAGGCCTTCGATTGTGTCAATCTTGAGATTTTGGTGGCCAAACTGAGGAATTATGGTATCTCAGGTACTGCACTTAGTTGGCTCAGGTCTTTCTTGACCAACCGGAGACAGAAAGTGGCTATCGACAATCATGCACAAAGTGGTTTCAGAAGAGTAATCTCTGGAGTTCCACAGGGTTCCATATTGGGTCCCTTGCTGTTTTTAATTTACTGCAATGATCTTCCAGAAATAGCTTCAAATGTGAAAATATTAATGTACGCTGATGACACATCCATAGTTGCCTCCAATCCATACAAGGGAGAGCTGCTGAAAACCCTTGATGAAAATCTTTCGCAAATGAATCTATGGTTTCAAGCCAATGGTCTTAAGCTCAATCCAGAAAAAACACAATTTATTAATTTTCATTTAAACCATACAAACTCAAGACATATTGACTCACTTCTCCCATTATCTTCAAATCTGGTCACTTCATCCAAATTTTTGGGTCTAGAAATAGATTCATCATTATCATGGCGTCAGCATGTCGATTCACTCCTACCAAAACTTAGCAAGGCTTTTTATGCATTACTCACTTTGTCTCAAGCAGTTAATTTTGATATCCTCAGACAGGTGTACTTTGCTTATTTTCATTCCCTAATTTCTTATGGCTTGATTTTCTGGGGTAATTCCAGTGAGGCTTCTAGAGTATTCCTTGCCCAAAAAAGAGTCATCAGATTAATTGCAGGCACTGGTCCCAGAGATTCGTGCAAACAACACTTCCAAAGATTAGGCATTCTTCCACTCCCATCAATGTACATTTTCCAATGTTTCATCTTCTTAAAAGTTAACTCCGATAAATTCTTCAACAGGAACCATCAACACAGTCATTTCACAAGGAATTCTTCTTTACTTCAATACCCTCTTCACAGGACCTCTTTTCTTGAAGCTGCGCCATTGTACAGTTGTCTGAGAATATTTAATAACTTCCCAACTTCCATAAAAAATGAACCTTGTTTAAGAAAATCTAGAAAACAAGCTTTCGAATATTTGTCCAGGCAGTCATTCTACAGTGTGAATGAGTTTCTCTCACCTGCCACAAGAAATGACACGCACTAGGGATCCACTGCTTGATAATAATCAAGCGGGAATAGATTGTTTATGTTTTATTATTGCTCATGTGGTATGTTTTGTTGTAAGTAATTTTATGATTTTGTTATTTTATGTAAGTAATTTTATGTTATAACCATGACGAGTCTTATGCCTTTGCACCTGTGTGCATGTACTGGCGTGCCAGATAATTGTAAATAAATAAATAAATAAATAAATAAACATGGAAACCCCTAGCCATGGAACATATGTTCAAGACAGCAGGGGGAGAGGAGTGCGACGGGCATAGAAACCCCTAGCTGGAACATGAGTGGACAGTCTGTCCTGTGCCTCACCCTTTCTCTTCCTTCAATATACCATCCTTCCGGGGGCTTGCGCAAAATGCCCATTAGAGGCAGACGTGCTCAACGGTTCGGCCGGGGTCTCCTTATCCACCAATAACAACAACAACATTTGCCAAGTGTAATTTGCTTAACACTTTTATCCTAATTTGCTTAACCTGCGATCACGTATGTCGCGACCCAAACAGACAGTAACAAGACTATCCTTGGTGGCGGTCTCCATGATGGAAGGTGGAGAGCAGGCACCGAGCTTCTGGGTTGAAATTTTGTAATAAAGACCCACAGACTGGAGTTAACATCCCCCCTAAGACTTTTCCCTCAGTCAGCCTTACTGATGGCCCGGCGGCTTTATATGTTGCGGCCTTTACCCCCCA
This sequence comes from Neoaliturus tenellus, assembly GCA_030545055.2. Lineage (NCBI taxonomy): Eukaryota > Metazoa > Arthropoda > Insecta > Hemiptera > Cicadellidae > Neoaliturus > Neoaliturus tenellus. Next base: position 43,920,859 of record CM061535.1, on the reverse strand, counting down.
AAGTCAGGGTATCTTCGAGCCCTCATTGTGTATGTCTGGCTTTTAGACATGCTTTTCGAAGATCCCCAATCTCTCGAAATCTACCCTAAGGTAGATAAGAGCACCACATCCACACAGGAACTGGGGATGGCTGACACCTTTGTAAAAATATTGCATAACCTGAAGTCAATCCCTTCTGAAGTTTGTTCCGTTTCGTAGAATTAACTTCAAATCAGAAGGAACTTTTACCAAATTATCTAACTCAGTTAATTTAGACTCTAAACTTATTTAAATTTATTTATACCTGGCAATTAGTCATACTAGAACTGCTAGATACCTTAAACATGTTAATAAACAGTTTGATTTAATTACTTTACGATAAAATGAACAACCATAATTTCTGCTGAAAGAGTAGTTTCTGAATAATCCAAATCCAACACATACGGGACCAGGACCCAGGTTATTGTAGAACATCATGGATTACCGGAGGTTTTATTACATAAATACTAAATAAACTCTTAGGAAATGGTAAAACGAGGGAAAAACTTATTCATTTTGAGATGCTCTTCTTATTGAAGTAACACTGATCTTCTTCAATTTTCCAATAAATTTGAATTTTGTTTGCTAAGGCGTTTTGTACCGCATTCAAAGGATACATTGTCAGACGATAATCAACTGACAAACATTCAGAGAGGCGAGTGGGCAAAACAAACAAGCTCTTGTTGAATATAACCAAGCATTTTTTCACTAGTCATTTAATGCACAATGCCAGTAATAGACATTTTAGTAATAATGACATTATTACTATGAAAACTTATATAAGTTTACCGATGCTCGTCAGCAAGGAACTTTCATATTATAAAACTTTAAGTTAAAAACAATCATAAAATTTTCAACTGCTAATGTGTAAACATACAAAATGAGGTTAAAATTAATTTATTGGCTTCATAAAATAAGAATAAAATTTTGTCTATTGTCAACAATTGAATACCGTACATAAGTAGATTACCCAAGCACAAGCTGACAATGCACAGTACACCAACGATTAGAATCAGAACTTTATTGTCTTTAAGCTCGTAAATACAAGCAATCGACATTGTCTACGTAAAGTGTGATACATGCACTACAGATAGTCATTGGATAATTAATTACTTTAACTCCGACGTTTGACAAAGGCTCATCCTAATAAATAGTTTAGAAACTTAGACGTTTGAGAAAAAATATAAAGTTTGAAACCAGTAGAACAAATTATTATTTACACAAATCCAAGTAGGTCTACATGTACAATGTACATGAAAGCCTTTTTTCTCCTTTCACTATAGGACAAAAGTTTAAAAATTATATTTACTAAAGACATCCCTTATGCAAATCAAGCAAATGTGACTTATAAAAAATAAATAGATGCACTAGATGTTACAGCAGGCAGAGTAACTTTGCCAATCCTAAATAAAAAGTTTCTCAGCTGAAATGAGAAGTTCTAATTGTATTATAGGGATGGACGGGTCTCGAAATTACGAGAAATTTTCGAGAAATTTTTAATCTCGTTTACCGAGACGAGATTGTATTTTGATCGAGATTTTTCGAGACGAGAAATAATTTGTGAATAACGATAGAAACGGGTATAAATAATCTACAAATTTAATACTGCAAAATAAATTATTTTGAAGCAATGTGAAGTGTTTTATTTTCCTATCCTCCTCACAACTTCAAACTTAAATTGCCATCATAAACGGTTAAACTACGGTTGGACTTCCAAGATTTGAACTGGACTGGAGACGGCTCACGGACTGTTAGTGGTACTGACAATAGTGACAATCAACAGTAGTGGGCGGAGTCAACATAGCTTCTGATTTATAAAATAATTCATTTGTTTGATAAATCTTTAGAACATTGGGAAAACCTTATAAACAATAAACAATCATTATTTGACATTTAATTGCTTCAAGATGATTATTTAAAACTGATTCAAATGATTTTTGACAAATTTAAGAGCTGTTTTGACATTAGCAGTAAGAATAGTAGTGACAATCAGATGAATGACAAGATAGCCAATCAGATTGAATAACGGCTAACCTCAAATATCCCACGTAATACAGAATTTAATTTACTTTCACACTCTTAGCAGAGTTCAGATATTTTAAGCCATTAATGCTTAAAATCGGCTGATGGTTGATTTTATTTAAAAATACTGAATAGGCCTATTAACAATAATAATTGTTGAACAAATGAACAGCAATAAATAGTTTGTGTTAAATACATAGAAAATCAATGGTCTTACCAGAACCATACAGGCTTCATGGCTACACTAATGCTTGCCTTTATTCAGTTAGGAGCAAAATAAAAACCTTACCACTAGCAGACGACAAATTGAGGGTATTACATGAATTCGAAAGCAGTGAAAGTTCTGTATACTGGACTTGAATAGTTTGGAGAAATGACAATAAATAGCAAACAAAATGAGAGCTGAAGATTGTCTTATGGACAAAGACAAAGAAGAAGAGATTTTTTTTAAATTAAAATCCTCCAATTGAAAGTTATTTCTTGTTAGCCTCCCGGCCTCTAGGCTTGTGATTCAAAGTTAGTAGGCCTATGCCTACTAGAAATCTGTGAGTGAGGAAAAGCTCTTATTTGGAAACATTTTAAATTAGGTTAATAGTGAAAAGTGAAGTAAGTAACTGTAACAGAGGATTCTCTTTTTATGTTTTACTTAGGGATGGACGGGTCTCAAAATTACGAGAAATTTTTGAGAAATTTTTAATCTCGTTCACCGAGACGAGATTTTATTTTGATCGAGATTTTTCGAGACGAGAAATAATTTGTGAATAACGATAAAAACGGGTATAAATAATCTACGAATTACTAGGCCTACTTTACTAGCAATTTAATAATGGAAAATAAATTATTTTGAAGCATTGTGAAGTGTTTTATTTTTCCTATCCTCCTCACAACTACAAACTTAATTGGCCATCATAAACTGTTAAACTACGGTTGGACTTCCAAGACTTGGAATGGACTGGAGACAGTGGAGACTGCATCTGCACGGACTGTTGTTAGTGGTAGTTAGTCAACATAGCTATACTTACTGATTTTTAAAACAATTCATTTGTTTGATAAATCTTTAGAACATTGGGAAAACTTTTTTAACAATAAAAAATCATAATTTGACATTTAATTGCTTCAAGACAATTATTTAAAACTGATTCAAATGATTTTTGACAAATTTAAGAGCTGTTTTGACATTAGCAGTAAGAATAGTAGTGACAATCAGATGAATGACAAGATGGCCAATCAGATTTAATAATGGCTAACCTCAAATATCGCACGTAATACAATTTAATTTCCTTTCAGACTCTTTGCAGAGTTCAGCTATTTTAAGCCAAAATGCTTAAAATTGGATGATGGTTGATTTTATTTCAAGGTTTGGATACTAAAAAAAAAACTGAATAGGCCTATTAACAATAATTGTTGAACAGCGATAAATAGATTGTGTTGAATACATAGGAAATCAATGGTCATACTAGAACCATACAGGCTTCATGGCTATACTAATGCCTGCCTTTATTCAGTTAGGAGCAAAATAAAAACCTTACCACTAGCAGACGAAAATCAAATTGAGGGAATTACGTGCTTACCAAAACAGTGAAAGTTATGTGTACCTGTGTACGGGACTTGAATAGTTTGGAGAAATGACAATGAATAGCAAACAAAATGAGAGCTGAAGATTTTCTTATGGACAAAGACAAAGAAGAAGAGAGAGTTGGAAATTTTGATTTCTTGTTAGCCTCCCGGCCTCTAGGCTTGTGACTCAAAGTTAGTAGGCCTATGCCTATTACAAAAACTGTGAGTGAGGAAAAGCTCTTATTTGGAAACATTTTAAAGTAAGTTAATAGTGAAAAGTGTGGAACATGAAAGTGAAAAGTGAACAAAGTAACTGTAACACAGGATTTTCTTTTTATGTTTTATTAAATGTATTTGTTGGTAGGGTTTATGGTCATATCTTCTCAATCTTTTTATTGGGTACATTCCTCAATAGGCCTAGACCTTTTGTTAAGAAAGTGACTTTTTTAACTTAAGTTTATTAACATAATCAGCAATTTACAAAGTAATATTTGTTCCTTCACATAAATTAGGATTTAACAATGTTACAAAATCAGATTAAAATCCCGAAGAAAGCACATTTCTCGTAATGTACGAGAAAGAAAATCTCGTCTCGATCTCGTCTCGAAATTTTATGAGAATTAAAAATTCTCGTCTCGTCTCGTCTCGAACTAAAAATCCAATCTCGTCAATCCCTAGTTTTACTAAACGTAGGTCGGTAGGGTTTATGGTGAGCCATCTTCTCAACCTTTTTATTGGGTACATTCTTTTATAGGCCTAGACCTTTTGTTAAGAAAGTGACTTTTTTTACTTCAGTTTATTAACATAATCAGCAATTTACAAAGAAATATTTGTTCCTTTACATTAATCAGGATTAACCATGTTACAAAATCAGATTAAAATCCCGAACGCACATTTCTCGTGATGTATGAGAGGGAAAATCTCGTCTCGAAATTATTTGAGAATTCAAAATTCTCGTCTCGTCTCGTCTCGAACTGAAAATCCAATCTCGTCCATCCCTATTGTATTATTTCATCAACACATTATTCTATGATAATCTCAGCTTGAAGTTAGCAGTAAATATTGTCAAAGGAATATACTACAACATAAAAACAGCCATTTATGTTGATAACAAAAGTTAAAAAGTAAACACATTAGAGCTTACCAAGAACACGAGGGAGGGAGTAGGAGTGAGCTTCGAGACATTGATTTGAGCCAACATGACAGGAAAATGGCCGTACCTTGCTCCCACAAAACACATTCTGAAACCAAACCAAGGGTCAATAATCTAAAAGATAAATAAATAACAATGTCTCTATGACACTAAAGTCAATGGAACCAGAGGCTCAAGGTCAAACCACAGTCTAATATAAGGTGATTGGGAGACATTCATGACACTCAGTCATTCTGGGTGTCCCCCAAACCCCATAGGAGCTAAAGGTCTGCAGTACAACAATTTTCAGGTCGGTACGATTCAATACGGTACAATTTTTGGGTACCTCGGTTCTCGGTACAAAATTAGTTTGGTACGGTACGTGTTATCAATTGAGGCCTAGCGGTCTTAATATCGATAGGTAAAACTTCAAATACATAATTAACTCATTTACAGTCTTTTGCTAAGTTACCACTTTAATAGGAAAAATATCATAATCACTTATTGTAATGTATAACGTATGGATTTGTTATGTATTTTTATGTTTATTTTATGTGTTATTTTTATCTTGTTTTATATGTTCTTGGCAATTTTAGAAGAGGCCTAATGGTCATTAAAGATTAGCATATATGTTTATTGATTGTAACTTTCAACTTGATATTATTTTTGCTTTGGTGCATTTTATTTGTGAGAGCCTAATTTGTAACTATAGGCCTACTTTGACATCAAATATACAAGCTGTACATCTTGTTTATTGTTGAAATAAATTCTCGATTCTTGATTCTTAAGTTTAAGTCCTTGTACTTCACACACAACCTTTCCTTGTACTACATTGCATTAATCACATTGCACATTGTGTCCAATGTATTAATCATCTTGTATCATCTTGTGCACATTATGTATGGTGACATCAGTTTAATGCTAAGATTATTACAAAACTGTAATCTAGCTCAAAATATAGGCGCTTCTTATTTCAAGAAGTTACCCTACATAATTAAAAATATTACAGATAAAACTAAATTTAACTAAACTAAAACAAACAGAGAAAATTCTTGGTTGATGCATCTTTTTACTCAATAAGTGAATTTAATGAACACTATTACAACCAACCGTAATTTATCACAAAATAAATAAATAAATAAATAAAAGCATTAAACTTATCGGCCTAAATTGATTTACCTTTTAACAAGATTACATTAAACTGCACAACATTTTGGACAGTGTCATCTGAACGTCAGAGAGAATGAATGACTACAGTGTTAAATGCTAAACAACTCTTAAGCAAACTCCTACAAACACCATGCTATATTTTACATTTAATTTTTATATACGTTTTAAGTAAAAAAAATTATGAATGCTAAAAATTTATTAAAATTTTATTAATAAATATTATTTTATCATCTGAATAAAAATGATGATACAGTAGAACCTCGATAGTTCAACTCTTGATAGTTTGACACTCTGTATAGTTTGACATGGTCTGTGACAACTTAGCATATCAGTAACAACTGATCTTTCCATGTTGTTAACTGACATTTCTATGTTGGGAACTGACAACATGGAACATTACCTTAAAAACTTCAAAAACTTTAAAAACCCATTATATCAAACTTCAAACATGCAATTCCAATTTATTCAACCATTTGAGGTCCGCTTTGTACCATGTTGTTCAGAATTTAAAGACCCTTAAAAATATGTTATGATAGGTCAATAAAGTTTTCTCTAAGACTTACTATAGAAACGTACTTATTGAAAGTCTCTTATTGATATGATTTTAAATTGTGATCGCCCGCCAATTCAGCTCCGTCATCTATTTTAACAGTTTTTGGCATTGTATTCTACTAAGCGAAATCTAACTTTACTTTCTCTTTAATTTTTGTAAAACTAATCAGTCCTAGCAGTTTCCACTGCAAAAAAAAAAACTATATATCTTGCATTAGATCTGAAAACGACATACCTGGAGGACGTCATGATGTGGACGCTGAGGCCTCCCAGAGCCGACATTGCCACCATGAGAGGCATCGTCCATGACATGAAGCCCAGCACTCGATCACCGAATGTCTGCAAACATGACATGACCAAATAATAGTGTTCCATTATGTTGTTGATTCACTTTCATATTAAATTATATAACTTATTCGGTACTTTTCAATTAGCTCAACCACACTTCAATTTTAATTATTCCATGGTTTGCGATTACCTAGTGAGGACGATTGAATTACTAAAGAGCAATATTTAATTTTTTGTGTAAACTGTCTGGTAGAGATTAGACTCTCCCTCTACCTCCCCAAGGTTACATTGTCTCTATCAGACCTAAGTAAGGCGACGTTGTTTGCCAACTGTAATTTGTTTGGACTAGGATAAGTTACGTTAGGTTAGGCCAACCTAAACTAAACTATTTGTAGCTACTTGTTGTTACAATTTGTTCCTACTTATCCAAGTAGTTTTTTAATTTTTTTATTTCAAGTTCAAACTTTAACCTTTTGTACAACTATATTGTTTTATATTTTTTTTCCAAACTATCCCATTTATGTACACCAATTTACTGTAAAAAGCATAACATGAATGATGCAAGTAACCAAGGTGTGTGGTTGTCAACAGTGGGGGGAGACTATCACCTCGTGCTAAATGAAGACAAGACGCAACAACTCTTCTTTCGTTGCAAGAATGACTGCTCATGCACTACCAGACGTAATAGTATCTTAAGACGCCAAATACTTTGGGATAACCATTGATAGTGACCTCAACTGGAAACCCCACGTAGATCAACTCTGTAAGAAACTTAGCACAGCTCTTTATGTCATCAAGCGCCTGAAACACATCAGTAACGCAGAAACCTAAAGGACTGCTGCTTACTTTGCTCTATGTGAGGTGCAAATGCGTTACGGACTGACTGTATGGGGGTTATCATCTCAGAGAAATCTTCAGATGGTATTACATCTTCAGAAAAAGGCAGTCAGAATCATGGCTGGCCTGGCATTTTGTGACTCATGCCGGACGGAGTTCAAAAAGCTGAAACTACAGACAGTTACCCACGTTGTTAACAAAAGAACCATACACTTCTCGGAGGCCCATAACTATGACACAAAAAACTAAATCAACTACATACTCCCGGCACATCATCTGTCGGCCTATGAGAAAAATCCTAGCTACATCGGACCAAAACTCTTCAACATCCTTCCACCTGCACTGAAAAAACAAAAAAAAAACAGAATTTTGACACTCAAAATTTATTATTTTGTATAACAAATTGATAAAATTAGTTGAAAAGTGAAAAGTGTTTTGTTTGACATGAAATAATTGATACTGACCACAGCAATGGCATTGGAAGCCACGATCTCAGCTGGGGTGAGTACTGCGAGGTAGGCAACGTTGGCCAATACGTAGATCAGTGTCACGAGCGGCAGCGAGATATAGATGGCCCTCGGCAGGTTACTGGAACCAATCATGTACAATGGTGTAAAAAGCTGAAAGTGAAACTAGGAAGCCATTGTTAGCGGTCTATCTTTTAATCAGAAAATTGGCAGTTCAATCGTAATAAAAAAATTACACATTTTGGTAATGGTTTGAAAACATATTTGTATTGGTCGTTAGGCAATGTTTATAATTTTTACCAAGACCAGATCAAACTTCCAAGCAAACACAACGTTCACACCTGGGTCTGAACCCCTAACCCCCTCCAAAACAGCTTTGAAAGCGCAATAAAATTATTAATACTGTAGAGTCCCAAAATCTGTCCAAAATATTTTAATTTTTTTAACTTAAAAACAGGGGAAATCCCAATTGTTGATATTACATGCAAATTACACATATTAGAAGGATTCTGTTGCTACTACGGCTGCCTTTCTGTGGTTTGATGGTTGTTGATGGACTTTATTATCGAGTTCCATCGATATTTTCCGCTATTTAACACAGTTCCATCCTTAGAAAATTTCCGCGGTCCAATTGTCATTGAGCTCTGGTATTGCACACCTTGTTTGAAGTGATCTTGTACAATTTATAAATTCAATTTTGTTTTATTTTTTATATTTTATTTGTATTTCAACGTGAGTTTCAGAAGAATGTTTTTTAAAGTACAATTCACGTTTAACTACTGCCCATGAAGCTGTAGTTTTATAGTTTGATTTTGTGATAAAATGATCATTATATTTAAGTTTAGCCAATAGCCAAAACCAATTACTTTTAACATTTTCCAAAACTGTATTTCTTATACTAATTTAACTGTGGAATTCTGTAACATTTTGCTTCATGGAAGATTTCTTTTCTTTATGCTAATATTTAAATTCTCTTAGTAATCCAATTATTATTATAATTTGAATTTCCCTTACCTACCTTCAAAGATTTTGAAAATGTTAATTGAAGATATTTGGAAAAACTAGAATAAAGTAATTCTAGTTAATGTCAACGCTAGCAAAATCACTAAAGCACCTCTGCTCGCCGTAATGAGATCTCATTCTTCCCCAAGTGCGATGATCATTAATTATCTGTATCCTTTATCAGAATATTATGGTTAGTAAACTTCCTCTAATCCGGCATGTCTAGGACTTAAAACATGCCAACTAAAAAATATTCCGGATTAAATTATGAATATCAGAGAAATGTGAACTTAAGAAAAACAACATAAAAGTAGGAGTTTTATTCTTTAAACAGCTTTACTACCTACAATATAAAACACATTGCAAAGTATGTAGTATGCAAAGTATGTATGGAGTATGTAGTTATTATGTAGTATTTTAGCCTAACAACTAAAAATAACTAAAAAAATATATGATTATGAAACTAAAATAAAAATTAGATGATGGTGGATAAATACTACTTGTCTCCTCTCCACGCAATCCAAAGTGCTTTGTATGGCACAGTATTGTCCCCTCGCTACTTCTGATCCCAAACTAATTTGAACACTAATAAATAATTTCATACCTATCAATGAAAAATTTTCTGAAAGTATTATCAAGCGTGCAGGATCGTAGGATGCCGGATTAGAGGAATTTTACTGTAATAGATTTAAATGTATGGGGTTTATCAAGGCATATATGGTTTGCAAGGGATATTTTACAAGACATATACAGTGTTTGTATGTGGGAAGAACAAATCAAACATTTTACAGGATTCTATAAAATCCCTATCAAGTATATTGACATCTCTATAGAAAGAAGCGATCAATTTTACTAAAATTCAAATACAATTTTTCCTGCACAAATTAAATAAATTTTATGATTTATGGCGGGACAAGTTTAACATTGCTCTTATGGGAAATAAATACAACTGAGCAAAAACGCCCTCTTAAATCATAAATCTTAGGAAAATATTGATGGCTAACGTGTTGAGGCTACAAATTTTCAGTAAAATTTTATGAAAATTATATTTGACCGTTTTTTCTGGGATTTATATTGAACCCAAAATCTAGAATGAAAGTAGATGAGTAACGGAACCAGTATTATTTGAACCAAGAAATTATGGAACCAATTTATCACCATAAAAATAGACTTTACTGTGTTCAAAAAGCTGTGCTGTAAAAAATAACTTTAGGATTTTTTGTAAGATTTTAGGGAGCTTGGAATAGCAGTTGAAAATAGTGAAACGCTGAAAGCACTCCAATTCTAAAACCCTTAAGTGCAGCCTGATGGACAACACATCTCTAATGTTGCTTATTGGCTCACAGACCATATCACCAACTTCATTGGACTTTAAAAAATATCACACACACTAATAACAATAACACTTATAATTATCATTATCCATGTAAAACACTTGCAACTATCCATTGATTCAACTTACACGTAAGGATTTTTCAGTTCTTCTGTCATGAAATTCAGATAGTTCCTGAAACAAATGTTAACACATTTATAAATAGGCCTATGTAAGAAAGAATATCTATAATAATGCTCCACAAACCCCTCTCTTTGATACAATAATTTTTGGGCTAAAGTGGTTCTTTCTAGCCCTAGGGATAAAAATATAAAGACCCGTAAACTTGACTTTGAATGAATAGTGTCACTTTAGACCCAAGTGACGAAACATTATAACACTAGAGAGTCCATTACCTAAACTAATTGTGCCCGAAGGTGGTTTAAATTATCAAATTGTTTGAATAATCAATCGTGAAAGTTATATCCCAATTATATCCACTATAAAGTTTACTGACAATTTCATTCAAATAAGAATACTTTCAATCACAATCTATAGGCTTTGGCAAAAAAGAGGTCAAAACTAAAAATTGTACATATTTCTATGTAGGCTATTTTATAAAACATTTGCACTAGTTTAATAGGTTTTTTTAATACTGGATACTGAATTAGTAAGCTTTTCAGGGTTTCGGATAATTGACAATTTGGATAATTGACATTTGGATATTCGATTCTAGACTGTATTATTGAAAGTTTTGTCCACGGCCGTTGCAATAAGAGATATTACATTAGTAAGTGCCAATCATAAAGGGGTACATAATAAAAACCAAATTCTTACCCAATGGTTAGTGAGATCTTAAAAGTACAGGTTTCATATTTAAAAACAGGTTACAGACTGATGAGAGCTTAGCATTTGACAATATTAGTGTTTTAATACAAATCAAGCAATTTTCACATCAGCTGATTGTTCCATTAGGATTCATGTTTCCTCAAGAGTGTGAGTAGAGTGAACTAGCTCATCTGTGTGGATATGTTTAGGATAGGTGACTTTCTATAACCAATACATTTTCAAATGATTTATTAAAGTAATTTACCAACTTTAAGTTGCTTGTAGATAAAGTAGTGTACCGTATTCAATTATTGTATTCAGCCTTTAAGCCACTGGTGAGTGGCTTATAGTCCTTCTTAATACAATCGTTGCATTAACTACTATTTTTACATCCAAAGGATTTGATTCCGTAGCCAAATGTAATAACTAATAAGCAACTAATAAGAACATAATAAGCAATTTAAGTCTACTGGTTCCTTTCCACATTTATATTTAATAATTATTTAAGAGATTACTTAAAATTTGATTAGTTCTCAGCAACATGCACATCATACAATCCTCAGAAAACTAGTCCCTGAGATCACGGTGGTCGGGTATACTGGAGAATAGTTAACATGACATTTTAGAAACAGACAATACACTTTCCAAACAACCAAAAACATCGGGATTGTTCTATTAAAAATGGTATTTTTGGTTGTCTTAAACATCAAGTTGTTTTTTGTGCATTTTGTAACTATTATGAATATACCTTTTGGTTACCTACCCCAAGGTCTGGTACCTAAGAAGGCTTCTAATATGAGTCATTTAAATATACATACCAGCCAGAATAAGAGAATATCCCAGCATAGAAAGCAACAGCAACTTTCCCTCCTTCAGTGTTCGACCCTTCAAATGGTTCAGAGAATTTTTCCATTTTGTCTGTAACATAAAAAATTGCATTAAGTTGGGAGAACCTAAAAAATATAAGAAGTTAGGTAGTATAGCCAAAACAAGTTTCAATAAAGCCAGCATATAACTGCTCAACTTGGAAATATTTTGCTAATGCCATAAAATAACATATAAATAACATTCATAATATTACGTCGCTATTCCGAAGAAATAATATTAAAATAAATTAACATTTTCTTAGATCATTCAACCATGGACATTTTTAAATGCAGAAATTATTCATAAACTCAACTTATGAAATAAAGAAACTGAATTCAAGACATGTTTTTATACAATTTTGATACTTAAACGAGAGATGTAAACTTTCATGATAATTATATTTTCATATGAAAACCTTAATCTAAATTTCTACACATCTTTCATTTGTGTACCACAAACCACTTATCATGTCTTATGGCAAACTTTTATATAATGTTCAATGGTGTTTGCCACCTGACTTTGCAATACTTCTCCTAAACTTATTTTGCTTTTGAAAATTCTTGATAATGGGGTGAAAATTTAACTCCAAACCACACCACATCACATAGCTGGAACAACATGATCGTCATCCAATAGCCCTGATCTAGATCTGACTGAAAAAACCAGGTTATCTCTTCCTTAAAAACCTAAGAATAACAATATGCTGCTCGATAGCAAATGACAACTCTAGAGGAAAATTTAGAGAAAAGAGTTCTCTTTTTAGCCGTTAATAACAAAGGACAATCAACTTCAAGATAAACTTCAAATGGCCGACTTTTCAATAGCTCTACGAACTAAGAATCTAAATTTTGGTCTAAGGCATAAACCTATATATGTTAAATCTTTATTACTTGAATGTGGACATGTTAAGTTTTTAGGCATTATTGTTGACATAAAACTTTCATGGAGCCCACAAATTATTTTATTTCCTTAAGACTTGAATAGGGGTCTGCAGTACAAAAATTTTCTGATCGGTATGGTTTGATAGGGTACAATTTTTGTGTACCTCAGTTCTCGGTACAAAATCAGTGAGGTTCAGTATGCGATATCAATAAAGGCCTAGCGGTAATAATATCGATGAGTAACACTTCGAATATCTAATTACCTCATTTACCATAATTAGCTAAGTTACAACTAGGAAAAATATCATAATTACTTAAGTTTAAGTCTTTGTACTTCACACCTGTGCATGTATGCTGATGATATCAGTTTAATGCTAAGTAGTAAAAATGAACATTAAGTGAGTAGCAGCATCACAACAATAATTGAAAACATAGATTTATTTTTGTGTGATAAAAAACTTGCAAACTTATAAATAGAGATTTCAAAAGAAAGCCTATAGCCTACATGCTGTATCAGTCTTTTCAATTCCTCGCCTAAATATATAAAAGAACAAACTAACTTAATAAAAAAAAAATTCAAAGCAAAACTCAAAAACTATTTTTAGCAGTCGTTCGTAACCGCAATAGGCTAGGCCTATTGTAGAAGTGGCATATGCCATCATTGGAGCAGAATCGCCAGTGTTATAATTTAGAATCACTCATGATTACAATTAATTATTTATTTACAATTAAATTAAACTATTTGTGCTTCACATTTGGTTAAATTCAAATCCTAAACTTATTTCATAAAACTTCTAGGGCAACTATGAGCAAACAAAGACCGGATGTATTAGTAGGCTAGTAGGCCTGACTTGAGATAAAACAAGCGTAATAAATAACAAATCCAACAAGAGTAGGCAAAGTACAATGAGAAAGTAACACCACAGTGTACGTTTATACAACATCCAAACCTCTGGAACGAACATATATAACAATGTAACATATAGTTATTTCGGAAACATTGCCGATATTTTAAAAGCCAATCTGATGTTGGCTAAAGAAATTTAAAAATTTATAAATTTTCTACTTTTCTCTGATTGATATAAATTTATATGAACAGCTTTTGGATGGTCTTACCCTTTACGCAAAGTGATCATGTATTATTTCCTAAATGCATTCAACTAATCCTAGAGGTTAGGACATATCTTTTCAATCAGCAGTCGATACAATTCTCGTCACTTCTTATCAAACAACTGTCTTTACTGACGCTAGCGTCTCAGGCGGCGGGCATTCATTTCACTTTAGTTTATTGTAGTTCTCACCGATTAAGTTCTAATGTACTTGATCAGCCGCTATGAGCGCTGTTGCCAATGAGAACATGATTGTCTAAATGGTATTGGACCGCAAATTGTAAACTGTGTTCCTGTACGTGGACTCGGCATTCGGCGAACGCTACATCGATTATCGTTAGTTAACTTGTAACCTTGTTGCTGAGCGATGAAGTCAAGCCATTCTTTTTAAGTGTTAATCCATTAATGAAAAAATATTAATTAATTCTGTTTTTCTAAAATCAAATATAAGTAATAGATACATTAATATTTTTGACATTTGTAATGTGTACCAAACCGGATTCGTACCGATGTCTTTAACCGGACCGAACCGATGACGGTATTTCACCTTGTCCCGTACCTGTATCGAATTATCGGTGCAACATAGACCCCTAGACATGCCCCAGCTATTTATTTAATAAGCCGGCTTGTCAATTACATTCTATTACACTCTATAAAACTATTTACTTTGCTTACTTCCAGTCAATTATTCAGTATGGTTAAGTATTGGGGGGTACATGTGAGAGGATCAGTGACATTCTCCTCTTGTAAAAGAGGCCTGTTAAGAATCATGACCAAATCCGTCTTGGGGCACATTTTGGGCCTTTATTTTTGAATCTGAATATTCTGACTGTGAACAACCTATAACTTGTAAAATACACAGTCAATGAACTGCCAAACCTGACCTTAAGAGGTGACACTCACTCCTATAAAACTTGGAACAAAAATGACATTAACTATGAGTTTGGTAAGTTAAGAAATACTCTTGGAAGTCATTTTTCTTTAGGCCTCAGAGTTTCAAATAAAATCAACCATAAATATTCAGACCTACCTAGGATAACTTTTTGTCACAAATTTTATACATGGCTTCTCATAAACCCTTCTTAGGATTATTATGCAGGATTTCTTAACCCTTAATGACAGTGAAATTGACTTCATTGTTGTCTGATTTTTTCACCCTAATTAACAGTTGTTATTCGAATTTTAATACTTTATCTTTTTAATTTTTATATTGTACTTTGTTTTTTTTTCAAATTTCAATTATGTGTACCGGTAATGAATAATTATTTATTCATCTTCTTTATTCTAGTCATTGTTATTGTTTGTTTGTCACTTTTCGGCAATTTTAAATGTTGTTTTTAATACTTAACTTTTCATCATTACTTTAACCAGTGTTACAAAACTAATCACGACCCATTCGCTTGTAAATGCAAGTTAAAAATTTATTTGGCCAACTAAAATCTTATGATCTATTAGTAGCATATTTGAGTTATTTTACCTATGTAATTTGACTTGGTATTATCTATATGACTTTGTCTATAATACAAACTCTGTATTTAAAGACAATGAATATTTATGATCTCTGCTTTCTGGAAAGGAATGTCAAGTCAGTCAGACGGCAAACAGCAACGCTATATAAATGTGTAATACTAAATGATTATAAGTAGGCTAGCTTAATATTTATGACAAATGCGTAAAAATCTAGATTTAGGCTTTCACTTAAAAGCAATCAACAAGAAAAGTTTTTTTTGTTTTGTTTATATACAAAAACAACGCTTTGTTTAAACATGCTTCGTACAAGTTATTAAGTCAAGTTATAAAAAATAACTGGTCAGCCCATATGTTATCTGCAGAGAAAGTATTGTTTCTTTACAAAATCAAAATTAAATACATTATAAAAATTCCAAAAACTTTCAGGGAAGAACAATATAACAATTATTGGCGATTGCTTTGTGCAGACCTTGTACTTTTTAATTTATCTAGGTCTCGTTTCCAAAAACTGTTGAGAACAATTATTTCTCATTTGTACAACCAAGACCCTGGGTCAATTGCTGCCAAAATTAATTACAAGGTCAAGTCCACACTATAAACTCTATTCAGCCACATATCTGCTGACCTTGAGATAACGAAGTCAATATGAGTTTGAATACGTAATGTTGAATACGTGTCTGTTGAAAGTTATGTTCTGATAAGGCGTCATAATACTCACTTAAAACAAAGATATTGATTGTTTATTAATGTTCGTTCAGGGGAATTAGTGACTTCTAACATCTGGCCCTCGTGTGATATGAACATTCATTTGGTAATTTGTCCCAACACAGTGACACTAACTTTTGATGTTTTAGATGTTGCTTTAAAGCATTAATTGAAAAATAATCATGAATACTCATACACCTAAGTGCAATAAACTAACCGATTAAAGTAGATTATAATTCAGGTTTTCACACAATATCTTAGCTTTTTGCTTTATATCCTTTTAATTTAAGTTTTATTGGCGATTTCTGAGCTTAATAGTGAGTCTAAATCTAAATCTTACCAACAAATATCATATGGAAAAGTCCTGTGATGATGATGATACCCAGGGCGATGATTTTTCCAAACATAAATGTGTTCTGGATCTTTGTGGTCCCCTTCACATCATAACAATTCAAAAATGTAAAAAAACCTGGAAATGAAATAAACTAGGCTGAGCACTCTAAATCTTGATACATGTAATACTGACACCATTAATCACACAATTCTTAAACTAAAAAAAATAACGTTACTCATTCATCAAGTAACTCTGACCCCCTCTGTTTGGGGAGAAGGTCCTTTGCAGAATGTACTTCCGATCCAACTTGGTTTATTTGATTAAAAACACTGAAAACTAATTTCTGACTCATAAATCAAAAACTTATAAAAAAAGACCTTGAGTTACATTTTACAAACTTTATTCAGTAGAACTCCTCTTCCCTTCGGTCACTCTGGGATTGACAGAAAATAACTTTTTCAGTAAACCAAATTATAGGGAAAACAGCAAGTTAAACCAAATTTAGCAACATATGTATTGTGTTCATGTTCAAAGTGAAATTAAAATATCAACATTCAGTTTAATCAATGAGTATAGTATAGCATAAATTAATTTTCTGGCTGAATTATACCGATTATTTATTTTGTTTTTCAACTATCGGGGCAGCAATCCCCAGACCCAGTTCTCAGAATGCAACAAATATTTTTGTGGGTGCATAAAAATTAACTGTGAAATTTGGATCTTTTTTACTGACTTTCAAGACTTAATTTTTTTATAGATTTGAGATGTGGCCGAGTAAAGGAAAGATTGAAAAATTGATTTTGATATGAGCAGAGCTTCCACATATTTCATGTGAAGCATTTTACACTCCATGTAGTTTCGTCTTGTCTAGTCACAGTGAGTTAATTTCTAACTGCTGGACGTTAGCAACAGAGATCCTGATAGGCATAATTTTTCTCCATTTGCTTGAATGGATTTACAGATATTTCGTAATTTTAACAAATTGTAAAAAAATAAATAAAAATAACCTAACCTACCATAGCATTATGTAACAGTGGTGTTGGTCAGTTCACCGTTAAAGGAACAACAACAAAATTTCCCACATTGTAAACCATGATCATGATTTTAATATAAAGCGTTTAAATTTTACCTATGTCAATAGGTTGTAATACTCACAAATAACAACAGCTGCTATACATCTCACTGAGACATCGGGCAAATCACACTCTGGGAAGAAAGGCTGAATGACATACTTGGCAAAGGTTAAACCCATGATGGCATTTGTTGTTGGCCTGGAGACAAAAAATTAATAAATTTAAAGGCACATTGAGCTGTTTAATTGAGTACCTTTTGATAATTGTTTTAATTTAGAATTGAATAATAATTTTATATATTTTTCTTTTATATATTTAAATTGTAAGTAAGTATACTATTTTATCTGGTAAATGCTGTAAAGTAAAATTTTGCTATAATGTGTTACAAGTATTTTACATTATTATTGTATCCTTTATATAGAAGAAAAACTGTTTTCCTACACTAGAGAGATATAAATTAGATGTTTAAAGAATACTTTTTGTAAAATGAAATGGAAGGTTAACTGATTACAACATCTTGTCAACAATGATTTTGAGTTTCACTATTTAAGCCTACAGTGCACTCTCGTTCATCGGAACTAATGTGGCGGACGGCCGGTTCGGATGTTAAAAAATTCCGATGAAGCGGAGTCCGTCGTGAGTCCTCATTTCCGCCCGTACGGTGACCTATCGTGATTGTATTCACTCTTGTTTTTAATATAACACAAGAGATTTTATGAAAATAAGGCACTCAAACTCTGAACATGGTAACAATGAACCTATAGGAATAAAAACAACGCATTAAATAAAGATCCAAAATCTTTATTCTCATATTCCACTCATATTCCAGCAGTCAACTGACTTCCACGTAACACAGGTGCAGTCGCGACGCGAGACAGACTGAATGACAGTTTGGGAAGCGGTCGAAGCGAATGTTCACTACCTGCCCCCTTCCTCTTTCTATTTTGGTGCGAATACTCCACGGCCCCGTAAATCACATCGATGGGTACAGATTATGGAAAACGCCTGATGACGTTTGATGCAAAATGTGATACTTCGCTGTTGTGCGGATAGAACGAATGAAAATTAAAGGCGCTAAAACGGAAAAATTATTTATTTTGTAAGAAAAAAAAAATTAATAATATCCATTTTTTCAGTTCCGATGTCGCCGAGTCCGATGAACGAGAGTGTACTGTATTTGCTTATCAAATATGATTTAGGCCTCCACATTGTTTTTTTTTTATTGTAGATGGCTGAACCCAGTTCTCAGATTATTCGCCCTAACCTACCCAAGTTAAACTGCGCTTTACAGTACTACCTGCAGTTTATTATTAACACGTTCACTACCAGCCGCCGCATATATGCTGCACTCCCTCAGCCCACAAACAAAATCATGGACTTCCCTGTAGACCGGTCCTAATGGTTGTGACCCACCGCAGAACTGCGGCTGCGGTCTGTGTTTACGATTTTTTTTTTATATTGTGGTAGCGAACGTGTTACCTTACAGTGCTAATAAATATGTTGAAAGCAGTAAATATAGCTGTGAACTCACAAACTTACACAAAAATAAGCATGGCGTCCCACAGGTAGAGGAAGGCTGGTAGAGGTCCGAAGGCTTCGTAGATGTAAGCGTAATCGCCGCCGGACTTGGGGATGGAAGTTCCAAGCTCCGCGTAACACAAGGCTCCGACCATGGACAACAAGCCACACATTGCCCACACAACAAGGGATAGGCCAACCGACTCCACCTCTTGTATAACACCCTTTGGCGATATGAAGATTCCTGTCAACCATACACACGTGTCAACTGATATGACTGAAACCTTTGTCCAAGCAACGTTGGGTCAGCAAACATAAGACCATCACTGTTCAACCTATGCTCAATCAGACTAAAAGTAATTTATATTGAGAGAATACACTGAAAGAATATGATCGTCAATCACTTTAAATGCACTCTATGTGAACTCCCACGATTTGTTTTCCTTAAATAAACCAAGCTAATAATTGTGGTCTGTATCTTAGACAAGCTTTTAGTACTTGTAAAACTGGATAAAATAGGTTAAGAATAAAGTATTTTCATTGTAGCATGTTCCCTCTAAACGGACCCTCATGGGACCAGCCCTGGGTGGGATAACCTAAAAAAGGTTGGTTAAAACAGGCAACTACATATACACAAATGGTAATATCCGTAGAAATGAATACCTGTATAATTTTTGAGAAAAATAAATACAGGCCTTTAGTATTGTACATTATAAAACAAAAATAGCCTGTCAATTACTATAGAAATAGATGCAACTAACAAACAGAAGAGTATGATGAACTGGGGATAGGTGACATTCCAAAATATAGCCAGTTTCCAATGTGATTCATTTCAATGATTTACCTGATCGGACACGGATCTATTTTAGAAAAGTGATAAGGATGAGAATGGAAGTCTCTTTCATTTTAGAAAAGGTCGGTTGAACCAACCTATAACACATGCCAGGCCAGAGGTGGTTAATCTGAGTGCATATTGACCTGGGGCCGGTTAAGAGAGGGTCTAATATATTCATCAATTTCTGCACTGTACGACACACGTTTTTTTATAACAAGGAATAAATAGTTTCTTATAATTAAATGATAAATATTATCAACAGCAAAGAATCATAAATTTGAGAAACTGACGAGGAATTGACAAATAAAAAACTAAATTTCTTGTAGATGCCACTCCACTCTGAAAAATATTTTGTTTTGTTTTTTGTAACCATTAGTCCACTTGCACAATTCACATACACAATTGTATTTTAGCCAAAACTTTAAAATTTGAGCAACTGATACTAGTATATTATGACTCACAAAACCTAAGACCTTGTACATTTCATAGAACACACCACTTTAAAAGATTCTGTGCCTTGTTCAAATCCTCTAGATATAAAGTGAATGAAAACCCCTAAAAATTATTGTACTTATTCTTCGAAAGCCATCTTGTTCAGAACATATGAAATTGTTTAATCCAACCTAGACTTAATTATTTAATTTGGAAATATTACTTAGTAATAAAATCGGTCTGTAAGTTATGGCATTCCCATACCATTTAAGAAATTATTCTCATTTCATTAATAAATGAGAAAAGATTAACTTTGGAGAAATAAAGCAATTTTGCTATAATTTTGTCACCTGAGCCAAATATGATGCCAAGTATGATGGCCACTCCTTCCAACAAGCCGAGCTGTTTCTTCATCTGCACAACTTCAGGCTTCTTGTCCTCTGATTGGAGGATCGGACCTGCAGATTCTGTGGGCGACACAATCTCCATCTCGGCTTATCGCTTCACTTGACTGCAAAATTGATCACAATAGATTAAAATGTTTGTTGAGTTTATAAACAAATACTCCCCGTCGCAGCAGACCTGTGTACTCAGCGAATTTCCAAAGGATCTTGAGATTGTTTATTTTCCCCATAAACACCATAGTAATGAGTATGTAGGTTTGCTACCATTGGATGTTGTTAGAAAATGTTAGTTTTGTTAAAAAATGTAATAGGTAATGTAAATATCAAATTTTATCAATATTGGACACTTTTAAATTTTCCCCATAAACCCCATGGGGGTGAGTATGTAGGTTTGCCGCCATATGGGTGTTGAAAGCAAATATCAGTTAAATCCTACCTAGTGAATGTACATACCAAATTGTATCAAGTTATTCTAAAAAGTAAGCGAGATACAGGGTTTTGCTGATTTCCCATAAGATTAACATTGGAAACCTATTTTTAGCTTTTCTCCGTAACCTGTTAAGCCAAGTTAAAAATTCAAAATACAAAATTGTTTGTTTTTTTAAGCTCTTTTAAATGGTTTCAGTTAAAATTGTCAAATTTTAAAAATTAAGGTCCAAAAATCCCTAAAACCCATTTTTTACCCCTTTGAAACCCCATAAAACCCCGTTCCCATAACCCGATCATGCTGGTTCGCGAACTCATGAAAATAGACCTGGTCTTACACCTTCATACCAAATTTCATCAAAATCGGAGGTCCCCTTTAAAAGTTATCAGTACCACGGACACATAGATATATAGATATATATATATATATAGATATATATATATATAGATATATATATATATATATATATATATATATACATATATGTGAAAATGAACGAATGGTGTTTTTGGCTTCTGGGGACCTCAAAATGAAAAAGTAAAGTGGTCCCGGGCTTAGGTCTTACCATGGCTACCACCGTAATAGCGTATTCCCTATAGGGAAATTCGCTAAAATCACAAAATTCCCCACTACCCTACTTTTCCCGACCAGTAAACACCCTGAAGCAGCATTTTCAAGGCACTTTCTCTCACTAGGGGCAGAAATATAATATAAGAGTGCATGAAGTTTCAGAATTTGGAAAATGGAATATTCTTTGCATAAATAAATAAATTTGAACTCCTGCTCTTGCCAACTAGCTATTCTAGCTATTCTAATGTATTGCCTGCTGCAATGTGAAGCAGGCCCAATTTGCTGTCCTGCCAGCTGAGCGCTCCCCCCACCCCCCCCCCCCCCCCCCCCCCACCAAAGGTGTATAGTTGCCGTCGCTACAATTTATTCTTAAGTTATAAAATTCATCACTTCTATTGGCTGGCCTGTTTGGTTTCTATCTAAATAAATATTAGTAAATGTTATTTATAGGCACTATGATTACTTTAGATTACATTTTCAGTTGCATTGACAATGACTGGAATTGAAACTCATACGAAAGACTATAGACAAAATAGAAGTTTCAAACACAATTAAGAGTATTTTTTATTTAGCCTTTAAAATATTGTAAGTAGCCTATTTTAAATTTAACAATAGATGAAACTATTATACTGAGACGGTGACTCGTCTCTGGGTCTAGAGAAAATTATCATAACAGTAAACACTGATTAACGAACTATGCAATTAATTAAATTATATGATATATTCTGTACATAAATGCTGATGTTATCATCAAAATAAATTATCAGTAATAAAAATTATTGTTGGTAGTGGTTGACATCCTAAATATAAAAAATATATATACATACAATAAATATATATATTGATAAGATATAGGTACAGAGAGAATAAAACCGTGTGGTTGTTCATCAAAATGTGCCAAATTAAAAAAATCATTTTTTCATCTCAAATGGTTGGTGGTAAAAGTTACGAAAACCAAATTAAATTAGGCCTAAACTAAATTATTATATTGATAGTTAATCCTAACCAGATGGAAGTAGTTTGATCACTCTGATTAGCAGTTAAATCATTGGCTAGAAAAAAAATAAATAGACAGCATTATAATTTTAATTACTGACCAAAATATGGACAGGTTGAAACTAATAGATTTAAAAATTATCAATTTTGGTAATATAGCATAATAATACAAAAATACCCACGTCGCAGCAGACCTGTGTACTAAGCGAATTTCCAATGAAATTTAAGATGTTTTTACTTTCCCCATGAAAACGCCACAGGATCGAGTATGTAGATTTGCTGCCATGGGGTGCTGTTAGAAAATGTAGGTTAATCAATAAATTATGAAGCTTAACACAAAATTGTACCAGGATCTGGCACCCACTTTTTTGTTGTCCCCATAAACCCCATGGGGGTGAGTATGTAGGTTTGCGGCCATATAGGTTTTGTAAGCTAGTATAAATTAAACCCTAATTAGGTAATGTACAGACCAAATTAGATCATGATATATCAATAAATAAGCAAGATACAGGGTTTGGTTGATTTCCCATAAGAATAACATGGGAAACACATTTTTTTATTTTCCCCGTAACCCGTTACACTTGATTAAAAATTCAAAATACCTAATAGTTTCTTTTTTCAAGCTCTTTTAAATGGTTGCAGTAAATATTGATGAATTATAAAATTTAAGGTTGAAAATGCCAAAAACCCATTTTTGACCCTTTAAAACCCCCATAAAACTCCGTTACCATTATCCGATCATTGTGGTTTGTCAACTCATGAAAATAGATCTGGTTTTACACCTGCATACCAAATTTCATCAAAATCGGACTCTCCTTTCAAAAGTTATCTGAACCACGGGGTGAAAATGAACGAATGGGGATTTTGGCTTCTGGAGGACCTCAAAATGAAAAAGTAACATGGTCCGGGCTTAGGTCTTACCATGGCTACAACCGTAATATTCCCCATAGGGAAATTCGCTAAAACTAACCATAATAAGTCACTGATGATGTAAGGAGGATGACTGAACTAATTAAGAGTAATTCACTTCATTGCTCCCACTAAGTAGGGTCAAGAGTAAAACATCTTCTAAGGAAAAAACAACCTATTTTCACTCGAAATATTTGAAGTCAAATATTGTATTTGTAGTTATGTATTATTTAAAAAAACATTACTTGAGGCTTAATACCACCCTAATTATGAATATTTATTGATTTAACAATTAATAATTAAATCATTATTATAGGCTGTCAATGAAATTTAATCAATAACATTGACAAGTAGTCCAAGTTTCAATTTTTGTCATTTTAAAACAACAGTAGACCTGTTAATAAAATTATGAACATTTTAATAAGCATTTCTTTATGTTTTATTAATAATAATTTATCATAAATTAATTGATGTATTTGTAGGTTTCAGGATTTCAAGAGCAGATTTTTTTCAAAATTGAAAAATTCATTTAGACTATGTAACTCTTATTTATTTATTTATTTTTTTAAGAGTGTTGTAACAATGTGCATTACACAGTTTTAAATAAGTGGCCTCCCATTCCTGTTCTAAATAATGTGAGAATAGGGGAAACTTGCTTAAAACGTATTCCTAGAACTAAAGATCAAATGGCGTTTGACACATTCACTGCAACGTTTACTTGAAAATTTGCATTACAATAGAACATCTAATAATCTTTTGGGACCCTCCTAATTATCAAACTATTCGGATTACTTTAGTTTGTTTTTGTTGTTTGCGTACTTTAGGATGTTTGTATGCAAATTTGCACAATTATTTTCATATTCGCATGTAATTTTGTATTATTGTATTCTTTGTAAATTGGCTGCTTGCCGTTGGTAAATAAATAAATAAATAATTTACTTAAATTACTTTAAAAGTAGCCAATTTTAATATTTAGCCTATTACTTGTCAAAACTGAATATTTTATCGTAGGCTATACAGTAAATATTCTAGATAAATTAAAACATTTTTATTTTAAAGCACAATATTTCCATGTGATCACCGAGGGTCAGTAGCGAACCTCTTGTAGAGAATGAATCACGAGATTACTTCTCTTCTCCATTTTTAAATCGATTGCATAAAGAATAAATCCTTCATACAAGCTTAACATGAGACTTTTTTTCTTTAAAAGACATGTTTTTAGGTTGGGTAACAAATGTTCAGATGTTATTATTGTTACTTTTTATTTTGATTTTGATTTACGATTTACTACAGGAGCCTGTACGTACAACATACAACGAGTTACAGTATATGCCAACAAATCCGGCTGTCTCATGACCAGATTACGGGCAGGTTTGTTATAAACCAGTCTAACAGAAACCCATAAATTTGTGTTCTATAAATTTACAATTAGGGTGTAAAGATATGACGGGTAGTGAACTCAAATAATTAATGCTTTGTAGTCAACTTTAATTTACCCAGACGTTGTAATAGGACTGAAGTTACAATTGGACAACGGGCAAACAGTCGCTACCCTGTAGGGTGAAGTAGGGTCATGTTTTTGCATAGTTCGACTTTGAGCTCAATTTACCAAGTTATTATTTGATATTATTCAATGAATTTTGGAATGAGTTATCCCTACTTTATTGTCTTTCAGGTGATATAATCGATTTTAAAATCCCTTTAACTGTTTGTCCAATAATTTTTTTTCACCATGTTCACTGGCTGCACTTTCCCCAGGGTGTTTGGGGAAAGTGCAGCCATGGCCTGGATTTTACCTTTAAAGAACACATAGAGGGATATGGGGCAAGTGGCTTATAGCCCATTTTTCACTGAGTTTGCCAATTTTTAAATCATTGAGATATCTTTATTTTTTTAGGAGTTACGAACTTCTTCGTGATCGAGAACAGGATCAACATATAAATCTCTAAAACTTCCAAGATGTTACTTTTTATTATAACTAATGAAATGATACATAGTTGTTACATACACTTACATGTTTGGAATTATTTCCTGACCTCTTGTGAGTGGTTTCTAATCAATATTATGTACAAAGATTAATTTTTTTACATTTTATGAATTATTTACATTGTGTAAGGAAAATATTCCACTTAGAACACCAGTCTTATAGTTGTAGCCATTAAATTCAACGTATTAAAAAAACAAAATAAAAGAATTTCAAGCACTTCGTTAAAAGATAGTAAAAGGAAAATAATAGTGCTAAAGCAAGAAATATTTATTGGAAATGCTTGAAAAGAGTACAAATAGGCCTAATAAAAACAATTTTCACTATCTGCACTTACCCCGGGATCTGTGGCCTTATAAAAAAATGACGAGGTAAGTGAAGCGACCGCTTTATTATAATTTTTTTTTTTTTTTTACTAAGGATTTTTGAGCAAAATGGCTTGATTTACACATAAAAAATTACTAGAAACACTCACAACTTTGAGTTTAAGATTTTCCATACAGTGATAAAAATTGTGAAAACTTTGACCCTTGCATTTAAATTTGGTACAATAACGAAAATTAAGGTTTTTTTAAAGTAAAAAAATGTTTTTTTTTTTCCTGTCATAATCTATATTAATGTTCAATATATTAGACAAAGGTCCAAATAAATATAATTTGGGGTTTTGGGTTTAATTAACCACTTATAAGGTCAAGGTAGGCACTCGTTTCACAAGCCCCGTGGCCCTACTTACCCCACTTCACCTTATTTAATCAAAGACCGTGTCGAATGATATTTTAACCTAATAAAAGACCTATGTGAAAATGGGACAGCAATAGTGACAGCTAATGAACATAATTCTGCTCAATGAAAAGTGCTGCAAAAAAAGTTCATGATTAAAAACAATACAATAAGCACAATTCGTGATTATTTTTCTTATAGATTCCATTGGTGCACAATATTTCAGAAGACGTCTGAAACTGAACTGTCCAGAAATCATCAATTGAACTGAGATATTTTAGAAAACATAAAACCAGTTGTCTCATGCCATCAACCACTTTGATGAAGCCTATTCTAACTTGTTTATTTCATGGCCAATAAATTTTCTTGAGTCTCGATTCTGTTCCAGGTGTGGGGATCGTTCATTTGTTTCGTTGTTCTGAATATTTCATTTCTCAGACTGTAATCAGATTATCCAGCAGCCGACCCATTCAAAGCCAGACTAGAGGGCTTGTATGTATGGAGGCAGATTGCTGACCAAGGGGGCATTTATTCAGAAAAAAACAACATTTTTCAGTCTCTATTTTCCTGCTCTCGGAATATTTGACTTTAAATTATTATGAATTTTAATTATTATGACAAGGCCATTTATTTTTCAAAAATAAAACTTTATATGGGAATGTTTATATAGCCTATTTATTTAATTAATTATTAAGTTATGTATTCTCATTACCTAGCCATGTCACAAACCTGACTCAGTCGCTTCGCAAATTTATAACAAGATTAATGTACAAAATAATATCTACAAAATTAGAATATCAAACACAATATTTTCAACATTTCCAAAAAGCATAGGCCTAATATTTTGTTAAATTATAGGTAGGCCTGACATACTAGTCCTGCTGGTAATTTTCATTCCCCTGTCAACTTTTGAAAATCCCCTCACTAGTATTAAAAGCTAACTTGAGCAGTTTTAACTACAGTGTCCAGACAGCCTCTTACTTGACTACATGGCAGTGCAGAGGCCATTCAACTTTCCCAGAAGTTCTTGGCCGGATTTAAAATTTGACCTCCAGTGGGCTAACCAAATGCCCCCCCCCTCCACACCCAACACTGTTCTTGTTTTCCATAAAGTTCTAAAAATAATTTGAATTCTTTCTGACCAACCAAATATTAACTTATTTCTTTATGTAGTAGGCCTATATGTTATTAATTCTAGATCCTGCGGTAACAAAATCAAACATTGTAATTCTTCGGAAATTTTGTTTTAAATAATATATTAGGTTGTCCAAAATAAAATTGGCAGTTACTTTAATCATAAATAGAGCGTACGGTACACCAAGGATGCAATTATTTCACTTAAAACGCTCATTGTTTAAAAACATGGATACACGTCAATATTGCACGTACACCACTGTCAAATGAAAATATTTATATCAACTCAATGAAAATTTATAGTTTAACAAAATAAAACATTCTGATTTTGGAAAAAATATATTAGGCCCTAACACTTTAAATTTTATTATAAATTTACCATAAATTATTATTTTACAAATATTTTATTGCCGGAGAGTGATTACAAGGGTTTACTTTACAGCTAAAGGAATCAAACAAAACACTTTTTTTTAATTATCTTCAAAATATTTTCTATCACATCCAACAGTAAAATTTATGGTACCGTATTCCTTTACATTAAAAAAATAATAATAGTTTTCTGAACAAATTAATTTGTCAAAAAATACAACTCCGATATGCATAGGCCTACAGTATTTAATTCCTTGGACATAAAATAGTGTTTAGTTAAATAGTGTCAAGTGCTAGAGAAACTATTAATTATTTCTTGTAGCCTAACTTAAGAAAATCTGTTGGGGCTAAAATATTAGTATTTTCACCTAAATAATTTGTTTCAAAACATTACATTTGGTCTTTCCATTGGTCATCCAGGCCATGTCAACCATTGATTTGGATTTTAATGAAACTTGGTATGGTTGATCCTTCCATTAAGATAAGAAAATATACCTTACCATGTTTCAGTGCTCTATCTCTGCTCGTTTATTTTTTAGAGAGCTGTTTGAAATTTAAATAAAATTGTCGTTTTTGCATGCCCGAGGTTTCCACGGTAATGTGCATTGATTATGAAAAAAATGTGTAACTCTCTCATTTGAAAACCGAAAATTTCAGCTGTTGTCAATAAAACTCTACATATTTCAGGAAAAAATAGTTCATGTTACTTCCAATTCATCTATTAAAAAACAGATGTGATGAAACACAGACATCAATCATTTTTTTAGTGAATAATCTAGTTTCACTGAAATGTAACCTAAATATTGAAACGCACAGTGGTTAACTTATCAAGCTGAAGTATTTTTTCAGCAATACCAATGATATGTGGTATGACGCAACAAAATTCTCGCTTTTTAGCTGTTTTATACTTAAACAAAAAGTTACACAGTGAGTTAAAATTAAAGTTATCATTATGATTAGGTCTAGTAGGCCTAGTATTTTGATTTGGTTGATACTGTATAGCCTAAATTATGTAAGGATAAGGTTCTTGTTTTTTATTTTTTATTTTTTTTTTTTTATTCTTAAATGTGGGAAAACAGCTAAACAAAAATAGGGGTAACATTAGTAATTGTGCTTATTATTTAGGTAAGTTCTAGCCGTATGATTAAAATCAAGAGTTGATAGCCTATGATAAGAGGTATAAGTTATCAATATTTTCTACAGTAGGCCCTTGAAAAAAACTGTAAGCCTACCGGTACCCAAAAATTGTCAATAGATGATCCACAGTGTAATGCCCCATGCAAGGCTTCGCCCATTTATTTATTTACCAACGGCAAGCAGCCAATTTACAAAGAATACAATACATTCTCGAGTTAATTTTTCTATAACTTATAGGCTATGTAAACATAAAACATACATATTTACATTAGTTAACCTAGAAAGAAAGTATGGTGTGTGGAAACAAATGTAACCACAAAGCTTTACGAACATCATTGAACAGTAGACTTATCCTTGGTATGCTACAGGCTAAAGTGAATAGGGCATTCTGCAATATTTCCTGGGAATAGGCTTACTTGTTCAAGAACAGGTTAGGAGCCTACCAGTCTAAATAAAGAGCATAATTTACTCATTAGAATAAAATAATACTTTGATCATACAAAAAAAATATTTTCTGTTCCAGTAGAAGCACAAAATATAAAAATGAAATCAACTGACTAACGTCAAAATATAAGATTCTCATCCAGATGAGGAAGCGAGTCGGCATGTTTTAACCTAGAATCACGAGCTGCCAAACCTCTAAATCTGTGTTGAGTATTAACATACTGTCAATCCTAAAATTAATAATACTCACATTTTTTTCAAACTCAAGAATTATATTCACTGAGTACTGGATGAATAAAATTCACATGTTAAAATTATACAAATTTTAGGTTAGGTTTGAATTTCAATTCACACTTCATGCCATGCCTTTACCTTACACAAAACAAACTAACAAAACAAGTAACAAAAACAAACCAAACAAGAACTAAAGACAAAAAAGACACAGTCTAAGTCTACAGACAGACACAGAGATACAGTGATACAACAGACAGTAGTTAGTGCAATAATATCATTTCATTTCGAGGTTCTCAAAAAGCTCTTTTCTCTTTGGAAGTATTTTTTATTTCCCATGCGATGAGAGTTAGCCAACACTAGTGACTAAAACTTAGTAAAATAAATGTTGTATTCTGTAAACCACAGCGAAACATTGTTTACTGATTGGTATTGGGTGAGTAGCATAATTTATTTACATATAAAATCAATGCTGGCACTTAAAACAAGGATTTTTTTAGGCAGAGTTTTGAGTGAATAAAGATGTTAGAACTTGCTAGGGTAAAACACTTTCTAGCTTTTAGTGGATTCCTTGTAAATGCTTGAAAATCGATGTGGATAAAAACTTGAAACCTGTTTCGGTCCTAACATTTGCTAACAGATTTTTAACCCATAATTAACTTACTGTCTTTAAAAACCCAAGTGATGTAAATTTTGTTCTGGTAGCTGAATTGAGTGGGCATCAGTGCTGTGCGCTCTGGTACCTTCAAGTCAAGGGGTCTGTAAAGGAAGAAGCATTGCCTTCAAGTTGCACCCTCCTGTTTATGGTAATCCTTTTTTCAGTTCATCTCATTCCACTGTGGGTCAAACATGCTTTGGGGTACACCAGTGACCTCTGCATCAGAAGCTTACCATTTAACTAATTATCATTGTCTATTAATTATTGTCACTGTTTGCAAGAGTCCTTTAAACCCAAGATGTTTTGATTTAATAAATAATTTGAAGGACTTGGGGCCCCAAAAAAACTTGTTTGTTGTTATTGACAATAATTCATCGATTTTTAATCTTAATAATGTTTATTCCTAATTAATATTATGACTTTTGAGAGTTGAATGGACTTTGACACTAATTACCTTTAGTTACCTCCACCTTTGCTTCAGACCAGAGACTGGATAATCGGCATTTATCATTTTTATTTACATTACTATAAAACTAATATTTACATGATATACAGATAACTTCCCTAGATGGAAGTTTATAAAACACTATAAGCATGTAATTTTTGTTTGAGACACTCAAGTCTTGATGACGTTAAAGAATCTCTCTCTCTCTCTCTCTCTCTCTCTCTCTCTCTCTCTCTCTCTCTCTCTCTCTCTCTCTCCTCTCTCATATTTTATATAAATTTTATACTTTAATGTTTTCTTACATATTAATCAGTTAGCTAAGAATAAAAACAAGAAAAATATATTTGGCAAGTGTTTGTTTTTTAGACAAATTACCATATTTTAGTAAAATTTTAGTTCTGTAAATTTTGTTCTGATGATTAAACAATCAAATATTTTTTTTAAGATCAAATTAAATAGTATCAAATTTTGGTAGTTTCTCATTTTCCCCATAAACCCCAAGGGAGTGAGTATGTAGGTTTAACTTCATATGTATTTTGTAAGCAAATATAAGTTAAGACAACAAGAATATTTTGTAGAATTTTTAGTAAAATATTTTTAAAAAAAAACTATCCATGTTATGTCATAAAACTATGTCCAAAAAAGTTTTTTGTTTGGGAGGCTCTTCATCAAAATCAGTTGGAGCCGCAGTCAGTAAAATCTTTTTGATCATTAGACCAAATAGTGGACTTCATAATTCAGAATCAGAATCATTTACTTCACTTTTACAATTAAGTTTTGTCAACTATCAAAGCTACAAAACAGGTAACTTAACATTTTTAAAACTTAAAATAAGGCCAGATTAAAGTATGTTACAGCACTTAGTCAACTTAACTAATTTTTCATAACTAAACAGTGCTCAAAATAAACTACAATATGTAAACAATTTAAATGCTTAATTTAGAGCTGTGTCATTTAAATATTCTTGAACTGAATAAACACCTTATACACAGCAATATAGGCCTATATTTTATTCCATTCTTGAAATGAATAATATCTGTTATTAATTTCAACTTGATAGGTAATTTATTGCAATGTTTCATACCCATATAATGAGGTGTCCTTTCAAATTGAAAGTCTCTTTTAAACTTTGCTTCATAACTGTGATTATGCTGATGTTTAGCTTAGCTTGTCTGATTATCTTTGATAAAAATTAAAACTCAAAAAAATATAAATAAGGTAAAGTTAAGATGTTCTTGAAGTTAAAAAATTCATTATTCTTCAAAACTCTTTTTTTAAGCGACACTACATCTGAAGTTACACCGCAAAAGTCTAGAACGTAAGAGGTAATGGAATAAAATAATGCATACAATAGTCTATTACATATGCTATTGTATAGGGGGAGAAAGTAAAGGACGTATTATTTTTTTAAACCCAAACAAAATCAAGTGTTAGCAAAATAATTCCAGACAATAATTGTATCCATACAAGTAATTTACTCTGTAACAATGAAGTATTGACATTCACAATGAAATATTTCTCTATTTATATTTTACGGGCCCCATATTCCACAAGGATGTCTCTACTTAAAGGATTATGTATACATTCTTGGAACACCCAATCAAAATGGGGTTGATATGTTCATGTGGGGTACAGGCATATCGGATTCGGTGCTTTGAGGTAGTCTTCCCAGAGAGCAATTGATTTAGCAACTCTTTAGCAAATGAAAGTAGTAAGTACAAAAGAAAGTTCTGAAGCACTCAGAAAATAAATATGTAACTTATTCAATGCTTATGTACACAAAACGAAGGGCCATGTCATCTTCTTACAAATGCAGTAAAATACATTATGTATGTAGATGTTAAATATGGATTCTTGCGGGACTCCAACATTTATAGGTCATATTCAGGCACAAATTCATGACAACACTGTCAAAATCATTTAACTTACATTAAGGACTTCAAGCAGGTAAGCGATGTTTCTCTGATATCAAAAAAAGGAAATTTATTGTTCCCTGCCTGTGTACTCCAAGCGAGTTTTCAAGGAACTTAGTTAGTGGGTTTACTGTTTTTCGTTAAACCAGCGGTTAAAATTAAAACAATTAAGAGAGGCCTGGCTTTGTGAAAAATTTTATGGGGTTTTTTTAGCACAAGGGATAAATAAATATACAGTGATTTTTTCCTAAAATCGGAAAAAAACTCAAACATACTGTGTCATACAGAATCAAAAAATCGGAAACCATAAAATGATGAACTAAAACCAAGGTGCATGACAGACAAGAGTCAAGAGTCAAAATCTTTTAATTTTTGTGACTGCGTTTTCTGTTTTCAGGTTTAGCTATGGACTTCTCCAGGTTCACCTGGCGTGTTTTTACTAACTTGGTTATGTTATAGGTACTTCTTCCACCTGAAGACGGGATCAGATTCCAGGTCCCAAAACGCGGTGAATTTTGTTTACTAATCAGTGATGGAAAATGTCTGCAACAATTAACTAAACAATAACATTAACTCACCATCCCCAGGGCCGGCTCTAGGTGTTTTGGCGCCTTAGGCGAAAGTGACGGTAGGCGCCCGCCCCTACCCCCCTCCCCCCCAAACTACTCGAGCTGTTTCTTTTATTGCCGTTATTACATTTTACAAAAATATCAGCAATTAAAAGAAAACAATTTTTTATTGACAGTTTATTATCAAATAAAGCACTTGGATAAAAACTAATTATAATTTATTGTAAACCAATTTTGCACAATTATTATCCATTGCGAAAATGCAAAGATCCGAAATGGATCTAAATGTAAGGTATTTATATGCAATGATACAAATGATTATTATTGTTATCCATTTCAGACATCAAGAAAAAAATCAGTTTCAGGAAGGGCTCTCTTGTTGTATAATCTACTGCCGATCGCAGGCGATATTTATTTCATATTGGGAGCGCCCTTTTTACCCCCAACAGGGGCACTCTTTACTACCACCGATCGAGGGCTCTCTGATCAGTGGCGCTGTTCAATTTGGGGGGGGGGGGGATGTTTACCGCCGATCGGGGGCGCCCTGTACCGCTTGTCAAAGGCGCTATTTACACTTATTCGGGGCACTCTTTGCCATCGATCATGGGTGCTTTTTATGGAAGGTGAGGGATACTGTTTAACGCCGATCCTGGGTGCAATTTTACTGATATTATCAGGGGCACTATTTACTGTTGATTAGAAGGCAAAGGCAAATGTTTACCAATGGTCGGGGGCATATTTACCTCCAGTCGGGGAGCTCTTGACCGCTGAACAGAGGCGCTTTTTACCAGTAGTTGGGGGATCAATTTAACTCCAATTAGGAGTGTCATTTACTGTTGTTTAGAAGGCAAATAAATGTTTACCGCTGGTCAGGCACGCTTTTTACTGTTGATTTGACTGGCCATGGGTTATATTTACTTCCAGGGCGCTCTTGACAGCTGAACAGGGGCGCTATTTACCATAGTTCGAGGGTGCTTTTTACCAGCGGTTGGGGGCATAATTTAACTCCGATTAGGGGCGCTGTTTACCGTTGATTAGAGGTGCTTTTAACCGTCAATTGGGGGCGCAATTTAACTCTGAACAGGTGTTTTGTCTATCAGATGGGCTCTCTCACGCCAAATTAATTATGAGTATTAGGGAGCTTTTTACAGCCGATCAAGAGGCTATTAACTATCATTTGAGGGCACTGTTTACTGCTGATTAGGGACACTTTACTACATATCGTCTCCGCCCCAATGGCCCCCTCGGGGCCTTGGCGCCCAAGGCGGTCGCCTAGTTCGCCTATATGGTAGAGGCGGCCCTGCCATCACCAACAATGAATTAAACAAAGAAGAGTAAAGAAATGTAATCTCAACCCTGTTATGGATTAGTTATTTAATGATTTGGGCATTTACATTTACATTAAATACATTTTGGAGTATAACATATGATTTTCATCTTATTCTTATTTAGTTTTTGTTTATTTTTTATTTACAATTAAAATTAATAATCATTATTTTCTGCTGTGTTAAGTACTTATAGGTTCGCATTTTGGTTTTATTTTGTACTTCATTTATTTGGGAATAAAGGTTATTTTATTTTATTTCATCTTCCAGGTTTCCATTCGTAGTGGCACACGTAAGTAAACATAATCTGACAACCTAGAAGCATGAGTTAGCGTTTTGAACGACAAATGACCCTATTGTGGGGAAACCTATAGGTATATTGTCGTTGACTATATCATAGTCAAAGGTACTTCAATCGTGTTTAGTAGTTTCTACAAGAGTCCAGCGCTAAACTAGGGGACAAAAGATCGCAATCACAACTCGTACCACTTCTAGAGCTAAAACAATTATTGTAAAAGAATCATGTTCAAAATGAGTTGAATAGTTTTTGTCTGTCCTGATTAAACAATACCGTAGTGAAAAATAACAAATTATAAGGTTGTAAATAATAGACAAACCATAATTCAAATTATTATGTTTCCTATAACTACTTTGTGCAACAAATACAAAATTACAGTTAGAATATAAAAGTAAGAAAATCAAACATGTTTGTTCATATGCCTGCATTAAAAATCAACACATTAATTTACTTTTTCATGTTTTCTTAAATCTTTTAGCTCGAAGCTCTTTCTTCTCTTCTAAACTGTTCATAGTGATAGAAGTTTTTGGTGATACAGTTGCAACTGTTTGTTTAGTTGGATCCGTTGGTGTAGAAGATGGTGTGGATGAAGATGAAGTTAATCCAAATCGTTCTTCCCTCTTCTTGCGTTTTTCCTCAAGCTCGAGCTGCAACAGATGAGTACAATATTTCACTAATAATTTTGTAATAACAATGTGTAAAATTTCTTAAAATATTTATGTTGCTAACTATTTAAAGTCATAGCTTGTCCAAATGGACAAAAGAACTCAAAATCCCTGCAAAAATATGTGATAACCAAGTGGTGTAAGGCACAAAATATCAACGATTGGGAGAAAAATTAGTTTATTACGCAAACGACAAAACAATTAATTTTTACACTGCAAATTAGATAAAGATATCATGACAATAACTCCTATTAATAAACTTATTGAGATTTATAAGGGATAACACCTAATTTAGGAGCAAGAAAATTACATGGCTAAAACCGTACATCGAGACCGTACAGCTTCATAACTTTGCAACCATTTATAATACAATAAATTGATTTCGGTCTTTGGCGTTTGGAAGGCATTAGTGAAGGGATGGCGATGTCTCCAGACGTCATGGAGTTTTCTTGTGCCCTATTTATGAATCACAGCCGCCCAAGGGGTTCGTCATTATTGATTAGCAATAAATAAAGTATTCCTTGAATTTACTGATAAGAAATGACCACCTGCTACATATGATGATCAGGTGGTAGATTGGTAGATGTTACAGACAAGCATAAAAACTATTTTTTGCTTAAAATTAGTTTTAAGAACTTAATATATTTTTAAAACTTGGCAAACCATTGTCAAAGCATTGTATTTTTAAATACAGTAGAACCTCGATAGTTTGACACTTTGTGGACTTAGAGAGTGTCGAACTATTGAAATGTCGAACTATAGGGAGTATATGGGAAATTTTAACTCTGGGAGTATAAAAATCATAATTTGAATTTAGGAAACACTAAATTTTAGTGAAACCATAATCTAATTGAACTTTAACATAAACAACATTCAAATCATTCGCCAATTTGTTTACAATTTCACCTTTGTCAGGCTCCAAAATGGATACTATCGGTCATTATTAACCCGGGATCACTCGCGCTATTAGATTGATTCTAACATTTTTAGTTCCTCTGAAGAAAATTTTTTTAATAATGATTTCTTGCGACTGAGCTTTTAAGAATGCTTTCCTCAGTATTCTATGCACCCGCTACAGCAGTTTGGGGTGAATAGTGTGGTGGGGAGGGTAGTTTTAGAGGGGAAAAGGCTCGCACCTCCACCCTTGTTAGCGCCCGCCTAACTGCGCGAGCGTTCGCGTGACTCTCCATGTTAGTATAGTTCTAACGGGGCGAGTGATCGCGGAACTGCCGGAGTCCTACTTTTTGAGTAAAAAAAAGTTGTACATTACAATAAATATGTTATTATTTTATTTTAAATGTGTAGCGATTTATTTATTTCATCTACCAAACAAATATTATGATAATTACTTTGAAGTGTAAGATGCTGTTAAATGTTAGGAGCGCTCTAACGGCGCAAGTGACCGCGGGACTTTCGATAGCGCGAGTTGTCCCGGGTTAACATATTAGGTTGTCATGGACCATGTCGAACTATCAGGAGTGTCGAACTATCGAGAGTCGAACTATCAAGGTTCTACTGTAAGATTAAAGATTTATGGGAGGTATCCTCTAAAAACCACTTCAAATAAAATCAAATAAAAAATTCCTTTATTGCAATGAACTTGTACAAACAAACATTGGATGCGTCATACATTGAAATTGGTTCAGCATAATACAATGAAATAATTAATTAAATCATGGTAAACTAGAAATACAATAAACTTACACAGGTTATCTTACTTCTGTAAATAAATTAATAACTTAATATACAGACAGCTTGAGAACTTATCTAAGATGGTAACTGAGAAAATTGATCACACTTTATGATCGATCATAATTAATTTTTGAATAAATTTCAAGGAAGGCTCCAATATTTATTTCAGAAAACTAGCAAACTCTTCACAATATTTAAAATATTGTATTTCACGAATGCCTTTTCATAATACCTATTACCATTATCATACAGTCAGTAACGACCCACACTCCTGGTAATTTTGCAATCTGGATAATTCGACATGTTTCACACGCACTAACATTGTTGAACCTCGACTGCTACTCGCTAATCGCCCCAACCATCTATATTTCCTAAAATTTACAGCCATTAGACTGGACATAGCTCCATTACTACTGAACCTTTTCTGCGGTTGGCTGACACTGTACTAAAGTCATAAGGAGACGATATAACACGGTCTGATAGAGTAAACGGCAGGACATTGGCTCCAGAAAACTTGACAATACCCAAACTCGACCAAAATCCACATTGACTTGAGTTTATGGGGTTTTACTATATTTTTTTATCACTGACAAATAAAGAGAAACTTCATAAACGACACGCTTATTTCAAATCTTGTTGTATTAACGAATTTCCCTGTAGGAAATATGCTATTAAATTTTTAGTCACGGTAATACCTAACCCTGGGACCATGTTATTTTTTCATTTTGAGGTCCTCAGAAGCCAATTTTTTTTTTTAAATTCCCATGTATGTATATATTTTTGTAGATATTTTTTAAACCAGTTAAGATAGATGAACCAAACTGGAATCACAGCTACTGGACATAAAAAAAACTATTTTTAGCCGTACTCAGTGAGTTGCTACCTCCTCAGGGGGACG
Organism: Neoaliturus tenellus; assembly: GCA_030545055.2. Classification (NCBI taxonomy): domain Eukaryota; kingdom Metazoa; phylum Arthropoda; class Insecta; order Hemiptera; family Cicadellidae; genus Neoaliturus; species Neoaliturus tenellus. The sequence continues at coordinate 43,882,662 of CM061535.1, read as the reverse complement.
GCCAACCAAGGAGTCAGATGAAATTCTTAAATGTAAGCTTAGGTCGATATGCACATCAAATTAAAGATCTTATTTGGCAGAGTACAATTGCTGCAAACTAGACTTAAAATGGATGACCCAGAATGAAATGGTAGGCATTCAAAATTTTTATTAAAACATATGGTTAAAACTTTCAATGCAATAACTTTCTTAATACTAAACCTTTTGACGTTGGGTTTGTGGCTAATTACTCCAAATGCAAAGACGTTTAAAATTATGTATGATATGAAAAAGGCTAAGGAAGTTTCAATTTAAACATCCTCTATATGGGATGTCCCCGAATGAAGTCTTACAGAAATATGCTTTGGCTTTTGTCGTATCATACATCATTTTAAACGTCTTTGCATTTGGAGTAATTAGCTACAAACCTGACATCAAAGGGTTGAGTATTAAGAAAGTTATTGCATTTTTAAGTTTTACCATATGATTAAAGAAGATTTACAGGCAATCCAAGGGGCACAGATAAAAGTGTATTGACTTTATGAATAGCTATAAAAATATTAAGAAGTCACTTCTTAAAACTGGATATAAAACGTCATCTTACTACCAATAGTTTTCATATTACAGTAGAACCTCGATAGTTCGACTATTTGTGAACTTAGAGAGTGTCGAACTATCGAAAAGTCGAACTATAGGGAGAATATGGGAAGTTTCATTACAGGGAACATAAAAATAATGAGTTGAATTAGAAAACACTAAATTTTAATGAAAACATATCTTGATTGAACTATAACATAGCAAAAATTAAAAGGTACTGTAAACCTTTCACCATTTTGTTTTATTTTCACTTATGTCACTTCCCAACATTTACATTATCAGTCGTTACTGACATGCTAAGTAGTCAAGGACAGTGTCGAACTATAGGGAGTGTCGAACTACCGAGAGTCGAACTATCGAGGTTCTACTGTACAGTATTTGATTTCTTTATCAGGGCAAGATTTTATGGACACCCGGTATATATGTGTGTGTGTGTCCGTGAATAAGATAAATTTTAAGGGGAACCTCTTATTTTGATGAAATTTGAAAGTTTAGATAGTAGTCTGATCCCTTTATTTAATATTCGAAACCCATTAGTTTCACTCTAAATTCTGAAGAAGTAGACGTCTAAAATAATTCCAAAATTTTCTTGCCGTGTTCTTGGGGGGTATGTAATCTCCCCCATTCCCCCATGGGGGTATGGAATTCCATGGAGGTATTCCATATCCCCAAACCCCCCGGTGTTACCCCTCCGCAAAAAATATCCCCCACCGAAATTGAATCCTGGGTTCGCCCCTGCATGTTATTCTTAAAGGAAATCAACGAAACATTCTACAAGATACAAGATACAAGATACAAGATGCTTTATTTCCATTTTTACAATGATACAAAAATACAAAAATTTTTACGGAAATATATTTCCTCACAAGGCTGCAGGGCCTGAGTGTGAGAAAAGAGGTTATAAGTCACTCTGTATCAATGTCCACTTCACTATTTTTCAAGGTTGTCTTATATATTTAACTTAACCTTATGTGGCTAATAGGCTCAAATGAATGTGCTTCCATGAACTGTAAAAAATACATTTGAATTTCAAAGAGAAAAAAAAATACCGCAATACCAATTATTGTTAGACTACAGATTATTTAATTTTCATGAGTTTTTAGATAGCATAATTTCACAAAGAAGAAAAACTAATTTTAATAGATATGGAAGTAAAATGAAAGAGATAAAGTATTTTTAGTTTGTTATCTGACGTCAATTCCAGATTTGAATTTGCAGTTTATTTATTCTGTCTTGCTTATTTATTGACATACCTTGATAACATTTAGTATCTACTTTCACTGGGACGGGTATAGCTTGTATTTGCTTACAAAACCCATGTGGCGGCAAACCTACATACTCACCCCATGGTGTTTGGTGTTTATAGGTTCATAAAAAATACCAAAATTCCATTGCAAATTACGCAGGTCTGCTGCAACGGGGGATATTTTATACTGTAATACAATCTCTCTCAACTCAACAACCTACCTTCCAGCAATGGGAGCTCACAGCACACCCGAACCGCTCAACTCTTCTCTTAAGGATGTCCAAGCTTGGGCCCTGGGACAGAGACATCATTAGCTTGAGGCAAAGGTTAAATGATGGGGCTGAAATGAGTCCCAACTTTTCTGGGAATACATTTTGCCTACTTAAATTGTTCCTGATAACTTATAGCAACAAGAGGTGTTTGAAATAAGCTATCTATTTAATACTAAAAATTGGTTTCAGCAAACTAAGTATTGAATTAGTACAAATCATAAAAAAATCATCTAAAAGAATTAAACAATTATTTGTTTTTTTTTCACTCAAGACAAGATCATAAATAAATTAACTTGGTATCATGATTTTTTATGAAACAAAAATGTCAAAACAAGATAATGTATTATGACCTATGTATATATAGTGTCGCCCTTATACACCTTTTACTTATTTAAAACCCTGATTATCAGGCCCAGTCAAAGGGAATATAATAAAAATAAATAAATAAAACAAATAAGTTAATACACAGGGTGTCCCTGAACTCTTTACCGACCTATTAGGGTATTACTCCTTGCCTAAAGACAAGCCAAAATATAAAAAAACTGCATAGTTAAACACACAGACACCATTTTGTATTTTGAAATTTTTATTTTAAGAACGGCAAATAAGTTAAAACTCGATATAGGCCTACAAATTATCAAATTTGAGACAAAGGTCTAATTGAAGAAAAAAAATAAATTTTTCCAATTAATTTATATTTTCAAAATGGCAGGTCTTTAAAATCTTTAACTTTAAATTGTATAATAACCAAATAAGGTAACAAAGTTTATTATATTTTACATTTTAAATTCCAACTATGTAAAAATGATGGAAATCAGTTGATAAATAAGTGTGATAGAGCAATTTAAATACAAATAATCCTGCATCAGAGCAGGTTACTGCGCAAAAAGCAACAACAATGGATCTCGTACCCAAACTGCTAGTACGACCGACCGGACCGACCGTGACTAGCCTCAGTTAAATCTCTCTATCTTGCTTATTTATGAACCAATTGCCATAGTGTTTATATCGTTGGATTTTAAATTAATTTTTTTTTAACAAATAGGTACAAAAACTTAGGGTTACCATATAACCAGATTTCTTCGGAGATTAAAGGGATTTAAGGTTAAAATTTCAGTACTGGGGAGTTAACATAAACCAGAAAATCTCCTCTTTTTGTGGTTTTACGTACTAATAGTGAAAACCGTTAAAGCATTACCTGGCATTACTAATGTGTGCAAAATAATGGATAACCTTATGTATATTAATAATATTTATTGTTAAAATGTTTTATAATATTTATAATTTAATAGAAAACATTTAAAAGTTGATACTTACAAAATCTTTGTGGATTTAAGAAATGTGTTGGAATTAATATTTTTGGTTCAAAAGTGTTGTCAAGATTCAAAGTGCTGATGCTGCTTTGTTGTGAATGTCTATCAAATGAAAAATAAAGACAGAAACATTACATTGCTGTAGTTTAGTTTAACTAATTTAAGAACCGTGTCTTAGGCCCGCCGCACATTGGAGCGAGGCGAGGCGCAGGCGATGAGGTGCAGGCGAGGTGCAGGCGGAAGCTAGGACTTTGGCGTGTCACCGCACATTGAGGCGAGGAGTGACAGAGGTTTCCTCGCTTGGCTCGCACTTTTTAATATAACATAAGTCAAAAAACAAAACTACACGTAAAACTTTCTGATGACAAATTGACAACTAACTGCCATCAGCTTGACTGTTAATCAGAACATGTTTTTTATTAAGTGACAAAAAATCATTTACAACTTACACTGGTGTAGTTTAATTCCTTAACAATCTTGTCCCAAATTTCATCCTTCATTTTCCCTCTCATGTAATCTTCATTAGAAGTGTCGTACAGCACAGGATGATCTTGAACTAGTTGAATTAGAAGCTCCATACCAAATTTGTCCACACAAAAATACGGGAGGGCAAACGCAGGCGCGTCAGGAAAACTGTATCTCAACCACAACGCCGCGGAGGCCCGCGCGAGGCTGCACAGAGGCTGCGCGCAGCCTCTGCTCAATGTGCGGTACTCCATTTGAACACGTGTATTACAAAATCAGCTGCGCCTCGCCTGCACCTCGCCTGCACCTCGCCTGCGCCTCGCCTCGCTCCAATGTGCCGAGGCACCGTTTAAGCCGATAACAAAATTCTCCTCTTTTTTCCTTGCTACCATATGGAAACCCTACTACATATACTTTGATATTTTATGTAGTTTTCATGCAGTGTAGTTTAAAGATTTAAATTAGGCACCATTTTAAAAATATCAATTGTATGTAAAAAAAAAAAATATTATTTTTCTTCCATTAAACCTTTCCCTAAGTTTGTATAAGTTTTATCTTATTACAACAAATTGTTCTTAAATTAAAAATTATTATTTATCAAATACAAAATGGCGGATGTATAGTTAACTAATTTTGAAAATATGATATTTTGGCTTGTCTTTAGGTCAAGAATAATACCTTAATAGGTCGGTAGAGAGTTTAGGAACACCCTGTAAAAAGAAGTTTTTTTTTACCATGTCGTGATAAAAATTGTGAGCGATTTACAGGCTTACAGATTTATGATGACCGGATAAGTATGAGTCTACCGTAAATATTTTATTAAAAATTTCACCTGAGAAGAAATTATAATATTATTAAAAATATTACTCACAACTAAGTTCAAACGTTGACAAACTTTTCTTCGAACGTTTTGTCGATATTAGCCCAAACCTTTTAGCCCGAGCTTCTTTTTTTTCTTCATCAGTCATGTCATCGTACTTCAGCTATATCAAAACAATTTCAAAACAATTTTAAACTTGTTTACAAACTATTTCAATAGAAGTTAGACATGGAATTTTTTCACTATTGACAGAAGTTTTCAAATTGTTTAAAAACAATTTTGATACAAGTTTAAAACAAGATTTACCTCAAATTTTATGTACATCAAATTTTATACTACAAAGTATAATGATTTTTTCAGCCTTGACACCTTGTTAATAATTAATCAATTCTACTTAGTAGCAGCCTGTAGGCATGAAATCGTTGTGATATTTAGCCGAACATGTTTCGAGTGAAATTACCACCCATCTTCAGCCACAAATTTTAGTAGTCAGTTCATTAAATTAAAGCCCATACTTTGATGGTTTTCATAATCTTCAAAAATAAATACACGGACAGTCACACACATTACATAAAGGACACAGAAGCACAAATAAAATACTGAATACTGGCAATGTCTGCGATAGTACCTGGTGTGCGAGTATTATTTGTAAAAATTACTTAAAAAGATGAGTTAGGGTTTAATATGGGATGAATATTTTTCCCAGTATGACAACCGAAAACAACAATAACGGAACAAAACAAGAGACAATAAAGGTAATTTTTTCTTAAGTAGATTGAAGTATTGACACTGATACATCATTGTCTAATATTGAAACCTGTCTGTGATAATCATCTTGCCAAGCAGCTCTTCCAATAAGTTTTCTGGTAATTGCATGTAGGTACTGCAATGCTACTAACTGTAGTAAGAAACCGGAAGGGTTCCCAATAAAAGTCATGTTCAGCTAGGAAGATGAGGACTAAGCCTACTAATATTATTGCAAATTCCTTTGACTACTTTCAAATAAGCAAATGTCTGCTAAAATAACTGCAGATAACAGTTGGATAGATATGATGTATATTACAAATTTTACATAAAATAATTTATTTCTTATAGCCTAATATTGGTTTCTGATCAACTGATGAGAGATCCCATTCAAGAATTTTGTTTTACAAACCGCAAGTGGTGATGCCTCCTCTGATGGTGGGGCTGGCCGCTTGAAAGCTCTTTTGGCTATACTGTAGCTACATTTGGCTGTGGCTCCGTCTCAGAACCCTGCACGGAAAACCAAAGTCCAAATTTAGGGTGAACTTACAATGTATTGGTATATGGTAAACATAAACCAAACAATAATAAATTATTCTGTTAATAATTCAATCAAAAATACAGAGCTAGAACTCCTTTTATGGTTGAACTTCAATACTACCGTAGTTAATGAATAATGTTATAAATTAAAAACTTTAACACCAGTGTGTTTTATTTTCATTCTTTCTTAGAGGGTTTTTAGAGAAAAGGGCCGCCTTCTGCCAGTTCTCCCTTCTGGCAGTTTTGATCTGGCACTGATTCATGAACATTAAACATTTTTAGGCTATTTAGATGTAGCCTTATTCCCTGTTGGACCTCAGGGAACAACATTTTAGAGAACCCATTCATTTATTTGTTACGGTCTATGATTACTTCAACTAATATTGAAATTAAAAGAATGATTACTTATCATAGAGCAGCTTAACCAATATTTATAACATCGTCGACTTCTCATTGTTTGTGATTAGGGCGGTTCTAATCCCGTCGTCTTCAGCCCTGTGTAACACTGCAAACATGCTTCGGCATTCCCCAGTTTCGGACGATGTTTTTAAATATTATTCGACAAAAAAATACTATGTTTTCTTTTGATTAAGGTCGGAATCCACTAGTTCCACTAGGTCCATCATGCCTGATATAAGTAAAAATTAATTGTATTATAAAAAAATAATAATAAATAAAGTAAGGAAAATTGACTTACTGTGAGAGTTGTATTTTCATATTTTCTAACTTTTACGGTATTAGAGACCTAGTGTAACTTTTCAACTAGATGATAAAAGTTTGAGAAAAACCTGTTGAAAAAATGTGTCCGAAACAGGGTAATTAACAGGGGTGGACTGAGCCGCCGGGACACCGGGAAATTTCCCGGTGCGCCCTCCCCATCAAGGCGCCCCGGCGCCCCTCGGAGGAATTTTTTTCATTTTAAGGAATTTTAAAATATTTTTTGAAAGCACAAAATTTACGATTTTTTAAAATATTTTTTCTTAAACTATCAACATGTTTATACTTTATGACTTAAACATCCTTCGTTTATCTTCAAACAAATTGAAAGTTTAAATTTGATGAGTTGCTCCAACTGGGAAGTCTTAAATTGTAGTTATTTATGGGAACTCTTTCGTGGTAACATTGACTTGACATAGTTGGCTAACCTGTGCGGCGAAACAGCTTTTCAGCTGTCACCCTGAGACGATTGCGACATGGTACGAGTAGGTTATCGGCGGAAGGTGCTAGTGGCTGGGGTCTATAATTACTTTTATTGAATAATCTATATATACATATCTAATACGTGACATGGTTTTTTGTACAAGGAACTCTTCCCACAGATTTCAACAGATTTTATTCATTTTGGTATTATTGAAAAGAGCTAGGCATGAAGTTGTTTCCTAAGTAAATTGGTAAATGTTTATTTAAACGAAAGGGCGCTATGTGCCCTCAAAGTTCTCCATTTTCCCCATTTGATTAACATGGGTAGGGGCTAGGGAAATTGTTTTATTTTAAAGTTAACAGCTGTAAAGTGTTAAACATTGGACATCAGCCCGACGTAAAAGAGGTTATGTTAACGAACTGCATTACTGATTACGTCTGCATGAGGGAAAAATATTTTATAGGAAAGATATTTAGAGAAAAATTATAAACATTTCACAAATTGCATAATATCTGAGTGGTATTATAAAGCATTTGACCAAAAGGACTTGGTGTCACTGCTGGCAAGAAACCCTCTGTTAGAAACACCACTGCTTATTCTACGTATAATTGATTCGATTCATTATGTATGATTGGCCAAACAAGACAAATGAATAGTGTAATCCGTAGTATAAACGGTGAACTCTACTGAAAGAGGTAACATGGGTGCTTGTTGCAGATCACGTTGCTTATCTCATTTCTATTATAATGGTTATATAAATAAATTATTCTCACAAATGACGTCATGATTTTTACTTTTTTAAACTTATGTTGTCACTTCGGGATTCGGAGCAAAGTGATTAAGGCCAACGAGTTCACAAAATGTTAAAATTTAATTTATTAGATCTATATTAAATTAATGGGCAAAGAATGGGAACTCAGCCAGATTTCAGTTGTTATTATTTTGATAATTTGTAAAGGCAACTTGACTGCGGACTTTGGCCTGTTTAATCCATTATAATTATTAAGCACTTTAATACGCGAAAGACCAAGGTGATCTTGGTAAAGATGACAAAGTGTATGTGTAGTCCTACCAAAAATTTTTACCAAAAGTACTTATAAGAAGGAATGAAAATTTCCTCTTATAATGAATGAAAGTATTTGCTCGATTTTGAGCAACGAGTACACTAGTTAGATTTAACGTAATCAAACCAATAACAGCCCTCTCATTGATAAGCAGTTTAAAGTATTTCAATGCAAAGGTTCGGAACGATGCTAATTGTAGAATATTTTTGCAGAAACCGTGCATTTTCCAGACAATCCTCGTTGCAATGACTTTCCTGATGATTTTTTTTAACAAACTACTCCACTTCCAGATTAGCTGCAAACCAAGGATCTTGACTATTTCCAAGCATGGAGGCTAGTAAGCTGCACTTTAGGCCAAGTTTGCCGATGTCTTCAAAGCTGAATAAGTCTACGTCACTGAAATGAGGAACAAAATCAAACATTTCTCGGGAACAGTTCCAAATATGTTTAAACTATATTGTCATTTTCAAGCAATTAAAATATAACCTTTTTAATATTGTAAGGATACAATTAATTGCTAGAAAATGACATGATAGTCGAAACATGTACAGTATAAAAAATAGTCTTTGTTCTTTTATTATATATATATAATAATATGAACGCTATACAGGGTGTTCGGAAAAACCGTTTCAGGAATTCAGGAGGTTATTGCCCACATCAAAATAAGCAAAAAAATTCCTATAAACATATGTCTTAAAATGCTTCGTTAACCCGCTAGCCGCCATTTTGTTTTTTACACTAAATAATTTTTATTTCCGTAATGGATCATTGTATCAAGTTAATATTTGGCATGAACCTTCATAATAGCAATGCCCATGTTCAAGAAAAAAGTTATTTTTTTCCAATGCGTATTTTCAAAATGGCGGCCATTTTAAAATTTTAAACCAAAATATCTCAAAACGGGTAAATTTTATAAAAATTTTACTAGACACAAAAAAGTTGACAAATTTAATTATCTAACCAATGGTACCAAGTTTGTAAGGATCTGACAACAAATAACGGAGTTATTGAGATTTTTCAATTAAAATTACCTTAATTTGCATTAATTACAATGCAAAATCAATGTTTTTATGCAGAAAAATCTCAATAACTCCGTTATTTGTTGTCAGATCCTTACAAACTTGGTATCATTGGTTAGATAATCAAATTCGTCAACTTTTTTGTGTCTAATAAAATTTTCATAAAATTTACCAGTTTTGAGATATTTTAGTTTAAAATTTTAAAATGGCCGCCATTTTGAAAATACACATTGGAAAAAAATTATTTTTTTCTTGAAAATGGGTATTGCTATGATGAAGGTGCATGCCAAATATTAATTTAATACAATGATTCATTACGGAAATACTAATTATTTTGTGTAAAAAACAAAATGGCGGCTAGCGGGTTAACGAAGCATTTTAGGACATATGTTTATAGGAACTTTTTTGCTTATTTTGATGTGAACAATAACCTCCTGAATTCCTGAAACGGTTTTTCCGAACACCCTGTATATACATAGGGCGCCCCTATTGTACCCATTCCACCGCCCTTTTCATGGTGTCAGTCCACCCCTGGTAATTAAATATCATGTTTTGAACAATAACTTAAAAGCCATATTGATTAATATATACAACCGACTGCGCTACAAGCCTGAAGGTGAAGATGACTCATGCATTCTCCAATACCGCTCAGCTACGTTCTTCTCTTTTTATCCTCTAGCCTTATGCATTTCCAGCATTTATGTTTATTCCCTGTATAAATGAATAATAAGATAGGTACATGCTTTAATAAGATCCCTTTATAAATATGTCGTAACTAAAACGTAAATTCTTTCCCATTCCAGATACAATAAGCAAAATCTTTTATCACGATCCTTGGGAACAGAGTGTTGCAATTGTTGTAGACGAGATCTTTTTCATTTTTGTCTGCAATGTTTTGACTTCACTTTGACAGCTCACGAGCGAGCAGGCGACCCCATCTACCTCTGGTGGCCGGTAGGTTAAACACAAGCTCTAGACGAGCGAAGTCTAGCGGCAAGAGTAACAACTTCTTTAACATTAGGCTTATGGGATTATGGTAATAATTTAACTTTTAAGCTAAACTAAACAGAAACTATAGTGTAACATGAATTTCATATTAGTTAAAAGAAAGTTTAAATGATTTCGAAAGAGTTTTATACAGAAATTGAGAGAAAAGTCGAGCTCAAAGTTTGAGGTTCTCGCATGTTCCGGAACGAGCTTTTGCAACATATATACAACCGTGCAATCTCACTCTAACGGGTGGACCGATGCTACTAGGTGTCAAAAGCGGTAACGCAACTACTCAATCAATGTACATAGAATCAATCAATCAATCAATTATTTATTCCCAACTGACACGATTAGTCATTACACCTTAGTAGCCATCCATTGTTCACCTTTTGGCACTTTCATAATTCATATTTTCTCTCACTATAGGCCTAATCTCTACCATATATAGTCTTCTGAAGACTAAAGTATTTTTTATCGAAAATGAACCATAACCTTGAAGTTGATAATGAACCATGGCAGTTCAAGAACCGTTTGCACCGTGTTCTCACACATATATCACTCACGATTAGGCCCTACTCCCCAGTCTGTCGCAGGCTCGCAGGCATAGGCTACTAGTTGAGTTATCCTACAACATACAACTCAACATTAAAGCATATTTTTGCGTAAATATTATAGAAATAACCATTTATATTCCACATAAATTCTAGATGTCCTTGAATTGCGATTTTCTTCATTTTTAGACATATTTTAACTAATAACTTGACTTGGCCTTAGCCTCATCCCTAACGGCAAGGTAGATCAGATTTGGGCCTGAGGTATAAATTTGTGATTTACAAACTTTTTTTATTACAGTAGATAAGATGGTTAAAATAATTTAATACTTCTGATAGGCGTTTAGTAAATATTATTTTAGTACGTTTTAATATAATCAAACAACTCCAGTATTGAAAACAAAGGTTTGGGTGAATTTGTTTTTGCTATATAGACTCTTAAATAAGCATAAAGATGTCGTAGGTATGACTATATAGTTTCCAAAGTTTTAATAAGGCCGCATGGACGGAGTTATGGCGGTGTGAGGGGGTCAAGAGGGGAAAATGCCCCAAACTTATTTGGATTACTTTTTAATATGTTTTTGAAGTTAAGTAGTTATTGAAGTACTGTACAGAACTTGACCTTAGTTTTATCAAGAGAAAAACTAAAAAGTTTTATCAAGAGAATAAAACGCAAAGTCAGAATGATAGTTCTGAAAGCAAATTTAGTGTGGTTCATATAGTTTCCCCTACAAAGCCCTGCGAGATGGAAGAAGAACGACGAATTACGTCGTGGCCGCCGCGCCGCACCACACAACAACTAACTGTCGGGAGCATGCATTGGCATTGGAAGCTACGCGCACTCGGCCGAAAATCGTCTACAAGTTATTACAAGTTGTAATCAGGACATTTCTTTCAATAACAATCTTACTATTTGGATACGAAAGACAGGGCTCTTGTCTAAATTATGATAATACATTTGCGTTATTTCATTTGAAGGATGAATTTGATCTTGGTGTGAGTCTATACTGTATATTAAATTTTATTATTTATATAAGATTATTACATTTCTGATGTTTAAAACTGTTTTGATGAGCAACAGTTTTTATTTTTTATATTGATCCTTTGTAGTAGAAAACTAAAATTGTACTGGCATAAAATTTCCATTTTACCCTATTTTTCGTCTTATACGCAGTAATCTCAAGTGTGCCCACCCAAGAAGCAACCTCTAACTCCACCTAGCATGATTGGCTGTAAGGTAACATGTTTCAAAGTGACCATTTATTTCTTGAATCAAAATGATTAAAAAATCATTTTGTCTTGCTGAAAAAATAAATGTGCAATAATTTTTTTAACATTACAGGTTACAGACTTATGGTGAGAAGGCTTGTCTAGAACTGGCCAATGCACCATCATCAAAGCCGTTACTCCAGACGGGGCGCCGGAATTCTACCCCCAGGAAAAGTACCCCCATGAAAAAACGCTACGTCATTTTGACGTCACAGGTATGGGGGTAGTTTTCCGGCCGCGAACTTTTGAAGAGAATACATTATACTCTACTTCAATAATTGGTTACGCACTTTTATAATTTATTTCTATAATGAACAATTTAAGCAATGTTTTGTAAGTTTACTAGGGGTGGAAAACTACCCCCGGAATTCTACCCCCGGAATACTACCCCCAGCAAAACTACCCCCGACAAAACTACCCCCGGATTTCTACCCCCGGAATACTACCCCCAGGAAATCTACCCCCGGAATTCTACCCCCGGAATACTACCCCCAGGAAAACTACCCCCGGAATTCTACCCCCAGCAAAACTACCCCCAATGGACTAGACCGGGAATCCTACACCCGCGAAAGTACTTCCACGTACACAATTCCTTAAGTATTTAACAATTGTTATTTTATGTACGTGTTTTGGTATTTAAAACATTTCTATTATAAAATAATAATATGTTAAATTTACATTAATACAAACTTGCCCTTCGGGTAATCTCGTTCTCTACCCTCTATTAAAATTCTATTACCGTATTACTGGTTGTACTAGATATATTGAGTTATATATACTTTTCAGGCTATCTAAATTTACAAAACGTGAGTTAAGTTACATATAAGCATAAAGTGTATCCTATCCTATACTGTAATACGAGTAAGTTATATATTTGTATGTGTGTATGTTTGCACACGGATCTCAAAAACAGCTAAAACCATTTTCTTCCATCATTGCAGATAACATAGTTTTGGGATGAATTTATTATAAATACAGGTCTCTATGCCAGAAAAAATCTTATTTCTTTATATCATTAATTCGAATTTTAAAAATTTTAACATTGGTCTTATGGAGTTATAAAAAATAAATAATGAAAACAGTAGACTCAACTTTCAAAGTGCAGAATAGGCCTATGTGTTCCAGTATAAACATGTAGTTTTGCATGGCAGCCAATTACTAAATTATTAAATGGTACTATTTTATGATGAAAATAATCTATAATTTTTTTAAATCGTACTTCATACTGCTGCTGATTATGAATAAGAATAAAAGTAATGTAAAAGTATATGCAACAACAAATCAATTTGTAGAATTACAGTTGAGTTTAAAAACAAAAGCATTAGAAAGAATAAAGCAAACACCAGCTAACTAAATAATTAGAATTCACGTGTTACACATTCAACATGTGTTTTAACAAATATACACGAGACCCATAGGCCTACATTGAAACAGTCTGAAAGCACAGAAAAAGGAAGCTGAAATGCGAGTGAGTGGAGCGAACGAGCTCGTCTTGAACAAGAAATAAGCCTTTTTGCACCAGGCTGTCTGCAAATGATATTACCATATTTTATCTATGATATTATTACTAAAAATATTACTGTTTAAGTTTAGCGAGCTAATGCTTGGCCCCCAGGTGCTGAAAATTATAAACCTAATATCAAAGTATATCATGGTACGGTAATGTATATATTTTATTTGATGTCAATAAAACCATACAGCTAAAAGCCTGTAAAGGATTGAGGAAAGATTGGTTATATAAAACTAAAGCATAGGCCTATTATAGAACTTGACGGCGAGTGAGTGTAGAGAACGAGATCACCCGAGGGGCAAGTTTGTATTAATATAAACTTAACGCATTTCTATTATTTTATAATAGAAATGTTTTAAATAGCAGAACACGTACATAAAATAACAATTGTTAAATACTTAAGGAATTGTGTACGTGGAAGTACTTTCGCGGGTGTAGGATTCCCGGTCTAGTCCATTGGGGGTAGTTTTGCTGGGGGTAGAATTCCGGGGGTAGTTTTCCGGGGGTGGTATTCCGGGTCTAGTCCATTGGGGGTAGTTTTGCTGGGGGTAGTTTTGCTGGGGGTAGTTTTCCGGGGGTAGAATTCCGGGGGTAGAAATCCGGCTGGTGTTTGGTTTGCTATAATGTTAATTTAGAGCAACCAAATTAAATAATAATGTATTTATAAAACTGGGGGTACTTTTCCGGCTGCGAGCCAAAACTCCATGCCACTTTAAGCCCCGCCCCTCGTGACGTCAAAATGACGTAGCGTTTTTTCATGGGGGTACTTTTCCTGGGGGTAGAATTCCGCTACCCCCTCCAGACCCGTGGCCGATATGACCTCAGACATGGGCATGGAAGTTGTCTTCAGTAAACCTTTCACGGTAGAATTCTGCTCCACGAATGAGAGGGAGGTTCAGAAAGGGCGATGTTCAGGAAAGGAGAGCCTTATCTGGTTCACAGATGGCTCTTTCATTGACGGAAGGTCTGGCTTTAGAGTATATAGTCAATCTCCCAGATTGACAATATATAATGGCATTTCTATATAAACAAGCAATAATGAATTATTCTGTTGATAATTCAATTAAAAAATTCAGAGCTAAAACTCCTTTTATGGATGAGCTTCAATATTAGTTAATAAATATTCTTATAAATTAAAAACACCAGTGCTTTTTATTGATTTTTTAGAGGGTTTTGATATAGTGGAAAGTTGAAGGAGTTCAAATTAAAATAATGTATCTTAAAATACATTACGTAGCTCGGTTACGGTAAAAGCCAGAGACGTCTGTTTTGATTTTATTTAGTAAATTAGGCCTACTGTGGACGTTTTCCATCTATCAATCACTAATAAAAACAAATTCACAACGTTTCGATATCTAGAATCTTATCCCCCCTTCAGGTGGAAGAAATACATCGAACATAACAAAGTTAGTAAGAACTCATCAAGCGAACCTGGAGAAGTCCGTAGGCAAACCCGAAAAGGCAGTCACAAACAATTTCTGTTTTCAGGTTTGTCTACGGACTCCTCCAGGTTCGCCTTTTTGTGTTTTTACTAACTTTGTTATATTCTATCTATTCCTTCCACCTGCAGAAGGGGTTAGATTCCAGATCCCGAAACTTATTGAATTTGTTTCTCCTAATCAGAAATGGAAAATTTCCGCAATAATTTATTAAATAATATCATAAACTCACTATCACCAACAATCAACTTAAAGACGTGATGAATGCCATTCAGGTAGCTAAAACAGAACTAAAAGTAGAACACCAGTAAAACAAAAGCAAACATAAATGAAAAATGAAAAAAAAACTAAAGTCTTAATATGTGGGCCTATATATGTTTATTCTTTGTCTCATTTCTTGTAGGAAGGCATAGGAACTCATTAACACTATAAAAAGTGTGATCAAGAAGGCCATAGTTGAGCAACATTTTTTTAAGGTAAACCGTTAAAAAACATTAATTTTTAATCAGTTTGTTAATTATGAAGTTGTTTACGGTACATTACCCCTTGCCGATGTGTCACTTGTAGCAGAAGGTCTTCAAACAATTTCCAAAATTATTTGTTTCCCTTCTGTAAAAAAACACACATTTCTTACAGTAAACATTAGATTATGAAACTTTTTTACTTTTACTTTTTTTAAGGGCATATTCAGAGGCCCCCTGTTCTAAAAGTCCATCTGTTCCTAACACAACTTGCTTTAGGGTATATACTTATTAAAAAAAAAGTACCTGGGGGTCGAGCGTTGCTCTGTAAACTTAAACAATTCTTCGTAGTCATAACGGTAACAATCTTGAGCGCTAAAATGAAAAGTTCGAAAAGGCTTGTTTCTATTCAAGACAAGCTTGTTCGTTCCACTCACTCATCACCTTCATGAGAGCTCCTTCGCTTCCTCCACTCGCCTTACAGACTATTTTAAGATAGGCAAACGGGTCATGCACTCTGGTGTATATTTGTTGAACCAAAAATTAAATCCGTCGCATATTCAAACTCTTTGATTAACAACTAGTTGCATCATATTGTTACTAATTCTTTTGTTTTTAAATTCAATTGCAACTAGGCCCTATACAAATTGCTTTGTTGTTTTAGCCTTTTACTTTACTTTTATTCATATAAACATTCATAATCACCAGTATAAATTGCGATTTAAGAAATCATAAATTGTTTTTATTATATTCAGTAATTCAGTAACTGCTGGCTACAATTCAAAACTACATTTGTTTAAACTGGAAAGCGTAGTCTATACTTAGACAGTTGAATCACCTGTTTTCATTATTTCTTTGTGTTGATTTGTAGCTCCATAAGACCAACGTTACAATTTTTAAAATTTCAGTGAAATATTATAACATGATAAATTTTTCGTGTCATAGAGACCTGTGAACTAAGTTATTTGCAAAGTTTGAGGACAATCATTATCAAGATCGACAGAGAAATATACCTTACTACTTGTATTATAATAGGCCTGTAGGATAAAATTCACAAGAGAATTTCTTCTTCATCGTACTTAAATCAGTGCCGTACTCAACGCGGGGCCCGTAAGCTCCCACTTCGTCACCACCCATTTCGTCACCAATCATAAAAATCACTGAGCCGTACTAATGAGGGTCAGCCGCCGTCCCGTCCCCCTCCTCGGGGCCTGCTATCTGAACTGATCGGTGTGAAGTATAGGATCCCGTTCCCAATCACAAGAGGGAACGGTGTTCACCGTTCATGACTCGTTCACCTCCGTGCAGAGATGAGTGTCCAAGCAGATTAATACTATAGTACTGTATAAACATTTCATTATCCATAAATGTTAGTATAGTAATGGTAACTTAGGTAGGCCTAGTTGGAGATCAAGGAAATAATGTAAATAAAATAAATTATAACATAAATGGAAATATTGTAAACACTGCTGTTATTATATTTTATTTTTGTAAATTAACAAAATACTGTCTTGTAAAACCATACGAAATAAAAAAAATATAAAAAAAAAACATAGCATTATTGTTATGCATATACCAAAGAATAAATAACAACTTCATTGTTATAAAATCTTTCTAAGAGCTAACTCAAAACTGTGCACCCTTTTCCATTTCAGATCATTTATTCGACTATTCAAAACATCTGCAAACATAATGTCCTGTTTTCGTTTATTATCTGTCAATTATCATACATCAGTTAAAGTGTTCTGCTTTTGTTTTCACCTGTAGCAGTAAACCAATCGATGAGTTCTAGAATATATTTTTCCCAATATCTAGAAGCTATGCAAAATTCATCGTAAATGAAAATGACCATGCTCTGTACAGTAGTTTCCTCTCTAGACAATAATGTGCTCTCTTTTATGATATACAGTATAATGGAATGTTTATACAGTACTATAGTATTAATCTGCTTGGACACTTTTCTCTGCACCGGAGGTGAACGAGTCATAAACGGTGATCACCGTTCCCTCTTGTGATTGGGAACGGGATCCTATACTTCACACCAATCAGTTCAGATAGCAGGCCCCGAGGGGGGCGGGACGGCGGCCGACCCTCATTAGTACGGCTCAGTGATTTTTATGATTGGTGACGAAATGGGTGGTGACGAAGTGGGTGGGCACCGCGGGGCCTGGTGCGTGTTCTGTCTGTGAGGCCTTTCTGCCGCTAAGACTGCACAACCCCCTCACCTTTCCAAAACTAATTTATAAAATTACCAGAGTCCAAGCCATGGCAATTTTGATAAAAATGGGAATCACAGACATTTTTTATTGGCAAAATAGGGAAATATCGTAAAAATATGTAATTTTGAATAATAATAGAAAGAATATGGGAATCTTCATTGGCATTTAAGCATTTACTTGCAATTGGTTTCTTTAACTTAGCCTAAAATACATACAATCTGAATTAGCGGCCGCTGATGTCCGCTCAATGGACGAGACGCTCGTGTCCGACATTTGGAAACGCTATTATAAGCCGAATGCACACAATAGTGTCACCAATCTTGGAAGATCACGTTCGCCGACAGGGCGATCGTGTCACTTAAATTCATGGACATGAGCGCATACAAGGCTGATTGTGTCTGCTGTAAGGCGATATGCCCGCCGGCCGGGTCAATGATGTCTTCGACCAGGGCACATCTAATGGTCTTAACAATTAGGACATGAAAAAAGTTTACTCGCTGGTCTTGTCATAGCTCAAAGTGTAAAAAAATACGGAGCAGCGCGGAGCCCTGTGCGGCACCTGTCGCACACCCCAAAGGACGGCGCTGACTTAAATACATAGTTGTATCATTTCATCTCTCTCTATTTATGTACTAACTCTTATAAGAAATAAAAGTATAAATAGTGCCAGGGTTAGAAGAAACCTCTTGTGATGTTTAATAATGAAATCAAAGACTACAAACTAAAAATAAATCACAGATGCTTGTGATACAACTAAAAGCTTGCAGAACTGAGTTCAATTAGGGAGAAAGGCCTAACAACTCCACCGAGGTAAACAAATTAGATGACACTTTGACAAGACAAGAGTCCTGCTGAGAGGCCCATGAGTTACACGTACCGCTAGAGTACAGTTTGGTAAGTGTTAGGGACTCTACTCTGATAAATGAACCTAATCACATGCCAAAACAATACTGTATGCAGCTCACACCAGAAAATGTCTTGCACTAACAAGCGTTTACACCTTAACAAGCACATTGATATCTAACTTGAGATACCGGTATTCAAAACATCTACATGATACCCAATTAGTTGGAAATAGCAGTATAGTACCTTTATTCTGCACTAATTAAGACATGATCCTGTTCGGGCCTAAGCAAAATTCATGAATACTGAATACTGATACCACTTCCATCATTTGCTCGTTCAGGTAATATGAACAGTTCAATGATGGACCTGTTCATGACCTAAAAATTTAGGTCAATTTAGGTCAAAAATGATGGACCTGGCCATGAATAAAAACTTAATTCTTTCGATCAAGGAGAATCAAACCGTGGAAAAGTGGTTGCTAATTTTGAAACAGCATTAAAATCGTGGAAACTCCCACCAATCGTTGTAATAAAAAAATCTTGTCATCATCGAACTATAGAAATGTACCCACAAAAAACATGGATTAGCATGTAATGACTATAAATTCTGACAAATACCGATGATGAGGATTTCCTAATTTTTTAGATAAAGAAAAAAATCGGTACTGTTTCATGAAAATGTTTGAATAGGCGTATTTACGGAACAGCAGGGTTTGAAATAGTTATAGACTACTTATGCTTCTGTAAATCCCAGAAAAATATAATTTCTTCTTTTTAGAATGGTGATTTGAAATCAAATAGGTATAGCAATACAAAATCAAACTTAACGGCCATGTAAGCATTACCTTGCTGGAGTGGAGCTGTGCTGCAACCCTCCTCTTCAAAATCCATCTTCAGTTCCGATCCCTAAATTAAAAATCAGAGTTATATCATATTGTAAGACACTTTATTTATTAAACTCGATTAAAATTAATATTAACATTCCAGGTTAAAAATAATATGTTTCTAAATAAACAAGCTTTTTATTTTCCTTCCTAGTGACAATTCCTTTACTCTGTGTTGTGATAAAACCTGCGAGAGATTCACAGACTTGTGATTGTTGATGACCTTAGAGAAATTTTATATGAATGGCCATGTCATAGGGATATACCGGATGCCAAAGTGAAGCCGGCTGCTCCCTCAATTGAGTGGCACGACCGGCTGTAGAGTGGCATGGTGCCGCCGCTACAGAACTCCCATAGGAATAGGGAAAAATGCGACGCAATTTTAGAATTAAAATTCTGAGCATACCAGGCAAATCAATAGTCCACAATCAAATCAAAAGATTTCGTGATAATAACGGATATCGGGTGCTTAAATAATGAAATATTGATGTGATTTCAAAATACCTATTTAAGCTGGCATGCAAAAAAAGTGTTTTTCTAAATAAAATACCTGATGTAACTATTGTCGGTAGTTTGATATATTCAATCTTCAAATTTATAGTTCAAATTTAAAATGCAACCTAGTCCCTGCTAGACACGACCAAATTTAGGCTAGGTTGTCATCAGGGCCGGCGACAAGGGGGGGCAGCGGGGGCAAATGCATAGGGGCCCGGGCTCACAGGGGGCCCGGGCCGACGAAAAACAATTTGTAGGTTAAAAACATCCAAAAATGTAAAATGAGCACTCATTGTTAAAAACTAAAATGACAGATTAAGTTTGAATGTTTTACAGCTTCTCTTTAGTAAATGAGCAGAGAATGATAAGTTTAGCTTTATTTTAAACCAATAATTGAAAACACTGAGGGTGGTGTCGCTACTGTGAGAAATTCCCTCGAACAAGAATCGTTGTGCCTGCCTGGCGCTGGTCGCACACACACTCACGGGCCCCGCGCAGGTGCGGCGTGACTCTGGGCCTATGAAAACTAGCGTAGTTTTCGTAGGCCCCGTTCCCACTTTGCAAGGAAGAAGGCTAGAACAAGACCTCGCCACGGCTAGACAAGTTATATTATGATGATGTGTGATGTTAGAATGGACATAAGCCTAATAATTCTCTAATAATTTTTATACTATTTTATGCTATTATAAGTTTTTTTTATAAAACCTATACTGCGTTCGTATACGAAAATTTTAATCGCTAAACCTCCATTTTTTATTTGTTTACTAATATTTATTCACTATTATATAAATAAATTAAAAAAATTAAAGATCATGGCTTTGGCATAATATTTATTGTGGAAGAAAAGTATATATTTTAATAACAACTAAGTTAGGTAACAATGGTAAGTTTGGGTTAAAATATTGCTTGCAATGTTAACATATATCCAATATGTGGTTTCGATGTGTTTAAGGGAAGTGAATTTCCAAGGTAGTTAGGTTGGTTCCCTTAATCTAGGGGCCCGGACTTCATAATTGCACAGGGGCCCGAGAATCCTGTCGCCGGGCCTGGTTGTCATAGCATTTATTTTTCTAACTGTCCAATAGCGCCGAGATTTTAAGCCGTGAACTAGGAATATTAGACCATGAGCCGCCAATATGAAACCCTCCCCCCCCGGTGGGAATTTATGACTTATACTTTTTTTTGGCATTACCTACCAGATTAAGAATTCAGTTGTTTACCTTTTTAAAATTACAGCATATTCCAGAAAACCAAGAAAAGACGGCCCACGAGGAGTCCGTAACTTTTTGGTATTAATGTTCAAATTAATAGTTAAATAGGGTACTAAAGCATACATTCTGTTTTAAGATCTTTTTTCATCCATTTCCCAAATATATAGAAATCGCTCTGAGATTGTTTAGGATATGATGCCAACTGCAGTGGAGAAAGAGAATTTGTGTGGCGGAAATTTGAAGGCGCTAGGCCAGCTGATGCCAGAATGCTATGCGGGTTGCGTCGTTTCAGTCCTACAAATAATGTGCATACAACATAGATATATACTAAACACCTGGATCGGTAACTCCGTGTTGCGAAAACGAGCCGTTACCCCCACCACTAGCCAGTATTCGTGGTCAGTGTTGCCAACCCTGTGCGAGTAATTATGTACTGTAATTTAAATAAATAAATAAAGTAATTAATTAAATAAACTACAGTAATACTGTACTTTCATGGTCTTTCTTACCTATGAAATGACAAATTTCAGCCTTTGGAATATGCACTTAGTACATCCATAAGCTGCACTATACAGAACCATCTTTCATCATCATAATTATAAGTGAACATTTAAAAGAATGTGAACAAACAAGAATGCAGCTGACGCACCGACAACAATCATGTCAGCTGATATTCAGCACGGCGCGGCGCGGCGGCGGCGCAGCGGCGGTAATACTGGCTAGTGGTAGGGGAAGCCGGCTCGTTTTTAGCGCTATTCCGCCATTTCAGTTAACAATCCAGGTGTTTAGTATATATCTATGGCATACAATCATCCCGGTTATAATGATAATAACTAGTAGTGGCTGCATAACTGAACTAAACCGTATATAGGTTATGGATGACGAGTTAGGCTAGTAAAATTAAAAGCTACATTATAGAATTAATACACATACCATAACTTTATTTTAGAGAGTAAAGCAAAATAAACCAACACTTACCATTTTATTAGAGTACGTTGACTGATAATTAACAGGTGTGCGTCTTCTATAGACACCCAACGACCAAGGTGGTGTTGGTGTTGGTGTTGATGCCTTGTACCTTAGTTGTAGCGTCGCCGTGCGTCGCCTTCGCGCCTTCCCGACCTGCACATGCGCTTGAGAATCCAAGCTGAGCCACCAAGGTACGCTACCATTATCACATTGTCCAGCGGTAGCG
The DNA here is from genome assembly GCA_030545055.2 of Neoaliturus tenellus. Taxonomy (NCBI): domain Eukaryota; kingdom Metazoa; phylum Arthropoda; class Insecta; order Hemiptera; family Cicadellidae; genus Neoaliturus; species Neoaliturus tenellus. The sequence goes on along the minus strand of CM061535.1, from coordinate 43,860,393 downwards.
CGAATGGCGATCATCTGTAGATATTGGTTGTTTGGCTATTAATTAATAACGGAACCCTGTCTAAAGCCAGCTGGTCTTCAGTAACAAAAAAGCTCACAAGACATCACACCCTTTTACACTCATCCTTCATTCATTTTCACCTTAAACACGCCCTGGTAGCGTCGGCGTCTTAAAAAGCGATTAAGTATAAAGCTCAACAGAGTCAGGGTTCCCGATTTTCGTTGAATCTCCCGAAAAGGGAGGAACTTTAACATTTGCGGGGAACGGATATCTGAGGGCAATTTGAGTACCGTAAACTCCCATGCATTTCTTTCTTTTCATAGGCCTGCTGAGACCCCAAGATGTATAGAGTATTATGAGAGAGGTGGGGCAGATCAGGGCCAGACAACAATCAGGCCGAGATGGTGACGTCACTGCAGTCCTTACGGCTACCACAGAAAAATCAATTTCTGTGCGGCTACCCTCGCCACGCACACTGAGACAAACATCCCGGGATTAGCGGGATTGTTTTTTGTATGGTTTTTTTTTTAAGTTTTATGGTGTTTAACGTCGAATAAAACTTGAAAATAATTGTCTTACAAATTTACAGTACTCAACTCAACATACCAATCTATTCTTTATGTTTGAAATTGCCAGCATCGGCCGGATCTGCATCGGTAAATCTATCGCTACAAGTAATTTCTTATTGCTTCGTATATCTGATGAGCATTCTTCCCATGGTTGCCAGGTTGCCAATATTTTCATCGGTTTATTTTAGTCTGGGTCACAATATTTTCAGTTGCTATCAGGCTCCTGTGAAGAAAATTAGCCTCCTGTCGGATCTGATAAATTATCTCATTATTTTTAGTTGTTTGCAAAATTCATCAATTGTAAAAATACATTTCGGTACAAAAGTCTTGATTTTTTGTGTAATTTCATGTTTTCTGAAATAGTTCCTATTTTTATTTAGATTAGGCCTATTTGTGTAATTTCTTAGTTGAATAGTTGAGAGCAGGCATAGCAGTTTAGGTGAGAATGTAATATGAATTATGAATATATCAATATGCAGTGTCACAAACAAACTGGCTATAGTAATGTGGATTTGTTAATTTGTAGTTATAGAAAGTATTGTTAAAGTATAGGGCTTTTTAACGAAAGAGGTAGCTAATAAGTTCAACAACAAAATTATATCCGAATTCAAATTAGAGGCGTATGTTAGGCCTACAAACAAAAGATGTCAGTTGAGCGACTGACCAACTGCTGGATAAGCTTAGAGATTTCGAAATCCAGAGTGTCTAGATATTCAAGATTGTGAGCACCTGGTGTATGATTTATTGTGAATTAATGTACAAATGTCTTCAATTTTGATGTTAAATGGCCGAATAATATATTTCTATGATAAACGAATCCCGGGGTTGATCCCGGGATCCCGAGATCGTCATCAATGAATCCCGAAATCCCGGGATCGTCATTTCAGTCCGGGATTGACACCCCTATTCCTCAGGCCCGCGAACTGTGAATATTGGTTGTTTGTTCACGTAGTTACTCTCGTTTCCGGGTGTTGTGGCCAGCTGTCTTACTCAGGGTTACATTTTGCTATTATCCTTTTGCCGTTTTGAAAAGTAGCTAAATTCCTTATATTTGTAATAAAAGTGATTCATATAAACCCGGTTATTCTAGACAAATTTGTTGACTTTTCCACCGTCAGGTTATCGTACTTTATGAATAATAAATTATCCTCAATAAAAATCATAGGGCCAGTTGATTCGTCGGTTGGTTTCAAGAGTCTGCATTACCAGCCCAACTTATTTCCATATAGGCCTAGGATAAGTTAATTTGTCCTATGACATTTTTAGCACCATATAGGAGTACGGTAATGTTCAATTTTAAGCATTGAGTACGCCTTTAATATTGGTCAAAAAATCCATTTTATGTAATTTTTAAAGGAAAATATAATAATATTTATAGAAAAAAATTGATTTCATAGGGCCCTGGGTATTAAAAGTTCCTTTAATATGGCATAAAGGTGAATCTTTTTGACAAATATTAAAGGCCTAGCGGATGTTTGAAATTTAACATTAAAGGTTGCCGGTACTGCAGACTCCTAATCTATATTCCGTGCAAGCTATAATTATCCGTGAGTATAGTCGGTGTTTCCATTAGGGGGAATTTCAGACCCTGAGAAAGAGCAGGATTTAAACGGGACTAGGAACTGGATTCTATTTAAACGGGATTCTTCAATTCTGAACAAGGGAAAAAATTCAAAATTTGTTGATAACCTTTCCCATTTTTCTCAAAAATAAAAATTATACAACTTATATACTTATTTCTTTAAACATACTGTATTATAAAAAATGTATAAGGTTCTAAATACAAGAATTATAAAAATAAAGTTCCTAAGAACAGGTAATTAAGTTTAAACTTACTGTTGAAGTTGCAAAATTTTACTTGAGAATAAAATAACTTTTATGTTAATGTCCTGCTGGACATTTAAATGTAGGATATGCCTGATAAATCTAAAAATTATATTTGAAAACCAATAAATATTTGGGGGAGAGGTGAAAAGGTCCAAAACACTAGCGGGATAAAACGTAAAGTTTTACAAACAATCGGGGGCAAAAAACGGGATTTTTCAGCTCGAATAACGGATTTTAATTTTGGTCGAATGTATACACTGACACCAGGGGCTGATGATTTAGTATATGTATCTTTAGATACATAAACGGAATGAGGATATATGGTAACTTCATTACCTATGTCGGTGAAAAATATATCTTACTTTTTATTTATGTAAACCATGTAGAATATTTTGCCAACTCGATCACTGTCACCAGCAACAATCCCGTAAAGGGCCATAACCGGAGGCGGCAGAACTTTGGAGGCGACACATTCTGCGGAGGAAAGTCTAGAAAAACGGTAAATTGAATATTTCGTACTTTAGTATAGTGTTAATTTTTATGCTATTTTAAGATTCAGATATTATTAAAATCACAGTGCAATATGGACACTTGTTAAAAGCAGGGGGTTAAGCCTTGAGTTAATTATTAATTAAAATAAGACATATATGGTATTTTTGGCATAATAAAAATTATTTCCTTAAAATCATGCATTATATATATTATGTATGTGAATATATGCATGTTAGTATATAAAATTTCAGACCTGAGGTTGAAACCTCAAAAGCCAATAATGTCCCAACTATTTTAGATTACATATACGAAATTTACTTTAAATTTCAGTTAAACGTTTCGTTAAAAATATTTTTGTACCTAAAAAAACAATTGAGCTATGCACGAAACAAATTTTTCGAGCGAAAAACTCGGGTTTGAGCACAGCGAACGAAGTTGACTCTCTGTGATTTTTACCATCACTTTTTCGTTCAGCTCACGATTCCACACTATTCCGCTCATTTAACCTTTTTTGTATTTCTTGTGGATTAGTTCAATGTTTACAAGATGCCAGTGGCGACCATGATAAAAATATATTCAACTGTTTTTTACTGAGTTTGAAGATTAGAGATACAATCCGTTAAAATCGTTAGTTAAAATAGAGAGCTATCACTCACACAGGTTTCAGAATTAATTGCCGCTACAATGTTCTGCGGAGGAGCGCTGGCTCCAAGTAGTTATGCCGGTGGCCGCTAGATGCCACTACCGTCGAGACCACAGACTTGGCCACTGGCATCAATAAAAATATCCTTTTAAATAAAAATTTATGAGTTATGTCCAAAGTCAATCTGTAAGGAGATAAAAAATTGTAGGGAAAATCATGGAATTAAGAATTATCTCTAAATTATATATTTAAAAAAAATTAGAATAGAAAAAAGGAAAAGGTTCTCCTTCATTTTACTGCACTCTGAAAAATACTTATTAATGCACTCTCATTTACCGTTGTCCTTCGGAATCTTCACAACGTAATATTATTTTCAGAGCCTCACCCAACTTCGGTAAGTATGGTGAGGCTCATAAGACTTAAAATTGAGCGTTTCAGCTGTTCCGGTTGATCCATAGCCTATTAGTTCCTGTGTCCACGTCTAGCGCTCACCTGAGACGGACGTGCCGAGCTACCCGCTAGTATTTTCACCCGAGGGTTCTTGACCCAGTGCCTTGTTCGATCCTCCCCTGCGTGCCGTTTATTTCACTATTTGCTGATTCGCTGACCCTGAAACGAATAGCGAATTCGTAGCTGACTGAGAAGCGTAATGGCCTCTCTTTTTTATAGGGATAGAATAGCTTTATGTATACAATATTCAGTTGGTGCTCGTTCGGTCGGCCGGCGGAGAGTCTCACAGGGGCCGCCCTAACATTGTCTGAGGCCTCGACAACTGAGGAGCCTCTGAGGCGATCGAGATGAACAGACTAACAATCAGAGAGCGCGAGCAAGGTTCAACGGGAGCAACTAACGATATACCAAGTTTGATAATGTTTGGATGATAAGTGGGATAGACAGTGGCGGCCCTAGAGTTTGCGGGGCCCAAGGCGAAGTTAAACGGCAGGCCTCTATGAATACCTGAAATAAATCTAAACTAGCCTATTCGGTTAAAAAAAGGTGCTAATCCAAAGAACAAGGAATAAGTTTTTAATATAAATTAATATCATCATAGTTTACTGTTACAAATCTACTTTTCTAGATTTTGCAATACTAAATTGGTCTATAATGTTCTTGTACTTAATATTAGAGGCAATATCTCCCTCGATGGATAAAATTGCCAAAAAAGAAAGCTTTTTCCCGTTTAATAATACCAGTACCACTCCTGGTTCTGATATTTTATTTAAAGTTAAGTTTTTTAAAATACCAATTAATTTTTTAAAATAGTTTTTTAAAGTCTCACCCACACTAAACATCACTTAGCACAAACCAACACTCAAACTTAATTATAACCTTCTAGTGGCTTTTAGGGACAAAAGCCCCTAACCCTAAAATTAAAATTTTACTGAAAAGTACGACGAAAGTTTACAGAGAATTTAATTTTTACTGATAATATTTTGTTGTTTATATTTTTCCATAGAACACTCCAAAACACTCTTTACACTCATGTACTATTAAAACACACATTATAAATGCTTAGTTATGTATTTATTGTTAAACGGTAATATGAAAAAACCGCACGACCGGTTAAACAGCACTCTTATTATGGTTAATACATTTTAATAAGTAGTGTTAATCAAACCCATTTTATTGTCTTGTTTTGTATATTAGTTGAATTTGAATAAATATTCAAAGTAAAATTCAATTCGGTGTATAAATATTTCGCACATGTCAGATTTTGTTGTTTTTAACCCAGCACTTTAAAGTAGATTACCACTCACTGCCAATATTCGGCTCTCTTAATCAATACACGTATTTTCATGAAAATAAAGTAGCCTTTTTATAATCACCATACATTTAAAGGAGGATCTTTATCGTTATTTCACATTTTTTGTTAATTTTTGGCTTATGCTGCTGTTTTTAAACATTTCATTTAATTTTAATCTGTTTGACAAACATCTTTGAGTTGAACTCTCTCCTATTCTGCAATCCTTCACTCAATATTGATCATTTGAATCTACTTTTTAAATAAAAGAAAAACTCATGTTTCAATGTTATCAAAGTAGTCGGTTCCCGAATCACTTTACACCTCTATCACGATTAAAATGCTTTTATGATTATTTGTATTATATATCCTAAATTTTTGGCAAAACATTAAATTTTATTTTTTTTACTAATTAAATGGTGAAATAAAAATCTGCAGTCAATTTTTAATATGTAGTTAGTAAGGTTAGTAACGCACCTACTGAATTTTTACTCATTAAACGTAAAAAATAGCGTTACTACAGTATATCGCCACTTAAGATGCATATTAATAGATGATCTTCACTCATTGTCAACATCTGGTTCTAATTTGAAAATCAAACCAAAATACAATGTTCTAATGTACACTGAAACTCCATGCTATTCTTATGAAGGATGTTTTGCTTTATTTCTCATTTCCTGACAATTTTATGGACATGCCAAAAATTTTCCCTCGTGCATGGGACCGAGACCTTTAATTTGAGACCCCTTCCATCTTCCTGTAATTAGTATAACGTCCATAATTTTACTCAAGAAATTTCGCTTAACTCATGTGATACGTGAGTCTTGCGGGGAAACAAACGGCAGGCAGACTAGACAGACAACGCGATTAGCACTGCAGTCGCCAGTGTGGCCAACACCAAAACACAGTTAGCCTGTCCTTAAAAGTTAATAGTTTTGCAAGCCCTCACCAACCGCGTTCGAAACAAGCCAAAAAATTGGTTATGTTGGAACGAAGTTTTGCGGATTTTTTTGCATATTTTAAATATGACGTAAATTACATTTTCCATATGGTTCCCGGCTTTGCGGGGCCCCTTAAAAACGCGGGGCCCCAGGCACCGCCTTGTTCGCCTTTATGTAGGACCGCCTCTGGGGATAGAGACAGAAATAATCGTTGAAATAAAGTTGTTTGTTTATCCTACTTACATTATTTTTTTTATTATTTTTTTATTGTTGTTCCTGTTTCGGTTCGGTTTTATTTCTGTGATGTTCTCACGTTCACAGCTGGTAATTTTACACCACAACGTTAGATGTTCCTTTTGATAGTAGCTTTCTAAGTAGTTGCTTTAAAATATATTACTTTTTCAACAAAATATAAGTTTCTCTACAAAATAAAACAAACGATTGATACGTACAATAAAATAGTTGAGTCGAATTAGGCATAAAATAATGGGTGTCTGGATGTTGATAGGGGGAATCTTAAAAGCTGTTTTAATCACTTCAGAATAGGGTCTGAAATAACATATTTTCGTCCACCCGCGTGAAAGTGTGGGAGCTTCAAGAGTTACGGGGTTGAAAAAGGGATGAAACGTGAAAAAATCCTTGTTTTTTGGTGTTTGAGTGAAATAACTCGGTAACCTTGCGATTTAGCAACTAGATTTACTGGACATTAATTGTTCCCAATCAAATTTGCTACTAAATAATGATACTTGTATAGTGATAAATCTTATAACTACCGTATAGTAGTCTAAACTAAAATAAAATTTTAATGAGTGCAAATTCTTGACATTTTTCAGATGCTACATAGAAATAGTTACAGTAAAGATAATTTTATGATTTTTTGTATAACAGTGTTCAGAGTCAATATAATTGTTTATAACAAGTTTTAGTTTAATTAGTTAAAACCGTTTATTTATGGCAATTTTTTTAAAAAGGTGCCTCGCAAAATGTAGTCAATTTTTAAAAACTTTTCTACTCTCAAATCTTCAGCTTCCTATGAGTGACAATTTTTTTCTAAATAGAATATGAACGAAATTAATAGGTCTAATAATTTTATTTCCGTTAAAAAACTCTTTGAGTTATTTTTAATTTTTTTCCTAAAATATGAACATTCACTACATTTTTACAACATAATTTTCAATTTATTTTCAAACATTTCAAAACTATGTAATGTGTATCTTAAATTTCCTTTGAGTGACGTTTTCAAATCACTTCAGTTTATAAAAATCAATTCAGGGAATTTTGTATAATAATATACTAAAGTTAATTGCATATAACAAAATATCAACAAAAATACTGATTGATATGGATAAGTGTAAATTATAGTAACACAATTTTTTTTTTAGAATTATAAACGTTGGCTGAAACTGTTATATCCACAAAAAATAGAATAACCGCTTAAATCTACCCAAAAGTCAGATTTATAACCTGGATAGGCTAAATAAATTTCTTTACTCTTCCAATAATTCTTAAATAAATAAAAATAAACCATAATGTGTTAATTCCCAATCAAATTTAAAAGTTAATAGAACCGCTAATAGAATTGTTATATATTGTGGATAATGTCTTTATTTAATTTAATTATTTATTTAATTTTTTTTATGCACATTCACTAAGAAGAGCTCATATTAGGTTAACTGATATTTGCTTACAACACCCATATGGCGGCAAACCTACACACTCACCCCCATAATTTTTATGGCAGTAAACCTACATACTCATTCATATCATGGTGTTCATGGGGAAAATACAAAATCTCAAATTTCTTTGGAAATTCGCTGAGTACGCAGGTCTGCTGCGACGGGAGTATTTTGCATGTTTATTGACATGGAAACATATTTTTCTGTTTCTTCATTTAGTAAATAGTACGACAGAGTAAAGAAGCTTAAAGGTTCCTTACTCTGTGATAGTACTGTATTGCAGTTCACAATTATATAGTAATGTAAAATTAAAATTTATCATATAAAACTCCCAAGAGTAAAATAAAACCGATTGGGCGGCTAAGGCTCGAATGTAATTTGAATATTTTGCTACTTTAATTTTTTTCTAGAGCATCATAAAAAATCAAATGTTTCAAATCAAACCTAGTAACAAAATACTAATTCTATGTTTTATACACTGAACATAGGTAGATTATACAAAACTCCGTCAAAAATCTACCAACTTTTTATTTTTTTTCGAATTTGGCGCATTCAGGTTGGCTGGAATCTTGAACATGATATATAAAATAAATAAATAAAGTCGTTTCGATATCATACTAGAGTTTTTATTTTAATTTACTGCCAAATGAGTATTATTTTAGTTTTTATTTTTATTTTTTTATTAAGAGTCTAAGTAATAAAATGTATTGCTTATGTAACATTTACAATATAATTTGTGTTAATATCAATATTTTTTTCAATAATTATTTTCATATTTGGGCATGAAAGGGGTAATGAACTTAATTTCAGCCTTTTTATTCAAAGCATTATTTTCTATGACTAAATTATTACACTAGAATTAAAAATCTATACACCCCTAAAATGGGCTTTTATCAAGTAAAGGTTACAAATCGATGTCCTAGTTATAATTTGTTAATTTCCAAATGATTATTCGGTGACATCCATCTCAACCCCAATCCCCCCCCCCCCCGGGCTTAAAAAAACATGCCTATATGGGGGGCCTCACAAACAACCTCTGCCCCGGGCCACAAGAAGTCTCATGGAAGTCCCAGAATGTTACAAAAGTAGACATTACTTAAACTATTGCTGCTCTATCACGATCGAAATACTTTTATGGTTTGCTTATGCAAAATTAGCACACAGTCAATTTTATAGTTTTTACTACAGTGTTTTAACGACGGAGTAAAATCTGCAGTCAATTTGTTATATTTAGTAACACTCCTGGTGGACTTATCCAACGCAACAAATCATGTTATTATTGTAGTATATCACCACTTAAGGTGGTTTATTTATAGAACATCTTCCCTGTTTGTCATCATCTGGCTCTCGTTTTAAAATCAAACCAAAACAGATAATCTAATGTATACAAATCAGACGTTTTTCAAATCCCCATGTTATTATTGAGGAGGGCGTTTTACGTTATTACTCATTGGTTACGTTATTTCGGATTGGCCGAATCCTGTCCAGTGACGTCTCATGGTTCTCCGCTGTCTAAGCAGTTGTAACGGTGACCGCTAGATGCCATCACTTTACACTCTCGAGTCCCTGTCTAAGCAGTTGTAACGGTGACCTTATATAAGGATTTACCCGCCTACGGCTCGATGAGGGCTCCGCCCCCATGCCCCCTTAGGGGGTTGCCCTGAGTTTGTTAATTTCTCTAAGTCTTAAGTACTGAACAGGCTAGTTGGGGCCTCCACCCCTACGCTATCTTTGTCTTCGCTGACTTAGTTTAATAGTTTAGGAAGTCTAAAGCATTTAAGATATTCTCTTGATATTTAAAGTTTAAATTGATACTTTTGTTTTATATTTTATATAAAATGCTTAGGGTATGTGTGTGTAGCTAAATTTCAGGCATCTAAGTGTCATAACTGTACATAAAAAATATTGGAATAACTCAATTGTTGTGAAAGAATTTTGAAATTTTTAAAGTACACCCCTTTTTGGGGTGAAGGGGGTGAAAAGCTACAAAATCTCAAAGGGCCGAGCTAGTAGAGCATCTAAAAAGAATATAATACTGGAAAAACATATATCGATATGGCAGTATTTTTACCGGTTTAAACAAAGTTTCTTTGAACTAATCTTGGATTGAAATTGGCCAATGGCTGCTTCTATAGTAAGGACTAGATATATTCATAATATACGGTGTAAAAAATTTGGGACATGTATGTGCCATAACAGTGAACGAAAAATATTGAAATAGAGCAATTTTTGTGAAAGAATTTCGATTGTGAAAGTACGCCCCTTTTTTAAGGGTGAAGGGAGTGAGATATGGGAAAATGTGAGAGGGCTAAACCCGTAGACCATCTAAATATAATACAAGTGAAAGCGTATATCGATATAGCACTATATTTACTAGATTCAAGTAAATTACACACTATATATGAAAAATGTTAAGGATTTTGTCTTATTACGGGTTTTTTGGACTAAACTTAGGTTGAAATTGGCCAATGAATGCTATTATACTTAAACCTATATGAGGTCATAATATGTACAAAATTTCAGACATAGTAAATAAAAAATATTAAAAAGCAGAATTTTTGTGAACAAATTTTGAAATTTCGGAATTACGCACCTTTTAAGGGTAAAGGGATGAGATACGGAAAAATTTCAAGGGGCCAAAATTGTAGTCCATCTAAGATAGAGTACAATAAAGGAAAAACATTTATCCATGTAGCACTATATTTACCAGATTTAAGTAAATTACACACGTACTTTACGGAATTTAGCAAAATTTTAAGAATTTCGAATTTTTACGATTTTTTGAGCTAAACATAGATTGAAATTGTCCAATGACTGCTACTACAGTAAGGCCTACATTGGGTCATACTAAATCTCAGACATATATTTGCCGTAATAGTAAATAAAAAAAATAAAATATCACAATTTTTGTGAACAAATTCTGAAATTTTGGAAGTACTCCCCTTTTTAAGGGTGAAGGGGGGGAGATACAGTTAAATGTCAGTTGACCTAATTGGTAGAGCATTTAATTTCCAACTAACGATTTTCCCTCAGATTTGAGGTAGGACCTCCCGTTCAAAAGTTATAGAGAAATAGAAAACCCTTACATATTCAGGTTTCGCATTTAAACCTTTATTTTTTTTGGGGTGTTATAACGGAAAATTCTTGGTTTTTAGCATTTTCCTGGTGGTTTCAGGGCAAAAGACATAAACTTATACGAGTATATGCCAAATTTCACTTTTGTAGCTCAATTAGAAGTGGTCAAGAATTTTGATTCTTATGAGTGAGTGAGTTACACACGCGGGTGTATAGTTAATACAGTGAAATCTAATCCTCCTTTAGATAAACTCCATACCTATTTGTTAGTAACAGGTTTAAATGTTATATAGTACGTATGTGTTTACTCATCATGTAAGTAATATATTCTATATCAGTCATCTCTATTGGCACCCCTGAATGATCCTCATTGTAGATTGGTATTGGTGTTGGTTTGGTGGTGATGAACCAATTTCCACTTGAGTAATTTTTATCCCATATTAGGGATAATCAGAATGCCTGTGGGATAAAGTGGGATTGTGGGATTTTTACTGGTGAAAATGTGGTATTTTTTTTAAAGAACACATTCGGGCACAGAGCGTCGGAGCACCCCGTTGGGGATTAAAAACTGCAAGCGAGCAGAGAACTCTATAGCAAAAAATAAAAGAGAGGTCAATAGCAAAATATCAAACTAAACTGAATCAAATTATTATTTGTTAAATAAGGTTTTAAGCACTGTAGTTGCTCTGCAAGAATGCAAGCAGTCAAGCAACCATGGTATGAAACGTAAAATAATCATGTGCACGAACGAATGTTACAATGTGTGTGATCCTTTGCTCCTTACTGTGTACTTACTTACTTACTTATCCCTCGTCGTCCCGTAGACCGCAGAAGACGGCATAGGACCAGTCATCGAAGTTAAACATTCTAATTGAAAATTACCGCAAGGAGGGGAGGGGGAGGAATATTTACATTCATCCATGGGGACAATAGTCAAAAAAGAAGAAGAGATGACCCTACCAATTTTTTTGCAGAAAATCGTCCAGAGAATAGAAACATTCCTGGACCAGGAGTTTGTTCAAAGAGACACAAAATTTTTTTGTGTCCTGGATCTCTCTCAGAGTTTGAGGGAGTTTATTGAAAAGTCTGATGCCCTGATGGCTTGGTTTCTGCTCGAAAATTCTGAGATTGTGTTGAACTGAGGGTCTATTGTTTCTAAATCTGGTGTTGTAGTTGTGTGTTACTGAGTAGCTAGTTTGATTGGTAATTCTTACATTTTTTATTGTTTCAAAAATAAAAAGTGAAGGTACAGTTAACAAGTTCAAGTGTTTGAATGCATCTGAGCAATGATCCCTTGGCCCAAGCCCCGACATATACCTAATTGCCCTCTTTTGGAGTTTAAAAATACATTGAAGGTGATTTTTTGATGATGATCCCCATAAAATGATTGAATACCTCAAGTGAGCTTCGAAAAGCCCAAAGTACACTAATTTAGACAATTGCCTATTACCAAAAACTGTGATATTTTTAAGTACAAAGAGGCTGGAGGATAAACGGGATTTCAATTGTTCTACATGATCAGCCCATTTCAGGCCGCTGTCCAGCATGACTCCCAGAAACTTTACACAGTCAACGCTAGTCAACTGCTTATCGTCTATTGCAAGTTGAGGGAAAAAAGATTGGTTTGAATTTTGACGCTGTGTGGTCTGTAAGTACATGTATGTAGTTTTGTTCGGATTAAGAGAGAGATTTTGTTCAGAAAAATATTGGGAAAGTTGGTTGACCTCAGTCAGAGCGTCAACTTCGAGCTGTAATTTGTCGAGATTCTTGGTGACTAGTGTGGTATCGTCTGCGTATATGATCAAGTTGTCAGTCGGAAGGTGATGTTTTATGTCGTTAATGTATATTAGGAAAAGTAGAGGCCCCAGAATCGAGCCCTGGGGCACACCTAGGGATACTTTGAGTGAATTTGAGTGATATGTGAACTTTGTCCTGTCAGGGTGATAAAAATCAATTTCAGTAATCTGTGTTCTGTTTGTCATGTATGAGGTGATCCAGTCAAGGGCAGTGTCGGTGATGCCCAGAGCCGCAGACTTCTCTACCAGGATGGCGGGGTCAACGCAGTCGAATGCCTTCGATAAATCGGCAAAGCATCCGACCACGCCGCCCCCCCCCATCCATGGCATCGAGACAGTCCTCAACAAACTGTATGAGTGCTGTTTTGGTGGATTTCCGTTGTCTAAATCCGAATTGACGATGGAAGAAAAGCGAGTTTGACTCCAAAAAGGTCGTTAATTGGTTGAAAACAATCTTTTCCAAAATCTTCGAGACCGCAGGCAAAAGCGAGATTGGACGGTAATTGGAAGCTAAGTCCTCTGCATCTTTCTTGTGAATTGGTTTTATTTTTGAGTTTTTGAAAATTTCAGGGAATTTTCCAGAGTTCAAAGAGCTATTGATGATATGCGCCAGAGGCTTACTGAGTTCTTCTTTACAATATTTAAGGGTTTTCATAGATATTCCATCAACACCACAGGATGTTTTACTTTTGAAACCAGAAAAGATTTTTAGAATGTCGGATTCGTTGCAGGGCGTGAAAGCGGAGATAATATTTTCAGATTCTTGTGCATATCCTGAGAATTGTTTTTTGTCTGTGTCTGGAAAAATATTCTGGGCAGAGTGTGTAAAAAAGTCATTGAAGAGATTGCTCACTTGTTTTGGGTCTTTGATAAGTTGTCCGTTATGTCTTAACATAATATTTTTTGGGGCTGCTTTGACCTTACCTCTACTTTCATTTATAATCCTCCATGCCTCACTAGAGGTATTTTCAGCGTTTTGTATCCTATCCATGACGGATTTAGTTTTTTCCCTTTTTACCAACTTACGGAATTCTTTCTTATGGACCTGATAAAGTTCCTTGTCTTCATTAGATTTGGTTGTCACCCATTTACCGTAGAGGTTGGTCAGAGTTCTCTTTTTGTCAATGAGTTCAGGGGTTATAATCTTATTTTTATGGATGATTTTATTTTTTGATTTTTTCAGGGGGCAAGATATTGAAAAGTGAAAAGCCAAGGTGTCCATGAATTTCAGTGTTTTATCATCTGTAGAGGTCGCCTCAAACACATCCTCCCAGGTTTCAGTCCTAAGTCTGGTTTTGAGCTCATGCAAGTTATTTTTATTTGTTGACCTAAACATGTTCTGGTTTTTAGTCGAGATTAAATTATGGTGGGTTTCAGTGTTATCTGTCTTATGAAGCATAATTACTTGTGCACTGTGGTCCGATATAAAAAGTTCAATCACCATTGTTTTAGCAAAGGGAAAATTAATTAAAAAGTTGTCAATACAATTCTGAGAGGTTTCTGAGATCCTGGTTGGTTCAAAAATTGCTATGTCAAGTCCTAGGCTAGTCAAAAGATTGTGCATCTGAACGGCACGTTGATCCTTGGTGTGAAAGGGAACATTGAAGTCCCCTCCCACAATCAATCGGTCGCAAAAACCAAAAATTGAATCTACGTATGAGCAGAAATTTTCCAAAAAAACATTGATTTCCCCGTCTGGACTGCGGTAAATTACTGAGATGACTGTCTTTTTATTATTTATGTTAAGCACAATTTCTGTGGCCTCGAAATGAATGTCTTCCGAATGACTAACGCCAAAATCTAAAACCTTGATATTCTGTAGTTGACAAGAAATCTTCTTAAAAATCCCCACTCCTCCTTTTCTTAAGTTTTCTCTACAACGATAGGTGAGCAATTCATAACCCGCTAGGGCAAAATTTTCTGCTTGGTAAGGTCTAAGTCCAAGTTCACTCACTAGAAAAATATCCGGAGATTCCTCCTCTAAAAAGGCTTCCACCATTGTACGTTTTCGGTTAATGCATCCCACATTCAGATGTAGTATTTTCAGTCCCAAACCACCTTTGCGGGTCCTATCCGGGATGGAGTTAGAGGGGCCTAGTCCACCGCCGTCTTCGGCACGCCTACGCCTAAAAAATTCTTCATGCTAATGTGAGAGGGAAAATTCTGTGTACCGCTGAACTTAATATATACTTCTATCAGAGAGCAAAGGGTTCCTTTGCCCACTTTGGTCAGATGAAGGCCATGCCTCGTGAAACAATCTCTATCCAATACAGAGTTAATTGACAAAAATCCCCAATGGTTAGCTTTACAAAAATCTTGGATGCTTGAATTTAATCTTACTATTTCTACGTTAAGGTACGGCGCATCGTGGCGGAGGGGGATCTCCACAAAAATAAATTTCACGTCCGGGAACGTTTGTTTAGTTCTTGAGAGTAATTCCACAATTTTACCTGTGTTGCCACCCGGCAGATCATTCGTACCGCCCATGATCACCATCCAGCTACAGTTACTATAGTTAACCTTCCGTTTGCAGAGAACATCTAGCATATGTGTTAAGGGGGCACCCGGGTACACATCAGCTCCCACCTGGAAAGTTTCTCCCAAGTTTCCCTCAATTAGTTCTCTACATAGTCTACCGTGGCTATCAGCGATCAGGTGAAGCCTAGTACCCTTTTCACTATATTTCACTATATAATAACACCGTGTAAATTATATGTAGGCCATATATCAGACAATTTTGAATTATGGCAAACGAGGAACTAGTGATGATGTTATTAAGCTAAGAAGTTAAATTGTTTTTATTCATATCTAATCTATATATTATAGGCAAGCATGTTTCGTTTCCTCCTTTTTTCTCAGCTTGTGCGCATCGTAGGAGAAATCCGCTCTTACCGTTAGAATGTAGTGTCCTGTAGATGAGTAGAATAACACCCAAATTTAGGCTTTAGAAATTTCAATATTAATCTTATGGGAGAAGGATTTACCTGATTAAATCATCAGCAGACAGCTGGTATTAAGAATGCTAGCAAATCTGGATGAAGAACAGATGTTTCAGTTACAAATCATTTTAAAACTAATTGGCTCATGATCCACTGAATTTTTTGTCAAATTTTGACCAGTGGGCGATCTCTTCCCTAGTATTATTAAATATTTGTATTTATTTTAATGTATCTTTTATTATTCTTTGAATTTCATGAAGTAAATAATAAAAAAAGTTTTTTATCATTATTAGTTTCTAATTGATGATTTGAGAGAGTGATTTTCTTATCAACAATAAGTTTTATTCTATGCGATTAAACACATCAAATTCCGTTGTTTGATTGCAAAAGGAAAGTGTGGGAAATTGTGAGGGATATTGGATGGTAAAGTGTGGGATAAAGTGGGATATTTATTTTTGACGTATGGAAACACTGTCTGGCAACACTGTGAACCAACATTGGAGCGGGAAAAAGAAGTTTGACGTTCATACGTTGACGACATATCATATTGTTGATAGATTTCTCCTAGTTAGTGGGCGAGTTTTGCTTCAGTGATTATTCCAAAATAAAGTTAAACGTCTCTATTTTTTAGTTAAAAACCATGTCAAGTCCGATAGAGGGACCGTCTTCGCCAAGCGAAGTACCATCCACTCCTCACAACTCTCCTCCGGAACAACAAAGGATGGAAGATGAACCGATGGAGGTTGAAGAATCAGCGTCCTCATCCAGCTTGTTGGACCGCAGGTCTGTTACTGTACCTCAAATATCAATTTCTCCGACACCTGGCCCGAGTTCCCCCCGTATTGATTTGGATGATATTATCCCACCCTTTTCACCTGATATGTTAGAAGACGCAGTTTTTTACCAGCTATACCGTCTCTACAACCAGGGGAAATTGTCATTTAACCCAGAAGAAGCATTATTCAGCCCGTTTGCACCAATGATCACTGTGGAACAAGCAGTTACAATTTTGAAGAACTTGGTCTGCTACTGGGAAAATATGCTTATGAGTGGATTTGATCGAATATTGAAACTGAAACTACAAGAGCAAAATGAAGCCTTTTGGCGGTTTTCACAAGATCATGTCCTCGGAAGAGAGTATGACGACTCATCTTCATGTCCTAGCTACATGAAGTAATCAAGCCGCTTGTGTATTAGGCCTAATTTTCAATGTTGATTGATTGCAATTAGGGACTTTTGTTTTTGAAATGATAGAACTGTTATTCTTTTCATGACTTTTTTACAGCATGTAGGCCTAGACTTCAATCAAAAATAATTTATTTGTGAAGTGTGTTTTAAGTTACCATGTGTTTTAAGTTATTAAAATGTGGGTAAGTGTAATGTGTTACTCTTGGATTACACCAGGCCTAGTCTACCTTAATATTGTTCTTCAAAACATTACTGTGGTAAAATTGGTATGTTTAAAAGTTAAAAGGCCCTACTTTAAGTCAGTCTAACAAATGGGTACCAGTATGAAAGACATTAACCATACTCAATTATCTTCATTTAGTTTAATCTTTAGTGCCAATGTCGTCTCCATGCAATTTTATTAACATTGTTACCTAGTAGGCATAACTTATTCTTTGTCCTTTTCAAATCAAATATTGTTTTTAGTAACTTAAGTTACCTTCAATTCTATATAGCTTAATAGGCCTACGGGGACTGCAAGGTAGACTACTTTGTTACAGGATTTAGTTACTTATTAGTTTTTTTCAGTTGATAGAATGAATTTTCTATGTAATGTTCTGGACTGTTGCCTAAAATTGTGTTGATTTCATATTAACATAGCTAACTTAGTCTTGTTTATTATAAACTTAAAGTAGACTTGCATGAGTTAATAAATATAATTTGGTTTTTTTTTGGAAAGTTGTTTGAGTTAATTTTAGAAATATCACCTAGAAGTTCAAGTTAATAAAAAGATTAATTTAGAAACTTTTCACAACTCGCTTGGCTTGAATATTGTAGAAGGAAAATTAAAAGGCTAAATTTTGATACGCCTAGTAGGCCTACCCATGAACATAACAACCATTATGGATGTTATCACATGAAATATCGAAACTTATCAATGTTTGACATATCCTAGCGATATATTGTATCAATCTTACTAGTTAGTAAAGAGTAGGCCTTATTGATTAACAAATTTTATTCTCATAGGCCTATTCCCTATTTATTTCATTAAAAGTTAAAAAATACTGGAATAAAAGTAACAGAAGAGATCAAATAACTGAAGCAAACCACACTTAACAACCAATTCTGTTGCCCTTGACTTCTTTAATGTAGTTTATATTTCAACAATCAAACATAAATTATATGTAACATATTAGAAAGATATACGATAAATGATCAGAATAAGTGATGGGGTTGGATAACAAAGTCTAGCCATAGAAAAAAAATTAACAACATATTAAAACTTATTTTCAGCATGTGTTATGACACAGTTATATGTCAATTTGCATTTCCGTTGCAAGTAAACATTTCAACACACATAAAAATTTTTATTAGCCTCTATGCAAGATTTGTTCGTTAGGCCTAAATATCCCCTAATTTGGGCCAAAATAGTCTAGGTACAATAATGGAATCATCCGAAAGAACTGTGTTTAATGCTTGTGCTTTTACATTTCATGTTGCTAGTTTAATATAAATGACTCCACCCCATTAATAACTTTGGACTCAATTAAGGTTATATAGCCTAGGCCTAATCTTGGACAGACAAAATTCTACGTTTCTCAGGCTATATTTTAAGTATTTTAAATATAGAAATTATCATTGAACATGGATTTAAATTTGTTTCAAAATGTGTCATCAACAGCCCATCAGCCAAGCTACATAGGTCTATAATTATTTTATTCAAAGCAAAGAGAAAAAAAAAAACAATTAGCCTAAGAGGCCTAATGCCATTAATATGAACCTAGGCCTATTCTTATTTATTTATTTATTCATTCCATGTATATCAATGACCATTTTAGATTGAGAATTGCATTATGGGGTTATGAAGACAAATAGGCCTACCTAATTAAAACAAGATAGGCTACTTGGTAAAAGTGCTCAAATTGTTACAGTACATTAGGCCTATTAATTAACATTAGCATAAATCTTGAACAAGATAAATAAAAGTGAATAGACTATTTTATCGATTGTTACTTGTGAAAGTTGACCGGGATGTACTGGATAAAGTGGTCAACTTAAATATATTCTTCATTTGTAATTTTTATTTTATTGTTTTTTTTTTGTTTTGTTTATTCAATTCATTATAATAACAAATGTACAGTGCTCGATTTTAGGGGGAACGTGGCGGAACGGCGTTCCCGTTACTTAAAAAAATATAATAATAATAAATAAATAAATAAAAAAAAGAATTAAAAATAAAATAATAAAATGCAGAAAAATTAGGCCTTATCTAGATTTTACATTGTTAAGTTAGTCAGTATGAAACATGCCTACTCCCGAAAGCCTTAATGATTTTCATTAAATCTTTAAAACTGTATTTTGAGTGTCAAAAAAGCTGCAAAAATATTCTCAGGTACGTTAAAAACGCTGCTACTTAAGAGTAATTTTAAAAAATCTTCTGGGGGAGGGCCCGTGGTGAGCCAGTTCCTTTACAGTTCCCTTACCTCTTTTTTTTTTTAAATCGAGCACTGCAAAAAATATTAACAAACTAATCCAACCACAACGAAATGTGACTAAAAAAACCATGAAAATGTTATGTCATGAACCTAGCGATTTGGCGTTGGGACTTTGGAACTAATTCAACCATGACACAATTAGACAGGTTTAAGATCATGGATGAAATTTAACAGTAATAATTAATCTGTATCTACCCTTATACAGTACATTTAATATTATTAACAATCTAGGATAACGTAAATAATTTACCGTATTGAGTTTACGAGGTCTAACAAGGTTAGGCTATATGAAAAAAGTCAATATGGTGAGTTGGTTCGCTTCAACTGGCTGACCCGCTCATGACAGGTGCCTGCAATTGATGCACCATGATACTCTCGAAGGTGGTCATGTTCCTGCAGAAGAAATTCAATTCATCGCAGACATTACTTTCATTTCTCAACAGACGTGGCACTGGGCAATGAAAGACATAGTTGGTGGAATAATGATGCCTGGAGAACAGTTAATAATAATCGTATGGCTTTTAGTGGAGGGAGATCAGCAATTAACTGATAGTTCTCCTCGCCTGAAATGCCTGCACTTTTTTGTTTTCTATGGAGAACAGTTAATAATGCATGACTGATAATTATGACGAAGGGCATGAAAATCGAAAATATCAGGACTTGATCATTTAAGACTCTGTGTAAGAAGTATATCAGTCAGTTTGCTTATTCTTTTGACGGGATGGTAATAACACATACAAACAACAGTTTATTACAATACACTTAATCCATGCAGAAACACTTTTACATTTCATTCTACAGTATCTAAAACAAGCCAGATAAGAAATTGTATGGAATTAATTAATAAACATCAACCTAGGTCAATATTGAACAAAACTAGTTGTAGGCTTTTATTATTAAAAGCCATCCTAATGTATTTATGATTGAATTTATAACAATTTGAATGGAATTTTTGTCAAGTAAAAACAACGCACTTATAAATTTTAGCAGGTTTTTAAAAATTGATTTTTAGAGTAGTCAGATTCAAGCCCACCCAATGCCATCAGTCATAGTTCACATAATTTAATAGCAAGAGTTGTGGGGTGAATGATTAAGTATATAGTCTGTTTATTACAAATTCATCTCAACGATTTCATAATTAGGAAAGACACTTCCCTCATATGTGAAACTTAATAAATCAATTTTAACTTAACTTAGTTAAAATAATAGGACAGAAGATATTACTATGAATCTAAAATATGCCCCAAGATAAAAACCTATTTTACACGTTCACTGCTACCATTGTATTTATACAACGAGCCCACCCCGCGTCAGGAGCTAGCGTTGTAAAAGTAGGCTACAACGCTGTGTAATTGTTGAAAAATGGAACCAGTGTGGGGCTAGCATTCGGGTGATGGGCTAACTGCTTTTTGTCACTCTCGGGGAAGGTATTTTATGACTTTTCTGCACTAGCAGTTTCCGGCTTCCACCATTTTTATAAATTTTATTTGTATATTAATTTACATATTATAATTTACATGTTCTATATTTTTATAATCGTTCTTACACTTAAATAATATATTCAAATGATCGAAAAAAAGTTTTACCGTACCCATGTATATGTGATTTCAATTCAAAAATTGCATAAATGAACAACATACATTTGGGTATTTTGCGTGATTGTAAATAAGTATAATTAAAAAACATGTTGCAATTTTCATTATCTTTACGATAAAATACTTTTGAGACATGTTTCTGAGTAACTAATAGAGATTGGTGCAAAAAATGGAGAGAGTATTGTGTGCATTTGTCATTAAGAGCGGCGTCAGAAGCGGGTGTTTTATTTATTCAACATATTTTCAAAATGACAGAAATTCCCTGTTTTTATGTCAGAGGACCTCAGTTCACCTAAATGCGACTTCTTACAACTAAAGGTAAGTGAAAATAACACCAAAAGAAATTAAGCCTATATCAACATATATTGCAAGTAGGCATATTTCAGGAGTGAATGTGTTAATATTTCCTGACCTTACAAGATAGGTGGGTTACATACTTCTAAGCAGGGATAGGCCTACATTGATATTGTATTGAGTAAATGAAGGAACCTGGCTCTCGAAGTACACTTCATGGAATTCAGGATCTTCCCTTGGTGTGGCCAAACCAACGTTTGGCAAATTTATGAATTTTTCTAGTTTCATCATAGCTCTCAATGTTATATCAGTGTGAAACGTTGAGTTTTGATTGCTGCGATGTCAGCAGTGTGACGCAACGCTTCCCCTACATCATGGGAAGGCACCCTTTAAAATAAGATTGTAAAGAAACAGTTTACATTGCAGACGATACTTTTGTAGAAAGAAAAATTCAAAATGTCCTCTACAATTCATTTTCTGGAAGTTTCTACGTGACCTAATGATAAAAATAGTTCACGCCTACCGGTACTACTTTTTTCATTACAATGTCAACCTGAATTTTAAAAATGTTTTGCTAAACTATATTATAATTTTAGAAAATCACATTTTTTTTGTTATTAACTCTAACATTCTGTTGAACATTTCAATTTCAATAAAATTTTAACAGTAATGCTTTGTGTTGAATGGATTGAACATAAAGTTGAGTAAAGTGCTGCAATGTTGTCAGTCACTAAGGCTTTTCGGGATTTGTCATTTTGTAATGGTCTTGGATGGAGGAAGAAAATACGCAGCCCAACCGTTTAATGGTGTCCTGTATTGCTTGAGTTAGCATTACATGTTAACGTCAACAGTTCCATATTATCTTCAGAGTCGTTGAAAAAAGTTGTTCCTTTTAAAAATTTGCTATGAACTGACAATAAATTACAAAAACTTCTAATAGTTTCCTTGTGTGCTCATGTGTTGTAAACACTGGGTAAACACCAAATTTTGACATGAGAAGCTCAAAAGGGGTTAACATGTTGACTACCGATAGTCATATAGGATGTGATGTAATGTTTAGTTAAAAACCTTTAAAATAGACGTATACGTGTCCGCTCAAGGAGATTCCAGTGCACCGACGACACATATACAGGACGCAGTCACCGTTCAGTTAAATGACTGGCCATGCCCATTACAAAATCGGTACACTAAATCAATCTAAAAAGCCTGTTTATCGGTCTATAGGAATATGTGACACGTTAGATCGTCTCTGGGTACGATCTAAATTTTCTTTACACAGATTTTCAGATTGGATATCCTGTCTGCTCACATGTTACCTTTAGTGTTTGTTTACTACTCATTCCACGTGGTATTTTTTATTGTGTGACACATTGTCCTGCACATTTTAGTGTTTTTTACAGTAGTAAAACTATTTTTTATTTATTTCCTAGTCATCCAACTCATGTCACATATGTGAGACAGTCAGTCTATCGAAAACAATGATAGTATACAATATTACTTTAGAACGACTTGCACATACGACACAATAAATATCCCCGTCGCAGCAGACCTGCGTACCCAGGGAATTTCCAACAGGATTCAATTTTTTTTAACTTCCCCATGGAAACACCATGGGAATGATTACGTAGGTTTGCTGCCTTGGGGGTATTACAAATAGATATAGGAAAATCCATTCCCATTGCATGTAACTTAATTGCATCAAATTCTGATATTTTTCATTTTCCCCATCAACAACCCCATAGGGGTCTTGGGGTTGAGTAGGTAGGTTTGTCACCATATGGGTGCTGTAAGTAAATATAAGTTAAACCCTACCAAGTGAATGTACATACCAAATTTGATCAAGTTAAGTCAATAAATAAGTGAGATACAGGGTTTTGTTAAGAGTCTGCAGTACCTCCGTCATCTTGATTTTTAGTCCCATAAGAACAATGTTAATTATAGGTGTCTTTGAAACACTAAGATAACCTTGCATCGGATTCGCATGAAACTTGAATATGTTCACAATAATGGTGTGGCGGTTCATGTGACGTGGATAGTTTTTTTTAATAAACCTCCTAAAAATGGTTAAACATGGTTTAAAAATGGTGATAATATACATTGTTTATTATTCGTTATTCGAGTGGATAGTTTTTTTAAATAATTTTCAGTCACGTCAAATGAAAGACACTGTGGTAACATTTAAAATGACATCAAATTTTGTAATTTTCAGACGAAAAACAAACTCACAGTTATGTTTCAAATTTAACATTGTTCTTAAAGGACAAAATACCGAAATGGCGTAGGTACTGCAGATTTTTAATTCCCCCTAAGAATAACATGGAAAACCTATTTTCGATTTTCTCCATAACCGGTTAAGCCATGATAAAAATTCAAAATACTGAATTGTTTGTTTTTTAAACTCTTTTAAATGGTTTCAGTTAAAATTGCTGAATTTGGAAAACTTATGTCAAAAAATGCCAAAAACACATTTTTGACCATTTTGAAACCCCATAAAACCCCGTTCCCATAACCCGATAACGCTGGTTCGCGAACTCATGGAAATAGATCTGGACCTACACCTTCATACCAAATTTCATCAAAATCAGTGGTCCCTGTCAAAAGTTATCAGTACCATGGGCACACACATATATACGTATCTATGTATATATGTGAATTCTACATCAGAGTTCCATCAAACACAAGATCCCAGGAGCTTCTGAGTCGAGGACACTACCACACAAACTACGACTACAACAGCCCCATAGCAAGATTCGTCAGGCTGGGAAACCGAGTGGCAACTGAATGTGACATCTTCTTCGACAAGATGCTGGTCATTCGAAGGCGGGCGCTGGTGTCATAAGTGCGACTTCCAGTTGGCCAGACTGAGAAGCCACACTATATGACTGAGGGCGTAGCTCATTAAATGAAAGAGACATGTTAAGATTCAACCAAATATAATAAACAGAAATTAAAATCAACATAACAAACAGAAAATACAATCTTTTCAACCAGTAAAATAAGTAATGATAAACAAGAACGGAATTCAACTTATACATTTATTAAATTTAATGTTAGGGTTAAGAAGACTGGAACTCCCAAAGAAATAATTCAAATTTTCAAATTTTAAACTAGAGAAACTTTAAACAATTTATCAATTTTGGATCGGACCCCCCTTAATTTAGAAAATCCCATCTAATTTAGACTTACCCCGGGACCCAGGCTTTGAGCCCCATGGCCCCTAGGACCTAACCCCCCAAACCTTTACACTCACATCACTGCACTAGACACACCCCCCTGAATCTAAGTTTGCTGACCTATTTAAGCCAGAGCTTAAATAGGTCAGCACCCCAAGGAATCAATTTGATTCCAATGCAATAGGTCAGCATAAACAAGCTATTGTTTAATAACAGTTTCAGTCTACTCATACAACAGCAAGCTCAAATACTTCCTCCTTACATTACTTCCTTGACCTCGCCTGAAACTAACAATTTTAAAACCCAACAATCATTAATTAATAATAACCGTAAATAAAACAATATAAATATAGTTCCCCCCTTACACTGGACATTCTCTCCAGTTGAGACTCGCAGTTGAATTCAACCTGCACTTTCCCTCCTATTGTTGTATTGTTGTAGTGTTCATTTCTCATTTCTTGTTTCATGTTCTAGTCACCACCACATTGTTGTATCTAGCTTTAAGTCTGCATGTTATATTTATTATTTAAGCTGTGCTTGTACATATATATATATATATATATATATATATATATATATATATATATATATATATATATATATATACTGTTGTACATACCTCTGTAATCTCTCTGTACTATTTATTACTCTAGTTTAGTCCTATTTTGCATGCAAGTCTAATGTATTTTGGCTTTGCACTGGGTATTATATTCTAGTTAATTTTCTTGCATGTTTTTTCACATATTTTTCTGTATTACTTGTCCATCTTGTTTTTACGCAAATTTGCACAGTTGTCTTCATATTCGCATGTAATTTTATATTATTGTATTCTTTGTAAATTGGCTGCTTGCCGTTGGTAAATAAATAAATATACGAAAGTGAATGAACGGCATTTTTGTTACTGTAATGTGTTATGTTCAACCAATGACAAAAGTGTAATAAACCCTTAATGAGTTTCATAAAACCATATAATCAGTTAGTTTATATTTAATAAACCTAGTGACACATCTATCTCAGCCAGGGCAGGAGTATTATACCGCAGATCCGAGCAGTGGCTGTTCGTCACTGGAAGTTGCATGAAATAGTCTATTCTCACAGCTCCGATTTTGGTAGTAATGACCATTTTTTGCTCAACCTGACCCATGGATTAGGTGGTCTATTTTTGAGGAACCCCAAACTGTGGATGAAGTAGTGGACTATAGCTAAATTTTTCACTAAAAATATAGTCATAATTGAGACTGAAAGAAAAAATGGTCTGCTCACCAGTCCAGAAAACCAAAGCTTTTTCTGGCATAGTGGAGTGTCAGCGAGCTTGTATTCACACCAAAATGAAGTATCTACTATGGTCTATTGGAAAACTGAAGTAAATACTTCATGTTCGTAATAGATAGGTTATATATTTCGGTTATTTGTCATCCGATTTGAATAAAATTTTTTTAAACTTTTAAGACAAATAAATTTGTAAGGTATAATACAGAGTTTTGAGCAGATTTATGGAAGAATGTACAAACTTCTTTGAAAACACCCATGCAGTTTCGAATTGTGGGAGTGCTATCCCCCTAAGTGCAATAGTCATGAAATTTCTCCAGATACCTTCAATAATTTTTTGTTGAGAGTGTGTTAAGTATTAAAAATCAAATAGGTAACTCTAGTACAAGTTGCAACGACCTTATCAAAAGAAACAAAATTACCTCTGTTCCTTTTCAGTGGAAACTGGTAAATCCTGATTCAATTGTTGAGGCGAGTAAAAGGTTAAGTAACTCAAACAGTTGTGATGTTTTCAACATGTCTAACAACCTAATCAAGAGTATCATACATAATATTGCTTCACCTCTGGCATTCTGCCTTAACTTTTGTCTAATTGAGGGGGTTTTTCCAGACAAATTAAAGGTCTAAAGAATATGTCCAATTTTTAAAAAGGGCTCAATAAATAAACCTGACAGTTATCGACCAGTCGCAATTGTGCCAGTACTTTCAAAATTATTTGAAATAATAATACAAGAACAACTATGTAATTTATTTGAGAAAAATGATTTCCTAAATTTCAATCAGTTTGGTTTCGTAAGGGGAAAACAACAATAGATGCAATTGATAAACTGATTCGGGAAGTTCTTTCTAGCTTTGAAAACAAATTGTTTGCTCAGGCCACACTTTGTGACCTGAGTAAAGCTTTTGATTGTGCGAATCCTGAGGACCGTGCACAAAAATTACAATACTATGGGGTCTTTGGTATTACACTTAATTTTTTTAAATCATATCTTTCAAATCGGAAACAAAGAGTTCTTGTTAATGGGTCATGGTCCCAGGAGGTTACAGTTAACTTTGGGGTTCCTCAGGGCTCGGTACTTGGTCCTATGCTCTTTTTGATCTGCATTAATTATTTTCCAAACTCAGTTCCATCCACCACATTGCTTTATGCAGACGATACAACTTTTTTTAAATACTAATAGGGATCTGAATCAACTTCTTGAGTTAAAAAAGAGTACAATTTCCTCAGCATCTTCTTGGTTCAAATCAAACGGGTTTCTATTAAATGAAAGTAAAACACATAATATTCTTTTTAGCTTAAGACCTTTTCCTGTAAATACAATAGATGATTCTGTTGATTTTATAAAATTATTGGGTATACAGATTGACAATGGCCTTACTTGGGGGGCTCACATTGATTGTTTAACCCCAATTATCAAGAGTCATTTTTCTTTTGAGACGTCTCACTTATTGTGTTGAATACAGATATATAAGAACAGCTTATTTTGCGCATTTTCAATCCATTATTAGATATGGCCTAATACTCTGGAAGAACTGTAGTAGAATGGAAGAGATTTTAGTACTTAAAAAAAAGGCATTCAGAATAATTTCCAAATCAGGGGTACTTGACCAATGCAGATCTTTATTTATCCACACAAATATCCAAACCATCATAAATCTTTATATATTTGATTTAATCATTTATATCTTGAATAATAAGCATTTAATAAAGATCAATGAACATAAATATGCCATGAGGAAGAAAGATAAAGCCTCAATAGAATATTTTAGACTTAGCAAATCACTTGGTAGTCATGTTGTTTTGTCACTTAAAGTTTGCAATAAATTGTAATGAACTATGTATATGACCTAGCCTATTGTATTGTTTAATGTACCAAATGGCAATAAAAGTTATTTGAATTTGCTACTTACGTCTGTCAAACATAAGTTTAAAGTATGAGATGAGCAATGAGTCTACAGAGCCAATGGATATGTTTCTTTATAACAGCTTGTACACCCCTGAAAACCCCACTCATTGTAGCAGCGCCATCATAACCTTAACCTCTTATTTTGTTTAGGTCAAGTCCAAAAATTGACTCAGTGTTTTATTCAGCATTTGCCAAACCTGTGCCAGTAACATCATAAACTGGCACAAACGATAGAATGTCTTCTCTGATTTTGTACTTTTTGTCATCAATATAGCTAACACAAAGAGTAAACTGTTCGATTTGGCTAATGTCTGTTGTCTCTTCTGCCAAAACGGAATAAAACACAGACTCTTTTTTTTAAATCTTAAATTGAATCAGGTTACCAAACGTATTAATTAGTTCATTTTTTAATAACTGAACTAGTGTACATTGTCTTCCTTCCCCCCATTAGTTAAAAGATGATCTTTTAATATGTCATCGCCATTATTGGCTCTGTACCTCAACAATGATCTGAAGTTAATATAATTTTTTTTTTTTGGTTCTTCAAGATGAATTATTCATCCTGTTGTCATTTAATTGATATTGAATTAAAAAGGAAAACAACTAAGTCACTGAATTGATTTATGATCATGAAAGAAATCAATACATGTGGACAGTTCACGACCAGAACTGGGTTTCGGAGAGTGGTGGCAGATCCCTTCTGAATCGCAACTTCTCTTGCCGGAACAATGAATTAATTACCTGCAACAAATTCACACTCCACCTTGCTAGTAACTCATCCCCGCGGTAACTCATAACCCAACCTACACGTACACACTATAATTGTTAGTGTTATAGCTAGTTACAGCTAAGTTGGCACTTGGGCCTGGCGCGGCAGTGTAGGCGGGGGTGGGTGGAAGTTAGGTAAAGACCTTTCAATGAACATTCTGCTGCTGACTCACAGAGTAGGCAGAGGGCTTACAAGAACTCCGGGCTTGCATACTCCCACCTCTCCCACTCTCGTGACGCGGAAGAGGCCGACTTTAACATGAGTCTTATGGGAGGAACTTCTTTGCGCACCCATAGCGCTCACATATTTTGGCTTAAAACCTATTGGGTGGTATCATTGTTTTCCTCAATTCAAGTCCTAGTAGTGTATATAATTACAGCTCTCTTCAAAGTTTTCCACAAAACCAAAAGATAGAAACCTTTTCAAATCGTGTTAAACAGAGGATATTTCATTTTACAAATACATTATATTTTAACTTCATAGAATGGTCCATTATCTAAAACATTTTAGTAACATTTTCTTCAACATCAACAATAGATACAGGATTTCAGCTGAACGGTTTTAGAGAAGGATTTTTAGACATTCTCTTGAAATACTTAACCAATATTTTTTACGTATCAATTGAATACAAATTTTATCATTTTATTATGATAACCGTACCGTTCTATTCAGTATTTTTATTTGTTTCTATTTTCATCAGGATATAATGCGACTGAAATTGGATTTGTATTGCTCAACAAAATAATGATGATTAACTACGAATGTTGTATTCAGAATGTGAACTTTGTTGCTGACAGATAAAATAGTGTATAAAATTTATGTAAGATTGACAGGAAATTTCATCAGTATTTTATACAAATTATTTTTTTAATGGAATTTCAATACGGTTTTGCGAAATTACCTAACAATCCGTGTGAACGGAAGTCCTCTGTGTGTTCCATGTATTTTTATTGTTTGAGTGGGTCTGTGATACTAATTAGAACATTCATTCAATATTAAAGCAGCTAACTTATTGTAAGAGTCAAAATAAAATAAGAATTGTTTCGCCGTTTGAATTTGCGCGCTGCCTGGAACCGAATCAGCTGAGTCAGATTTCGGCGCGCACGGCGCTCGCATCGCGATGGTGGGGGAAGGACCCGCCGTCCACACTCGACCCTCAGCGGCGCTCAGTCGACGGCCCGGCGTGAAGCTGGAAGCAACTAACTCTCCCGAGCGAGGCGGAGCAAAGCCCCTATACGTCGTACGAGATAGGAAATAGAGCGGCGACGTTATAATTAATCCTCGAAAAGGTATTGTTCGAATTATTTCCTGGTTTAATTATAATACGATCGATATTATTTTAGTATTTCATTGTTGTATTATTCGATAAGACCCTTTCGAAATTCAATATATTTATTCTTAACAGTAGCGACTTATTTTAATCTTGTAGTGCACTCAATCAGTGTTCGACTTGGTGGATGGCCATTTAATTTAATTATTCCTAGGTTTAGCTAAGAGAATAATATTATTGAGTTCGTAAATCATTGAGTTAGGCCCAGTGGTGGAATAACCCTGGAAATTGAAATTGAATAAACTAAATCTTGTTTTGTTATTAGAGGTAGGCCCGGGCGAAGTAGCTCAAGGGAAAAATTGATTTAAATTATCCTTGGTAATAAGTTTGATTTTATAGTCATCAAATCGTAAATTAATCGTGTTAGGCCCAGTGGTGGAATAACCCTGGTGGTGATTAAGGATGCTTAATTAACCCTGGTAATTAAGCAATTGTAAAATCTTGTTTCGTTATCAGAGGTAGGCCCGGGCGAAACAGCCCTTGGGATAAAATCGATTTTTATAAATTATCCTTTGCAATAAGTTTAATTTATTTTTCGTAAAATAAAAACCAAAATCCGATTTAAATTCATTGGCTAAGTTTAGAAGGTGAAATCCTGATACGTCAATTTTAGCTCGAGACTTAATTTGTTTTATTTCCTAGCGATCGGCTTATTTTTATTTTTACTATTTTAAATCAGAATTTCACCTTTGACCCAAAATTCCGTTTCCTTTATTTGTGGGCTGTGATGAGCAACCGTTGAGTTTGAGAACTAAATGTTCGTTTTTATTTCGCTTCTGAGCCCTCCAATAAAATACGATTTTTTTCTAAATTGTAATCGAATTTAATTACGAGCCCTGGACATTTTCTCAGACGAGTGAGCTATCCGAGGCAATCCTGTACAATTTTGTCCCACCACGAAATTGTCACGTTACATTATCAAGTTTGGCCGCATGGGGAATGCAAACCTTCGTTGATTCAGTCGAGGTAATAGTTTTGTGAAAAAACTTGTCATTAACAATTAATTCGTTTATATTCCAGAAATTTTATAAAAGTGAAATGTTTAACATATTAAATTATAACCAATTCAGACATCATTTACAGGCCGCTTTGGATTTTTATTCCCATAAGACTAATGTTTAATTTCAAACATTTGCTTAACGCCTTTAATATTGCTCCAAATAAATTAATGTTTATGTCATTTTAATACCTAAGGCCCTATGAAGTCAAAAGTTTTATATTGTTGATGGTTTGATTAACAAACAACAAATTATTTTCAACATTTCTTATTAAAAAATGGACAAGTTTTTCAGTATTTTAATCTCATAAATCTTTCTATAATTGTCTTTTTAACAATGAGAGTCCTAGATTTTAAAATTTCCCTAAAAATGACATTAAAATGAATATTTTCAAGACCAACATTAGCCTTAAAGAAATAAAAATTAAAGGCCGCTTGCATCTTCCATTCCAGTGCCTTCACGCCGGCTGCAAGGACAGTTGATGCAACCTGCATGACTTTAGACAACGTTTTTGACTTATATTAGTAGCAGATCAATTGGTCAGCTTCGGTGGAACTAGCTGTACCGGCAAAAAAGTTACCAACTGGGAGGCTTATTGTGACGGGCCCCTTAACCCCTGGTAAGCTGACTGGGAGGTAGCCACAGAAATAACATGCAAATTTAGTAAAGGTTTTATTAAAAAAATAACATGAAAGCGAAATGATGAAGTATACAAAACAGATGATGATAATACTATATAAGGCCTAAGAACCCGACACTACAAAGAAAATTTTTATTTTCGAGATAACAATTTTTTTGTTGTCTATAAAATATCCCTCTACCATGAGATTAGATGTATACACTCACACTGTATATTATACATAAAACGCTGTATATACTCGCACGGCAGTACTGTACACTTAAACACAATCTATTATACAAACGATGTATACATTCGCATCTCATTTTAGATGAAACATCGCCAAACCGTTCTAACATCATACACACATTCATCTTAATTTACAGGTTATACACATATTTATGGTAATGTTATATTTACAAATAAAAGCTACATGTTTCTTAATATTGTGTGTTATTTGGTTACTTGTGGTGGTAATGTGCATTTGTGATACTCTTTTCAGTCAGCCCCTAAGGTAGACTGTTGATAAAAATAGACAAATTTGAATTGTACATAGAACTTCTTTGTAAAATTCTAATGACATTATCAGATGGAATAATTGATAACTTTATATCAGTAAGGTAAGTTATATGTTATGACTTTAAATCAATATTGTTTTATGAAAGAACTCATAAGTTTTAGTCATTGTAAAAACTATAAAAAATATTTGTGTGTCTAAAAAATAAACAAATGAATCTGCAAATTTACTATAAACAATATGTAACATATTTGTGCTTTTCATACTATGCATTTACCCCTTACAAATCTTCAATGACTTTCATGCTAAACACATTTTGATAAAATGCAAACACTCAACCATCTTTATATTTCTACTGCAATTAAAAGATTTTTCTGGCCTTTTGTATTTTTTAAATAAAAATATATTTTTATAAAAAATATATATTATGTACGGTATTGATGTACTTTTGTTTAACAGCTTTAAAGGCTTTCACATTACAAATTTACAAATTACAAATACAAATTTAGACCAATATTCAACTAAGTTGGCAGTGTTTATGTTATATTAAATAAAGTTTTTGGGAGAGGCCAATACCAACATACAGACTTATGTCTATGACCCGTCAATATACAAACAATTTACAAGGGAAATCATTTTGTTTACGAAACGACAATAAATAAATTCTATTCTATAGCTAAACTAACTGTATTGCACAAACTTACAGCTGCTTAAAAGTATATGCATTAGTTTAATTCTTATATTTACAGCATCAGAGAAATTGCTGGTAATTGTTTTGTTTACATAATCCTATAAATATATACTTGAATAATCCAGTTATTTTTCATGCATGTATATGTACAGTTTAGTTTCACAAAAATAAAATAAGGTAAAATAAAATAAAAACATCAATAATGTATAAAGCTATTTTGAACTAATATTAAAGCTGAAGTACATAAAAATCATATTTATCTTCTATGAAGTTGGGATTGATTTAAACAGCATGAGAATGATTTATAATCATGTAGGTTAAAATATACAATACAATAATGATAATATCCAAATTAAGTTTGATCGCCAGAAGAGTGAAAAAATCTTTACCAAATAAAGTACAACTTCTGGCATAAATATGGCAAAATAAAACTAAAATAAAACACATCTAAATAAGAGTCATCGGTAGCACACACACATACACTATACATTTGAGTGATTATACTTACATGCTAGTAATAAAATATACAACTTTGAGCAAATGCCTATAGCTTATTCTAAAAAATACATTTTACTAAAAATAATAACCATTATTAAACTATTATTTCTTGAAACAGGCATGAAAATACAACCTCATAACTTAGCCAAATTTCATTCCTACCCGATTCACTGATGCAAAATTATAGATCTAAATAAATATTGATTATTGGTGACTGATAGTTACATGGGTACAAAAAACCTCTGATTCTATTGTCACTGTTAAAATCACAGTTTGGGCCAGTATTGCAGTATGGGATATACTAAAGGCCAAATAGTAGCTCTAAGTAAATTTATATGGTACGATATACTACTACAAGAGGGAAAGCATCTTAAGTAAAAACTGTCCATTTTTGAGCATAAAAAGCATTGTAACCTAAATTGGTAAAAAACTAAGGAAGAAAACAGACAGGATCGGAAGAAATCTCATACATACTTCTCACATTTGACACTCTTTTTTGGTCTTACATGGGATATATTTCACCCAAAACTTTGCTTTTACCAGCAAAATTTAAAAGCTCAAGTAGATTGAACATATTTACATAAAATATTACAAGCACAGAGGAAATTTTTAAAATCCTCTTCAAAATTAAATCTTAAAAAAGTTAGTTTATCAATATCTTCAACGATGATTTGGCATTATAGGAAGTTTTACTCTGTTAAAAAACAGCAGAAGAATAACAGGAGTTAACTTGTTATTTTATCGATATTAAAAGGAGGATATGATTCATGATGGATTAAAAAAGGAAAATAATAGTATTAAAGTTAAATGCCTTAAAATTCAGCATCAGAAAAAATACTTTGACTTTCATCTTTCAAACTCAGTTTCTTTTTTATTTCCCTAAAAATAAAGGAAGACAAACAATACAATACAAGACAAAACAAAGCAAAACAGACAAACAGTGTTTTTAAATTTCTTAAAGCCATAAAGTCCCATCACTGGTAGGGTATTTGATTTACCATATTTATGGTATTTACCTAAAGTGGTTTAAAATACCTGCTTTAAGGAATCGTTTGGTTGCGGTGTGGCAATAGTTTCAACTCTTCATAGAGTCATCATCGACAAGGATAATAAAACTAGCTTCTCATTGTTTGAAGATTGTCGGAATTGTTAAAATCTTGAGACATGACAAGGGCACAAAAAAATAAAAATAAAACACTGTGAGTGAACAAAAGACAAGTTTGGTCTACTTTAACGATTGATGTCATATCAATGTCTCCCAATGCTTTTTATGTTTTTTTTTTAAATACAGTGGAAGCTCTGCTAACCGACCTCGCATCAACCGCCAGTCGGATTAACCGACTTTCTAGGAATATATGAACTTCCGCCATGTGAGCCGAAGTTGCGATAATGATAAAAAAATAACTTTCATGTTTCAACAGGTTGATCATACTCTTATGTAGCAAATTAAATTTAGTCGGTTGCTCTGAATGTTTTGGGCAGGCATTGTTTACCGTGCTAAATTTGTTATTTAACACTTTGAACCCTGGGCGCTGATTTGGATTTATTTTTCTGCTACAAAACAGATGGCTTTTTGTGAGACTTGAGTATACTATAATCAATGCCAGATGATCAAGGAAGCGTTCCGTAGCAACGAATAGCGCATATAAGCCGAATACATGTTGCTATGGAATTTTATTTCGAGGCCCGACCTATACTCGGGCTTTGTTCGCGGTGACATACGCTATGCCCCGAGCTATACTCGGGCTCAGGGTTCAAAGTGTTAACAGGTTTTGATACCATACCTGAATGTTTACTATATTTAATAATTTATTTCATTAGAAAAATTTAATTGCATTGCAACAATTTTAAAGATTTTTTCGCTTGTTTAAGTGATTTTAACATGTATTTGGTATTCTGGTATTAATCGGTTTAACCAACCTTTTTCGTTACACGACCATGGTTTGGTCCCTTAGAGGTCGGTTAAGAGATCTACTGTATTTTGAATGCCCTTCTCTTGCGTGTACTGTCTCAAGATTTTAACAATTGCATGGCCTGATGATGACTATGAAACTAGTTGCCATACCGCAACCAAAGTAATAAATACTTAGTGCAGGTATTTAAAACCACTTTAAATATTTAACGGTAATCTAGAGGCTGATTCATCCCAATCAAAATACTTTGCAAGTGTTACCAGAAAATCATTTACAACTGCTTCAGTACCAGATTCACATTAAATTCACTCTTTACTCTAAATAAATAACAGTGATGTGACCTTTTGCAGTGATTGATTTGTGTTTTGGACAAAAAAACCTTTCCATAATTTCCTTTGATATAGAAAAAGAGTTTTCAAGTAATGCAGTTGTAGTTAATAACTAAACACATGATTGAGGCTGGTTACTTTATGGGAAATGGGCATACATCATCATGTGTGTTGTAAATGTAATTTGATATTTCATCTGTTGCGGCTGGGCATAGATGACTGGTGTGAAACATAAATAAAATACATTTTTTAATGGTTAGGGGTTTGGAATTAAGATTTGATTTCAAAGGTTTAGATCACTTTCCCAAACTTGTTTTTAAGTACTTATTACAAAATATCCATAGTCTTAACAAGGGTTTTCTTGACTACCAGCTATTTAAGGAAAAATCCAATAAAATTTGTTCAAGTGACCCTTAAAATTATTACTTTCACTTTGTGAGCTCAGCATGTGCCAAACACATACTGCATTTACATAGTCGCATGCAACAGGTGTTTGCAAATATACTTGCTTATATAAAACTTTGAAACCACTTAAAGCATATGCCCACTTCCCGAAGTCGGCCTAGAGTGTGGAAGCGCGGGGGGTGACTACTGACTATGTACACGTCAGCCCGCTGATGAGGCAGTATCTGTACGCCATATACACGCAGCCGGTTGCGGCCGTTTGCTACTTCATCCGGTTGATCACCAGATCGCTCACCACCATCAGAGCGCGCTGGTACGGGCTCTCGCGGATCGAGCCAGCCAATCGCGCGGCCTCCAGACAGTGTTTCTTGGCCAAGAATCTCGTCTGCTCCAAGCCTTGCGACTTGTGGACCAGTTCAAAGGCTTTCTCCACGTCCCCGGCTTCTTGGAACCTTCGCATTATCATCGGGTTCAACTCTGGATACTGAAAAACAGAGATTACTCATTAACATGATTGAAGTAAATAAAAATCTCTGCGTAATTAGCGAATTTCTAAAGAGTAAGTAGCTTTTGATAGCAAGAGAGTGTTTTAGACAGATATTAGTTAAAGCCTGCAGTCCAGGCCTTGGACTTTTAATCCCATAACAATAATTTTAAATTTCACACATTTGTCTTTGATGTGATCAAAAAAGATGGATCTTTTTGACATAAGACACAAAATGATATCTTTATGTCATTTTAAAGGAAATTTTAATATCTAGGGCTCTATGAAATCAAAAGTTTCATTATTACAACATTTATCCTTAAAAAATAATTTTGTTCTTTTTTTAAGTTTAATATCATAAACCACTCTATAGTCGTGATTTTTATTTCACAGGGTCCTTAGATATTAAAAGTTTCTTTAAAATTAACATGAAGACAAATCTTTTTCGACCAATATTATAGGAGTAGCTGGTGTTTGAAATTTAATATTAATCTTATGGGAATAAAAGTCCAAGGCGGCCGGTACTGCAGACTCTTAATTGTCATCTCGAAAAGCCACATATGGCCTCTATAAATAGAGTGAGACAAGGGTTATGTTGGTTTCTCTTTAAAAAATAACAATGGAAACTATTTCTGGATTTTTTGCATAAACAGTTATAATAAATCTCAAGACTCAAAAAACTAAATTGAATATTATTTTTTGAGTACTTTTAAGTAGTTATAAATCAAATAATTTTATTTCAATGATTAAGGGCAAAAAATGCAAAAACCCCATTTTGACCCCTCTGAAACCTAGTGCCACAATCTGATCAATCTGATTTTCGATGTTGTGGGTTATAATTTTATTTATTGTATGATACCCTTTAGCAATGTGCAGTGTTCTTTTAGTGTGGTACAGTTCTGAAGTTTCTTTATTTGCAAAACTAAGTACAATTTACCAGTTTCAAACAAAAATTACTTTATAATATAATTTGTTGGTTTTAAAGAGAAGGTTTCAGGTCTAATCAATACAAAGATATTTTTTTAAAAATACCTTGTTCAGTGTAACCCAAACAGTAGAATATTATGAGCTCAAGCTTCCCGTCAGGAGCATTAACTTTAAAACACGGAAAAGTGACCATAGGGGTTACCTCTGTATGTTCAAGACAAGACATTGTTTGATAAAAAACTACAGCACTAGAAGGGGTTAATGTAATAAGGGTTGTAAAGGAGGATGGTTATGGGGGCTTGGACTTTAATGAAACTTACCAGAGGATAAAGC
This sequence comes from Neoaliturus tenellus, assembly GCA_030545055.2. Classification (NCBI taxonomy): domain Eukaryota; kingdom Metazoa; phylum Arthropoda; class Insecta; order Hemiptera; family Cicadellidae; genus Neoaliturus; species Neoaliturus tenellus. Next base: position 43,822,981 of record CM061535.1, on the reverse strand, counting down.
TAATACAAGTTTTAGGGCCCACTATGCCCTTTTTAGGACAGCTGTCTATATCCTTCTACTCAAATTTGGGACAATACTTCGATTAACACCTCAACTAACAACGATAAATAATTTTTAACCTTTGTGCCTGAATAACAGCAGTTATTCCCCAGTTTCAGTCGAGTATTAAAAAATCAGTTAACAAAATATGTATTTTATTCCGCGTCGATTCAAACTTTCTAAGCAGAAAACTTATCTTGGTTCACAGCAGGTTCATTATTCCAAAAACACCTACTTATTAAAAAATATATATATATATTTATGATTAGTTTACTCTAATCAAAATGGCCTTTTAGTATAAATTAAATATGGGACTTATGATATTCGGTTGAAGAAATTACCTTTTCACAAGCAAAAAGAACTGGAGCAGTGGCTAAACCGAGCTTAAGATCTGCGGCTGTGGGCTTCCCCATGGCAGCGGAAGATGAAACAAAATCCAGCAAGTCATCCACCAGTTGAAACGCCAGCCCCACATTGCGGCCGTACTGGAAAGCGATCTCGGAGGTCTTCTCATCTGCTCCTGCCAGCATCGCAACCTGCCAGACAAGAAAACTTAACCTCTGATATGTATGATTGTACAAGGGCTGATTAGAGTGTAAGTTCTGTTGGCAAGTGCTATCATTGGTTAGATACACTCTTACACCTACCTGTAAGTCAAAGATTGGGCTCTCTGATTCAAAATTAAAATGACCTCTACAAGTACAAGTGGCACCCAGTCCGGGCTACTGCTATTGGTGCTTTGGCTGAAATTTGCAATTCAATTTCTTGGGACAAAAAATGAAACATGATTTTCATCGGTAACTGTGGGGTCTCCTGGTTATGGGGAATAGTTAATGAGAGCAATTGTAGTTAGGGACCCTAATGTCAGCCCAGTTTGCTTAAAAGAAAGGCAGCACTAATTAATATGAGACATTGATGGCCGGGCAGGCCATTTGGGTATAACTAAAGATCTTGTTGCCATACTTGATGATTAAATTTTATGAAACATGAATTTGACATAAAAACATCTATCTCAATGAAGATGGACACTAAAAATCCTCAGATTTTAATTTGACAGAGGTCAGCGGGGGTGGAGCTGGCAGTACTTAAACTTGGGGTCTTAAAGAGTTTATCTAACCTATGCTCGCACTCCAATGACCCTTCTTTAATCCCCCCTTCACCAGATAAAAATATAACTTACTTAATGAATCGCCCCTTACAAAGTAGTATATAAAATATTATTTTCACATTGTGAGAGAAAAACATTGAGTCCAATATGCTTTTACTGTGGTGAAAAATAATTTAATCGCATCTCACATCATCCCCGTGGTACCATACATTAATCTTCTAGAGGAAAAAGATTCACTAAGTACTGGTGCCCACTTTAATTGCCAGTGGTTCTTGACCATGTGCCCTGCAAAAAATAACTCTAAAAAATTAATCCCAAAAATATCCTGTTAACACGTTCACTACTCATCTTTCAGTTATAGTGTTTATAACTATTTCTACATGATAAATTCTAATATATTTTTAAGTGTCAGTAATTTAAGGCATTGGAGTTCTCATGGTACCTTACATTTGCTGCTGGTATATATGCGGCTTATTTGGTAACAAACGTGCCCTCATAAAAAATAGTATCTATGTAGTACAATAGGGTAAAAAACTTTGTTTCATGTTTGGTAGGCAGAATACACCATTCAATTTTGTTGTCAAATAGGGAAATAATTAATGAAATATTGAAAAAAAATTAATGGTGGGCACTAGATATGTGGCTAGAGACAGACTCAGGAACAGAAGTGATCAAGTTGATAGAAATGTTTCAGTATAACTTGCATGTTATTCCGAAAGACAAGGTTTATTTTCTATCACAAAGGTTTTTTTTCATTCAGTGGCCAATTTTTTTAATGGCTCGTCCAATGCTTCTAAGGAAAGCAGTCCACACCTTTCAACTCGTGACCTTGTCTGAGTCCAAGACGCTGAGAGGTGAGCTAGCGAGACAGACAAATTGTTGTTGGTCATCTGTAGTACCAATAGTCAAAGTGACTCACACACTTTTTCAGCAACATACAGACAATGTCCCGCCCTCCTCCGATCCCTTTTGGCTCTAGAGTGGAATTTTTTGTGAAGGTCAGGTCAGTATGAGTAAGTAAGTACCAAATCTATACATTTATTGGTTTCTTAAACATTTATTGCATTGTTTAAAGTTTTTATAGTCAAATTCAATATGAAATCATCAGTAATTTTTTTAAGGAATAGAAAAATAATAAATTAGTTTTGCAACATATACTTTGAGCAAGAAAAGAATAAGAGAGTTTTCGTGATTTAAAACGCTACCTATTACTTAGAATTTTTATTTTTATTCCAAATAGTAATCCATTTTACAAGATGTTCTACAAAGAAGGTAGTCAGGTTTATAACACTGAACTAATATGGAAGAGCAAACATAGAAGTAAAAAATTCTGAAAACTTATAAATTATTTATATTTTGCACATAATTTTAGTCACATGAAAATAAGTTTAAATGTTTAAATAATTCATTAAAGCTTGTTTATAAACCTTTAGTGAAAAAAAGGACTAATTAATTAAATTAAAAATTCTGTTACAATATACACACTTTTTACCAAGCCTTACACAATCAAGGGGCCTTATTGAATTTAAGGAGCCTATAAGGAGCCTTATACAATTAATTTAATTTAGTTATCGTAAAAGATGGCACTGCAGTTTCACAATTTTATTCTCATGGAAAAAAACCTGTCTAGGCTAATTTTATTATTAGCATTTGTATCTGAAATGTAATATACTAGTATATTTATGGTAATGTATATATTTTTGACAATATCACCTGTTTTATAGCTATGCTATCATTGTAACGTAAATGTGACAATAAAGATTTATTTACAATATGCAAGTTATTTCTTTTCAGATCAATGCGAGTTTAATTTAGTTAATCGGAAAAGACTCTATAAACAAGAATCATCAACATACTAACTACAAGAAATGCAAAAGATATTTCAACAGCAAAGACAATGCTAGAATAAATAATTCATGCTGTTTGCTTTTATGCTTTTAAATAATGCCTTTATCTTTTGGTTGTTGAAATATAGGGGAGAGGTGGGTATAACCGGGTGGTTGGGTACAAACCGGGTGGTCGGGTTTTGACCAAGTAAGTGCTGGTACCTGGCGATAAATGCCGAAATTAACAAGTAGATGGAGAGGGAATGTGGCGGACATTGCGCCATTATTCTATGAGCAGAACTCTGGCTGTTAAGAGCGTTTCTTTGTTTTTGATATTTCGTTTCCCAATGTTACTGACAGTTTGATCGCCTACTACGGAAAAACTACATGAGTTTCAGTGAAGGTGACTACACTGTTGTGTAGTCTATGTCTTTATCTTTACACTGATATAAGCAATATCTCAAATTAGTTTTAAGCACTCTGAATATGTTAAATTTTTGTTAGTTACTACCAGTGGGGTGAAACTGGGTATGACGCGCGGGGTGAAACCGGATGGTATTTATACATGTTATATGATCTAAATATTTAAAATTTGATTTTTCGCTCATAAATTAACTGAATATGTTATCTTTGATACTATTTCGACTTAATTGTGTGTACTTAGTAATAAAATTTTAGGCCTATTAAAAATTTTGTTTTTTTTCTATTTCCCATATACTTAACATGTGTACCCGGTATCACCCCACTAGTGGGGTGAATCCGGGTACTTGCACTTTTTTTACAAAAAAAATCGCAGAAAAAAAACTTTAAGACTTATCAAGTTTTTCAAAGAAGCAATTCAAAAACAAATAAACACGAGATAAATTGATACATTATTTAAAATTTTCTGTATAAAAACATGGCATCTACATGTCACCAAAGATTAGCCACCCGGTTATACCCCACTTTCCCCTATCAATAGCAAAGTCAAAGGTATAAAACATTTTATTTCTCTATGAAAGATAATTATTAGAACAATAGAGTTCTGAAACATCGAACCCCACTATTCCAAAAACACGCCTAATAAAACACTTTTTGTAAAAAATAATGCTAACTTTTCTTTACTAAAACACAGGATAGAGCCATGTTGTTGATATTATATAGAATTTATGGTTATTACATGCAGTTACTTCGCAATTGTGGCTGCTTTTTTGTGGTTCCATCTTTGTTGACAATTTTTACTACGATATAGTATTTTCAGCTGTTCAACGCAGTCCCATTGCTAGCAAATGCTTTCTTCTGGTCCGATCATCATTGTTATATCATACGCAGGGCCGGATTTAAACAAGGGCCAAATGGGCCAGGGCCCAGGGCGGCAAATTTTAAGGGGTGGTAGATTTTTTGGGGGATTAGATTAAATTAGTCTAAAATATCAAGAGTGGTCCATGAAGATTATTTGGTTTCACTAAGGTTTACACTGTGTAAAACTTGAAAAAGTTCAATGAGCTTTTTAAACAATAATTTATCAGATTCGTGTTAGCGTCACTAAATTTACAGGCAACTGCGAGGGGGCGAGCCGCGACTCTATTGCTAATTATTTGACATTATTAGGCTGACCGTCTTGCCCCTTCAGCGTATCCACTCTGGCAAAAATCAAAATCCCGGTGGTCCCAGGCTCCGGGCTAAATTTTCCATTTCATTCCATTTATTGTATAGGTATAACGGTTTATCCCGACGCTTGTGATTTGAGATGTTTGATCTTTACTCCAGCAATAAGTTATCTGCTTGATTATCATTTTGGATTTTCTGACTCTATTTCAAAACAAAGACACAATATTTTTTCCATTTCTTTTGTAGGTCTGTTTATAAAGCAATGCCATAATTACGATATCACGAAAATTGTGTTGTACACTCTTTCGTCTCACATTTTAATATCGATTATACAATTGCGGCGTCCAAAGGCACTCTGGGATTCTATGTTTTTTATTTGAGGCTGATTTTGGTGATTTCATTTTTCCGTCTGCTTATGAACCAATTTACTGGGTTGTGAAGATTAGCTGTTGTTTAGCCGCAATATAAATTAATCTAAGTTCTTATGTAGTTTTATTATTTATACGGAAATACTATTTTCTCTATTGGTAGTAGACAAATGTACGACCGAGAAAAATTTTAACATGGAGGTTGTTTTTAACTTTTGTTAGCAATCAAGTCACAAAAATTTAACTTTGAATAATCATTTTTTTTTCTTCTCTTTCATTTGACTACTTTATTAAGATTTACCTGGATTATTAAACAGATAAATAATAAAGCGATACCCTGAAAAGGTATCAGAAGATATTGTAAATTCTCTGTTCATCCAAAATAACATGCAGTCTTAATTAACATTCGACCTAGACCCAGAAAGTGAAATTAGGGCTTATAGCTTATAAAAAATAATGTTATCATGTAAAGGATGTTTCTACAGTAGCCAATGCACCAAAATAAACAGTACCGTATTAAAATTGTAAGATTTGATATAAAGAACATATAACCGTAGGTTTAAACTCGATTAATAACATGTTAATATGACCTTAGTCCACTTGAGGCACACTCGTATTACCGTTCTTAAAGGTTTTGTATCATTTTGGTATAGATGCCTGATTCAATTTCAGTACTGTTTTTTATAGCGCATATTGTACAACAAATATTGTTTTGGATTTAACATGTTGTTTCATGGATGTGGGAGGGGCGGCTGAAATTTTTTGGGCCCATGGGCGGCAAATTTGTAAATCCGGCCCTGATCATACGCCCTGTTGGAGTCAACGACAAGGATAAACCTCAATATCTTGCACTATTACTTTTTCCCCTTATACTAGATTAGAGAATGTATTGTTTATAAATTCCGGCTATTATGAAAATTCGCTAAACCAAACAGAGTCTGGTCCTGATCAGTTCAGATTAGCGGAACTCTACTGAATTTTCTAAATAACAACACTCTTGCCTAACTCATTCTCATTTCACAATTTAAGTACTGTTAATCTGACATTATGTTAATGTTATGTTTACAGGAATATTAACAAACATCATACACTCTGTTTAATGGAATAAAAAGTTGAGGATTTTTATCAATCTAAAGTAAAGAGAATATAGAAGTGTTAAATTCCCTCTCTAAGAGTTCCCTAGGTCAGATTATCAAAGTAAACGACATTTGTCCTCGGCCTATGGATTGGAACTGGGGATGAGATTCACAGAGAATCTCAAATATCCCATACTGAAACTTTCTGAAAAATTGTAATTTTTCACTAAGAGAGGACTCACTGACTCAAAAGATTTAGCCAATAATCTTATATTTTAATACGAGTAAGATTACATATTTGTATGTATGTATTCAAAATGGATCTCGAAAACAGCTCTCACGATTTTCTTCAAACTTTGCAAATAACTTATTTTTTGGATAAAAATAATATGTGCGTCCATCTCAAAACTTGAAAAATCTCATTTAGTTGTAATCTTTAATTGAAATTCTTAAATTTTTAACATTAGTCTTATGGAGTTAAAATTTAAAACAGAAGAATTGCTAACAACAGCTGACTCAACTGACAATGTACAAAACACGTTCTCCAGTATGTGTTTTTCCATTGTAGCCTGTTACTGTATTACTAAATCATACTATGATCAAAAACAATTTTTCAGTTTTTAAATGGTACTTTATACTGGTGATTAAAAACAATATTCAGATACATAAAATAAAATAACTAAACAATTTGTAGAGTTGCAGTTTAATGCAAAAACAAAAGAATTAGTAACATTAATGAAATCGGCTTTTAACCGTAGAAGTAAAATCAACCTGTTCCAGTTTCAACATGTGGTACAATAAGTAAGTGAAGCGAACGAGCTCATCATGGCGGCGAGTGAGCGGAGCAAACGATCTCGACACAAGCTTTTATTGGCTTAGCATTTTAGCTTATTATCTGTGACTGCAAATGCTCTGCCCCCAGGTACTTGAAATACAGTAATAGAGATAATTTTTGCTCTGTTCCAACTGAATAATATGGCTGGGAGAAAATTCAAAGAGGCTATATTCTACTTGGACAAAACCAATTCAAAAAGATCTGGACTGACATAGAGGAAGGTATTGGGTCATTTACATGACAAGACATCTTTACAGTGACATCCCAATACATGTAGCAAAGTTCATGCTCACAAAAATTCATATGGAACGAAGACGCCTATGACGATTCACACATCATGCTCAAAAATTTACCCTTACCAGTAAATAAGATGGTACTGTAATGAAAACCGTTAAATGCTGTAGTAAACATTTTTAATCTCTCTTCCTCCATCAAAATGAAGAAGCATCTTTAGAACATTATAAGCTGACTGCATGGTCTCCATCCAACACCTAAAGAAGTTTTAGATTTGTAATGTAGATCCCAACTTAAGTACTGAACCGTAAGGTTTGCCTAAGAATCAAATAGTGTTACCCACATGAAAGCACCACACGGTACATGTTGGTTATGTGCACCACCCATTTGATTCAGTATTGTTAGGTTAGGTCAGGTAACCATAGATATGTCCATTTGGGTGCTGTTATCTTGCCCAACAAAGCGTTTAATTTATGGTTCATTTAAGATCAAGCGCTCTTTGTCAGTCTGGCTCTATCATTACTAGACGTACAGTTTTAGTGATGGAATATATGACAGGGTAGAATAATAATTTTTATGAAGTTTTACTTTTAAGCTGAGAGAATGAAGATATCGGGAACTGTTTTGATTATCTATCATAACCTAACCTAACCTAACCAAATGAAACCAGCAAAACACTCTCCTCTCTCATTGCAGATATTACCGCCTTGTAGGACTTAAGCCGGGTTTACACGTAACAATAAAACGTAATGATTTGTCTGAATGATATGACGTTGCATGCAAGACGTTACGACTTGTCTGAGTTGGAACCAGATCGGAGGGTTTGGGGAAAATTGCACAAATCTCGTGGGTTTGCAACAACAAGTCGTTGCTTGGCAAGTTGGCATCGACAAGTCGTAGCGTGTAAACGGATACACCCTGTCTCGACCGCAGTTTTGTCGTCGTCGTCTCATATCTCGTCTCGTATTTTTGAGTGATTACTGTGTAAGTTCCATTGGTTGTTTAAGTTTTGAAGTTTTGTTGGTTACTAGTTTTTTGAAGTTTATTTTGGTGAAGGAACACAAATGTCAGACCTGCGTGAAACCCCTCAGGAGTTCCTCATAAAGTTTATAGAACTGTAGAAAAACTTACAATCCTTGCTTATGGCAAATTAAAAGTAAAGATTATTCTGATAGAAATAAAAAGGACACATGAGGGGAAAACACCGACTGACTTGTACGGAAAGACGGAACGTGTACTTGCACCATCATATCATTCAGACCAATCGTTACATTTAATCGTTACATGTAAACGAACGTCCGATATCCAACAAAACGTACTGACTTGTTATTGCAATTTTGTTGTTCAATTTATCAATGCGTATAAACCCGGCTTTAGTTGTAAAGACTGTGTCAACCTGAATACCTAAAATTTGTGTCAAAATGTCAACAAAAGTTTAACATTATCGTATTGTATTATTTCCACTGTATAACCTTAAAATAATAGGTGGTGAATGTAACCAACCAGTACCACACTTAACTTATGTGATGATCTTAAACATGATTTGAAATTAGTTGAAATTCACACAGTTGATTCATAAAGTTGTGGATTAAGCAATGTCATTCTTAAAATCAATAACATTTATTGAGATAGCGTATTTTATTGCCGTTATATTATGATCATAACTTCAAGATGATTATATTTTCAACACATTGAGATCAATTTCTCTTCTTTAAATATTATTAGACTAACCCTCTCTAACTTGATTTATACCTTTTGGTTATTGAATGTAAAATTTTACCTGTATAGTCAATATAATATTTAATTTTAATGAGACGAGCATTTTCTCACCGCTTTGACAGAGTTGGCTATGAGACTGGCAGTCTTCCGATACGTCTTGGTAAGGTAATGCGCGAACCTCTCGTTCTCGGTTTCTTTGGAGCCAAGCTGCATGAACTCACCTTGAACTAGGTCAGTTACAACCTGGAAACAAGTTAATTTGAGCATCACATATTTTATGAACAGTTATACAACCACCGCCTATACAAATAAGTCAGACAATTTTGTCATCTAAACAATTTTCTTGACATAGAGATAGGGGAAGAGTTGAAGAGTCCTCATTTAACTCCTTGATAAAACAAATTAAGTACAACAATGATTATTTACATTAACCTTGGTTGAGGTTGGATATTTTTTTAAATTCATTTACATACAGGGCTCAAAATGAAATACTGTAAATGCAAAATAATTAGAATAGGACAAGACATTACTTAACAGAAAATGTATAAAACACTATAATTATGTAAAAACTATTTTACTGTCAAACTGACTCAATATAGAAATACGGAATTTTTCCTAAAAACATTTAATAAAATCTTTTGCCGAACCTTGTTCAAATTCTCTAGGACTTTGGATGCCCAAAAAAAGGTTTCCGAGATGCTGCTGTACAGTCTAACATTTAGTGGCAAAATATTAGTTGAGTTTAAATTCAACAAGCATTAGGTTAGATAAATATTATTTACTGTACTTAGAAAACCTTGAAGAGCCAATGTGTTTGTGTGTGTAGCACTAGATGATGTGAAATCTCAGTACCTGGCTGAGTGTGAGAGTGACGTCGTTGTCTCTTAGTCGAGCAATCATCATGGATGCCACTGCCAAGATGAAGTCACCAGCCATTGTAACCTGTAACACAATGCAAGTTGTAAATTCTGCTGCTGCAAGCTACCGCAAGACCAAAACACATACAGAAGCCATATTGTGGGGAGGTTCAGAGGAAAGGAAAGCAAATCAAATTTTTAACACTAAGCGAGTTTTTGTCTATTCTAGAGAGCTTTACCTGCAAGATATTGGCTAAATGCAGACATAGGATATATATGGGGCGTACTGGTTCTCACACTGATTCTCAGGTATTTTAAAGAAGAGAGCCTCTTAGAGCGGCAACTTAGGGTATGCCCAACAATGCGGGCGGCCGTAGAGCAACAGAGTTAAGACGCTTAACATCCATCAGCCATCTTTCATATCCAATCACTTGTCTGATATCACTGGCAAAATGACTAGTTACCGGTTAGGAATAAATATATCATGCAGGGCTTATACCACCCACTACGAGAGATGTCCATTGAGAAAGTAAGAAAGAAACCAATAGAAAGTAAGCGCCGTGTTGCCACATGGAATGCTTTATTTTTATCCGTTTACATGCAATGTTTACACATGGAAATTTAATTATTTAAATAGGTGATTAATGCAAGTATGATAGAGGCGTAGACAGTACGGCAACATCGCTTGAATCTTATTCGTTGGCAGAAAATCACGTGGCTGCTAAGCCCCGCCCTCAACGGACATCTCTCGTGACGGCTGGTATAATTTTGTTGCAGAATTTAAACTGAACGTAAATTAAAACAAAATCTTGTACATGAAACATTACTAACAATATGAACATTACACACAAACTGACACACAAATTTTCTGTTTTCCATACAAAAAAACTTCGTATTCGCAGATTTTTATTATTAACCTCTAACTTATCATTTATGGCGATAAAAAAAATTAAATTTTTCTAAGTAGGCCTACATAATTTATAAAAAAAATATATATACTTTCTAAAGGCGCTATTGCGATGTCAGTTTTTTAAAATCATATCAGACTAATGAAGTTATAAAAAAATATCAAATGTAAGCATAGGTTAAATGGAGATAGAATTGAAAGCCCCACTTGGTATAGTGCAGGACCATACATGGATGATTAAAGACGGTAATGGCAGGTAATCAACTTTCCATTAAAATCATATTCACCAAAATTACAAACGCAATAACTTTTGTATTTTTCGTCATTCTAGATCTAAATGACATGATTTGTTATTTGTAGGTGGTGTATTTCTGTATGATTTTTTCGTCATTATGAGATCGGGTTTGTGCCTTAATTCAAAGTTGTTATTATTATGTATGATGCGATAAAAACTGATAAAGTTTTAAAGAAAAATTCCTTTTCTTTAGCCAGCTCTATCATACAAAATCTTAAACGTCTTTGAATATGAAGTAATATTCTATAACAAATGTTCAAACCATAGATCATTACAAAAGTTATTATTTTTTAAGTTTTGCCCATATATCACTGGCAATAATGGAATGTTTTATTGTTTACCATTACCAAACGGCACCCCCTAACGGCATCGAGGCCCTCGATCGGCGACATTGTCCGGGGGCGCCCTCGATCGGCGACATTGTCCGGGGGCGGCCTCCATCGGCGACGATGTCCGAGGGGCGCCCTCGATCGGCGACATTGTCCGGGGGCGCCCTCGATCGGCGACATTGTCCGGGGGCGGCCTCCATCGGCGACGATGTCCGAAGGGCGCCCTCGATCGGCGACATTGTCTGGGGGCGTCCTCGATCGGCGACATTGTCCGGGGGCGCCCTCGATCGGCGACATTGTCTGAGGGGCGTCCTCGATCGGCGACATTGTCCGGGGGCGCCCTCGATCGGCGACATTGTCCGGGGGCGGCCTCCATCGGCAACGATGTCCGAGGGGCGCCCTCGATCGGCGACATTGTCCGGGGGCGGCCTCCATCGGCAACGATGTCCGAGGGGCGCCCTCGATCGGCAACATTGTCCGGGGGCGCCCTCGATCGGCGACATTGTCCAGGGGCGGCCTCCATCGGCGACGATGTCCGAGGGGCGCCCTCGATCGGCGACATTGTCTGAGGGCGTCCTCGATCGGCGACATTGTCCGGGGGCGCCCTCGATCGGCGACATTGTCCGGGGGCGCCCTCGATCGGCGACATTGTCCGGGGGCGGCCTCCATCGGCGACATTGTCCGGGGGCGGCCTCCATCGGCGACGATGTCTGAGGGGCGCCCTCGATCGGCGACATTGTCCGGGGGCGGCCTCCATCGGCGACATTGTCCGGGGGCGCCCTCGATCGGCGACATTGTCCGGGGGCGCCCTCGATCGGCGACATTGTCCGGGGGCGGCCTCCATCGGCGACGATTTCTGAGGGGCGCCCTCGATCGGCGACATTGTCCGGGGGCGGCCTCCATCGGCGACGATGTCCGGGGGCGCCCTCGATCGGCGACATTGTCCGGGGGCGCCCTCGATCGGCGACATTGTCCAAGGGGTGGCCTCCATCGGCGACGATGTCCGGGGGCGCCCTCGATCGGCGACATTGTCCGGGGGCGGCCTCCATCGGCGACGATTTCTGAGGGGCGCCCTCGATCGGCGACATTGTCCGGGGGCGGCCTCCATCGGCGACGATTTCTGAGGGGCGCCCTCGATCGGCGACATTGTCCGGGGGCGGCCTCCATCGGCGACGATGTCCGGGGGCGCCCTCGATCGGCGACATTGTCCGGGGGCGCCCTCGATCGGCGACATTGTCCGAGGGGTGGCCTCCATCGGCGACGATGTCCGAGGGGCGCCCTCGATCGGCGACATTGTCCGGGGGCGGCCTCCATCGGCGACATTGTCCGGGGGCGGCCTCGATCGGCGACATTGTCCGGGGGCGCCCTCGATCGGCGACATTGTCCGGGGGCGGCCTCCATCGGCGACATTGTCCGGGGGCGCCCTCGATCGGCGACATTGTCCGGGGGCGCCCTCGATCGGCGACATTGTCCGGGGGCGCCCTCGATCGGCGACATTGTCCGAGGGGTGGCCTCCATCGGCGACGATGTCCGAGGGGCGCCCTCGATCGGCGACAAAGCTAATTTAATGTTAAAAAGTATATATACGAGAACAACGTTTATTTAATTCAGAATCCTTAATTTTGAATTTAAATAGACTTTCTTACTAATTTTCTTACTGCACTTTTTCTAGGAATTATAAAGATAATAGAGCTGTTTGGCTAGTTTAAAACACAATTCATGCAATAAAACAAACGTGAACTGCGACATTGTAACTGTAACAACATGTAAAACCCATTGATAGAAAATCTACAAAAGAGCCACTTTACGAAAGTCACGCAACCCACCTATACACCGAATAAACCGAATAAAGCCGAACTACACCGAGCCCACACGAAGGTAACCCACAATTAAAGGATGGGAGAAAATCCGGGCCAGAAGACGCTGAAGGCAGTGTGTTGCAAACAGCTATTAACTTAAACCTTATGTTAATGTCCCCCACATTGGGACAACCTTGCAAAACATACCTCTGCTACAATGGGAGTACAGTCGGTACGAAATAATGGTAACCGGTATATTTATGGACAGCACATAATGTCACAAATGCCATGTGTTGAGGACGTGATATTGTAAATGACGTCATTCAGGTGATAAACAAGTTCAAGGACACGATTTTGACTTCTTTTTTATATGTGAAGTTGTTAGTAAACAAACCATAGTGTACACGAAGTTACTTCATCCGGCGCGGCGCGGCGTGTGCGTCAATTCGGTAACCTGAAGTGTCAAACTGATCTAGGGCCTAATGAGTTAAACAGAGACTAGACAAAATTTCGGACGGAAAAATGGATATCACCTACGTGACAAGAACATTGACTGCGAGACCTTGTGAAAGAAAGAAATTTGGCAAAGCACGGAAAGTCAGTTGATGACTAAATCTAAGATTTCAGTTACAAACGGTGTCAATATGACTATTGTGCAAAAACGTGTTTTCCGACACTACACCAAAAGCAAAGTGAGTCATCGTGTCATCGAGAACCTCACAGCCTCTGAAGTTTTCTCCGCAGACAAGGTTCGAGAGATTACTCATAGTTTCGAAACAATACCGTGTAACTTGTAAAAACACGGTGACGCGTGGTTCGGGTCACGCCCGCCGCTTTCTCTCGAAATATTTGATCAAAATCCTTGAATCGACGTAACGTCGGAGAAAGCCCAGATTCAAATTTCTCCAGGAAATGTGTTTTTTGACCTTGAGAAAATAAAGCGGGTCCTTTTGATGGTCTGTTTCATCAGACATATTGAGTGTCTTTAGAGACCGCCAAACCGAGGTTCGAGGAGTTACATTTCTGCAGCTGTTACAAATAACGGGGAACGAAGTAAAACCCTTCACAGAGAACAATAACAATGAATAAATTCAAGCCCTGGGTAGTCAGGTGGATATGAATTCAGCAAGTGACCGGCCGTCATTTAATATTACTGTTTCGGCAAGGCTTTGGCCGCGTACTTTCTCGTGTCTGGGTTTGATTATCGTGTATATGGAGAAAGTATTTAAACCGAGCAAGCGGTTGCCGCGAGCCGAGTGGCCGACGGCCGAAATTTAGCAGGAAAAGAAACGATGCAGCAATTATGGACAATTTATTGGATTTTTATATATTAACTAATTTATTATACCCTATCATTCATCCTCCTAAGCGCATTAAGTACGGGGCATTGAAGACCTGTTTAGTCTATGGCATATTCAGGAGAATGGAACCAAATGGTGCATTAAATATAGCCCCGAACAAAGAAATTTAATTCAAAACAGAGAGGTGTTATTAGGTAAAAATAAATTATGGCATCCAACAACCTTCATCTGCTTAAAGAGGAAGCGCGGGTTGCAAAGAGAGATACTTTATGAATATTTTTAGAAATACATCGAGCATGTCCATTTATAATTACAGTGTCAATTGTTTAACACAAAATCAGATTATACACATTCTGGGGTCGGGGGGTCTACTTAAAAATCGGTGGAAACATTAAATATAAATTTTGTATGTAAATTTGTATTTTTAATTTACCAAAATTCATCCACCATAGTCACCATATTCCTTGTAAAGTTATAAAATTAATACCTGAGGGGAATCCGCAATCGATTACAACCAATACATTAATGTATCCACTGGTGTCAGAATTAAATCCTAAGAAAATCAACATTGGAAATAGGCATTTGTGAAAAGCTTTGGCATGGTTAGGAAGAGATGAAAAACTCGCCAAACTCAACCTTCGTATGAAGACTTACTGACCTCGACTTACAGCCTGATGATGATTCACAAATATGAATCGAAACTAGTTGCCAGAGTAACAAATTATTGGATAACTGAAAACAGGTTGTGAGTGTTATAAAGTTACATGGTAACAAAAAGTAATTATCGTGAGAGATGAAACACTTTTATAACACTTTGGCGTGGAACCAGTAACACAACTTAAAACCAGGATGAACCCTACCAAACTCAGTCCGGATTCGCTGATAGTGTTATTATCATTAACAGTGGTAAAAAGGACTTACATGTAGCGAAAACGTTTAAAAGAAACACTTGTATTTAATACAAACTATGATTATGGTGTAACCGAAAGTGTAGTGGGAAGACGTAGAGACGTTAGCGAACGAAAGTTTCGTACCGTGGCTTGAATGGGAACACGGGGTACGTGAAGGCACGGGCCAAGGTCGTCGTGGAACATTAGAGGAAAAGTCATCAGCAAGTTAGGAAATACCTTCGTCGGAGACGTCTAAGGAGCTGAAAACGAAAATAGTAAATCCCCATCCATACAAAATGTGACAATAACATTTTTATTCCACCAAGTGGTATAAACCCGGAGAAATACATAGTCGCCAAACGTCTTCATTAAAATTAAACAAATGCACCACCAGTCAACCGTTACAACAATCAGAAAAAACTGAAATTCAAAACTTTAGATAAAAAGGAATTCAAACATATTTAACAAGTTAACACATATATTAGTCACCCAATATAAAAAGATGTATATTTAACGTATCTAAAAGATCTCGAATTTAATTACTAAGGACATTTTTATTTTATAATCTGCCTTAAATAAAAAGTGACATTAATTTTTTGCTGTTAATTGCTGATAAATTTTAAAGCCTGAAAATGGCTCCTGCCTTGTTCAGCTGTTGTAGCATTTCAATAAAACATATTTACGGTAATAATAAAAAAGTGCAGAGTGCAATATGTTTTAGTGAATTTATCATTACGGTATATAAATTATAATGTTTAAGAAGACTAATAGTTATATTAAGGAACTATATGTTTAGTTCTCTCATTTGATAAAGAAATTTAATTTAAAATTAATATCAAGCACTCAAATTGAAGCTAAAACCAAAATATGACTGGTCCAAAGTCACGATATTATCGCGCCCGAAGGAGAGGTTTTAAAATAATGGGTTTCAACGGTACCAGCGAATTACCAGCCCCGACATAGTATTCGTTAAAATTCTTAACAAATTAGCGTGTGACGTGATCCCTAGAAAATGAAAGAATCGATTGGAAAACTAGTTTCGGAGTTGCCAAAAAGTAAGATTGGCTGTTGCAAAACCCGCGCAGAAATGTGTCAATCGTCAACCGGTTGCGGTTAGGCGGGCCTACTTTTACCGCGCTGCTATCACCTCTGCCCTGAACCTGAACTGACCATACGATTCACGCCCGGGACATTCGAAACAAACCATTGCAGAATTTCGATAGAAAAATACTATTTTTAAGACACAACGTTATAAAAGAAAATTATTGCAAATAGTATTAGCTTTTGGTTATACGACTATGTAATGTTATTAAAATTCCATCTTCAGGTGAACAAGTGAATTAAAAAATAACAAATATTTTTAAATGATCAATCAATAAATTCATACAAAAACACATCATTTATTTGTGTGCAGGGTAAAAACAATTTTAAGATATGTACGTCGAAATATCGATTGATTGTTTAGAAATAATTTGCAAATGCATTACAGAGAAATCGTTAAGTAACCAAGAGGTTTTATGAAATCATTAAATTATTATAATAAACCTAAGGTTAATGTTAGTTTGTTTTTAAGTTTCTGTCTTCCTTACACATCTTCTGGCTCGGCACACACTGGTAAAAAATGTTTAAATCAGGTATAAGTGACATTTAAGTATTTCGATAAATTGAATTTCATCTGAAAAGCTATACCGTCATTTTCCTTATCACTCTGATTCCTTAGATTATCTTAAAGAAAATCAATTAGATTTAACTATGTTAATACTATTTAGTTTACGTACACAATTAGTAAATAATCGGTTAATTTAGGAAATAAATTGAAGTACAAAGCCAACTAGAGGTCTTAGTTTGAAATTACAAAAATAACCTAATTTCACAAATGATTTAATTACTATCCAATCTTGACGTCATCAAGAACAGAAAACATTAAATAGAATTTTTACCGGCAGAGCAAAGAAAGGGCTTTCTGTTTTGTTTCGATATATTGCCGAACAATAATGAGGTTTTCTGCAGAAAATGGGGAAAAATAGTGGAGAAAAAACACTCCAATGTGGCACACCATGTGAGTTTCTCCTATTTGGTATTCAGACATACATACACCAGTCTCACTTTCTGAACACCACACGGCACACCAGCTTACACCTCTGTGTACCTTATAATAAATCCGCGTTGCAACGCTTTCGAACCCTGAAAACCCTTGGTAGGTCTTCGTTGTATCGTTAATGCAAATAGTAAATCTCAAATTATACAAAACATGTGTACCAATAAAGCTGCAAAAACAGCAAATCATTATTTTAATTAACTTTGACTGTTAATTATTTTACCTCTGATAAAGAAGTTTACATTTTCATATATATCACTCGAGAAGGAATGAATATACGAGTATTTCACAGAGGAACTACAACCCTCGAGAAGAGATTTTTATCCAAAGTTATCGACCCAAACTTATTTATGTCATTCCTTAGGTGAAAACGACAATTAAAATTCATTATGTAATGGTATAGTCATATCTTGCTTGGTTTTCCGCCAGTCTATATGTAAGTGTTTTTTAATAAATATTCATTATCTCTGTTTGCGGTAAAGAAATCAATTTGAAACTTGTTTAAGTTGGTGGGTAACTGTTTATCTGTTGTTTTTAATTCAAAATTAAATAGGTATGTATCTAAACAATGATAAATTTAACAAAACTGCAATACATTACTAAATGTTGTAAAATTTTATTATTTAAACGATAATACCGATATTTGAAGCATTAGACCAATAACTCTCTGAATGAGAGTTTTATTAAACAAAAACATGCTGATTTTCAGTATTTTTTCGAATTAATAGTGTTTTCATTAAACTACATCAATATCATATGTTTTAGACCCTCACATTTAACAACGAAAATCATGCTTTTGAGGTAAAGGGCCCTAGAGACCTCATTGGTTTCGGCGTTGAAACCATTATCTGATGTGAAGTTGTTGCCAAACACCGGAAAACAAGCAGCGCATCCCACTACGTTAGTTAATGTTATGTTTTGTTTGTTATGTGCGCATAAAAATAATTGTCACTTGTTTAGAATTTATTGCTTAGTGAAGTCTGATGAAAAATATCCTTCGTAATTCGGTGAAAAAAGTTTTGTCTACTCTCGATCGTTTCAAGTTCTCGACTTCGTCTCGAACTTGAAACACGATCTCGAGGTCGGCAAAACGCCGTTTTCAGCCCTTGCCCTTGTAACGATAACGAAATATACTATTTTCTAAAGAAAAATTTTAATCGTACTCAATTGATTTTTGTCAAATGTTTCAAATCATTGGTATTGTTGTTTAAATAATTAAATTTTCCACCTTTTTTATTAATTTAATACAATTTTAAAATATTTACTAAGATACAGTATTTACCTTTAAGAGGGCGTTGGAGTGCCGCCATGTTGGATTTATTTCCCATAAGAGCAATGCTAAACTTGTCCCCGGCATTTGTCATATAATTTCTTTATTTTTTGTCTGATTGGTTCAGAATAAATAGCGTTTGAATCACAATTAAATTCCCCGTTCCTTTTGCGAGATCCATTCTTTGTAAATAATTTATAAAATTCTGTAGAAAATGTTTTAAAAGTAGTAAAAAACTTGCTTTGTTATTTTAAGTAAGTAAAAAACACTAATTTTTATAAAAATTTCCTCTCGCAAACAAAATCCGCCTTGATGAACCCTTTATTTAGAGCTATAAACCATTATTTTCTGATTATAAATAAAAAAGTTATTTGACATCCCGTTTAACATTGGTCTTATGGGAGAAAGGCGGAATTTGGATTGACTCCAACGCCCTCTTAATGTTGAAATGGTCGCCAATTTGTAACATATTTAGAAACATTTTGAGTTGTGTCTCAAAATGTAACTAAGTAACGTAAACAAACCACCATGTGAAGTTCCAATTTTATATCTTAGCATTAACGAAGATAATGAATATTCATTGATAACCCCCAAACAAACAGACAGACGAAAAACTATAAGCAAGAATGAACTATACATTGTTGTTTGATTCAACCTGCGAACTAATCTGGCGTAGTTTGGGACCATTAATATGGGACGCTCTGTATAGTCTATTAAGCTGGGAGAGGATTGCTGTAGTTTATTTTAATGTGCAAACTACCACTAGTGTATATCGCTAGTGTCAGTGTGTTTCACTGTCCGCGATCATCGTTCGAGAGTGCACGTGACCACTGGGCGACCTTCCGCGGAATGTGGCACACTTTCCCGTCAGACAGTCTCTCGTCTCTCCGCTTCCACCGCCCGACCGCCGCGCCGGCAGCCGACCGTCCCGTGCAACGTGCACGCTGTGTTGCCATCACCATCCCTCGCCTGACGGTGACCGGGGTGAATATGAGACTTAGGATACCTCCGCTCCCATCGTCCGACCGTCCCGTGCAACGTGCACGCTGTGTTGCCATCACCATCCCTCGCCAGACGGTGACCGGGGTGAATATGAGACTTAGGATACCTCCGCTTCCGTCGCCCGACCGCCCCGTGCAACGTGCACGCTGTGTTGCCATCACCATCCCTCGCCAGACGGTGACCGGGGTGAATATGAGACTTAGGATACCTCCGCTTCCGTCGCCCGACCGCCCCGTGCAACGTGCACGCTGTGTTGCCATCACCATCCCTCGCCAGACGGTGACCGCGTGTGTTCCACTTGCCCCACGGTTTCGGGCCCATCTCAAAACAGGACACTTGCCCCACGGGGTTAACAGTCAGAAAAAATGACCGTTAAGAACAGGACACTTACCCCACCAGAAGAGAGGGCGGTACAGCCCCTCCCCCAACGGCCTGCTGCTCTCTCGCCACTCTCGCTCTCTCTCTCTACCTCACTCGGCTTGGCTGGTGGTTGCCAATCAAAAATTATAAAAGCCTCAACGTTAATATTTACTATACTATTTCATAGTAGCAGCCATGTAACTGATTTCTTTTGTCCAAACAGTAAATTATTACAAGGCTTCATTGTGTAATTAAATTATGGTATTTAATTAGAATAAAGATACTTTGGGCAAATTATCATTAGTTAATATTATATCATTCTCGTGTGATTTTAAATTAATGTTTCATTTTCTATTTAATTACAGTAAACAGTAAGCAATATTCAAAAGAAAAAACTATTAGACATTAAGCATTCTTGTGTTTCATACTAAATATACCACCAAGCCGGAGAATACGATAACTCTAGGAGTACTTTTTTACCATCACAACTCTCTTTCTCGCGCCGCGGAAAGAGGGTTAACTTACAGTTTTATGGGAGAAACTGTTTTGCACGCTCTCTTATTTTGATGTTAGCATTTTGTATTTCTTATTACTCGCATACGATATTTATTATTGAATTTTGATATCGAATAACAAAGGAATCTTTATTTAGGAATGTTAAGTGATATATTCGGCTCAATTAGAGGGTCGCATTTAGTCGTAATGTGAGTAAGCGAAGCAGGGGGCTACAATGCAATTCATACGGGACTGTGCTTTATGATGACGTCACGCAACAGAGCATTCAGGCAACCACCAGCCAAGCCGAGTGAGGGAGAGAGAGAGAGAGAGAGAGAGAGAGAGAGAGAGAGAGAGAGAGAGAGAGAGAGAGAGAGAGAGAGAGAGAGAGCGAGAGAGGCGAGAGAGCGAGAGAGGCGAGAGAGCAGCAGGCCGTTGGGGGAGGGGCTGTACAACCCTCTCTTCTGGTGGGGCAAGTGTCCTGTTCTTAGCGGTCATTTTTTCTGACTGTTAACCCCGTGGGGCAAGTGTCCTGTTTTGAGATGGGCCCGAAACCGTGGGGCAAAATGGATACACCCCGGTGACCGGGGTGAATATGAGACTTAGGATACCTCCGCTTCCGTCGCCCGACCGCCCCGTGCAACGTGCACGCTGTGTTGCCATCACCATCCCTCGCCAGACGGTGACCGGGGTGAATATGAGACTTAGGATACCTCCGCTCCCATCGCCCGACTTCTATTGTCGACTTTAAATTAAAACTTGGAGAAGCATTTTCCTTCATGGTTAATACTATGAACAGCTGAATCGCAATGAGAACATTCGATCTTCTACGGCGAGAGAGATCCTCATGGGAACTTCAGAAACCACAATCCCAAAGCACAAAACACTAGACGAAAATCATTGTCAATATTGGTTAAGTTAACTTCTTTTCAACCCTTTAAACACTATGGGAAAGTCAAAAGCAGAACACCCGCAGAAGGTGCGATTTATTTGTGTTTGCAACCAAACCATAACCTTTAAAGAACATAATTTGAATTGATGGAACTTAATTCCATTTCAGCTAAAGATTATTTTTTAAATTTAATCGTCAGCAAATAAGCTTCCGTCCAATTTAATTACTGTATGGTGGATGTTGTTGGTCAGCAACCAAATCGTACCCAATATATAGTCTTGAGGGACACACATCATCTTTACAGGCATGTTGTTAGAATATAAACTTACGAGCATGGTTTGCTGTGTAAAAAAAACACACTTCAACTTTTTGCATTCGGTGATAAAACCATCCTTACAGCCGTCCTCTCATGCCCACCCTTCAAGCTTTGAAAAAGACTTAAATCAAAAGCTTTTGTTCAAACCTCAAAATTATAGCATGTGGTTTCTTATAAAGAGAGTCATCAACCTGATTACAAGAATACAAACACATCAAAATACTAGTAGATTTTTAGATTGTCATGTTCATCAATAAATTAATCAAATAAAAATACAGAAGAATTAAATTAACTAACTGAAATAACTCTAGGCTTTACGTCAAAACTATTTAGTATTAATGGACATATATTTATTAAAAATATAATCACGAATGCAGGCTCCAGAATAATTTCTGCATTCGTACTAATTTTATTGTATATATGTTCCAGATAAATGTTCACTTTGGTGTATAAAGAGTACCAATTTATAGAATATATAAAATTGACAAATTATATATTTAGATCATGACTGTATATTCACGAGACCTTGACTGAGGAATTGCCTACTCTACAGAGTTGATCAGTAACGCGATTTTTAAGGAGACCTATGTGTTGCCACAGGTGAACTTTAAATAGGTAGATATTCGAGGTAGAATAAACAAAGGATAACAATGTTTAACATATGCAGAGAAGAGGGAAAATAAAGATCAAGGTAAAAGGGAACAGAATAAGGAGATGACGAATGGCGTGATCGCATCCGAGTGGTTTGTGGCAGGGAAGTGTGGAGTGGAGTTGACTCTCTCGTTTTCTCTTGCCTTGACCGTCAACTGGCCGGCTCGGTCTCCGACACACTGGAACACTTACACTCGGCCACCGGGCACCTGCCGAGTCTGCGGTACCCACCACCTTGGATTTTTATTCTATTTTTGCAGTTTTTAGTGATTGCACGCGCCGATTTTCCAACAAAAATTCCCGAATTATTTTTCATTTATTTTTTTGGCGTTGCTAAGTTATGAACCAAGGCCAAATCGTCCAGTTTCTGATGACTGTAGGTGCCAGATTGAGGTGCCCTGTGTAATAGTGGAGGTACTAGATTGAGAAGCCATAGAGGCCCGGTGTAATGATTGAGGTACCATATTGAGGTGTACGGTGTAATGGTAGAGATGCCAGATTAAGGTGCTCTGTGTATTGGTAGAGGTGCCATATTGAGGAGCCCTATGTAATGGTGGAGCTGTCAGATTTAGGTGCCCTGTGTAATGGTAGAGGTGCCCTTTTTAATGGTAGAGGTGACATATTGAGATGCCTGGCTTGGTATAATGGTTCCATCTTAAAGAGTCTGCAGTACCCGCCACCTTGGATTTTTATTCCCATAAGTATAATGTTAAATTTGAAACGTCCGCTCCGCTATTAATATTGATCGAAAAAGATTCAACTGTATTAAATTTTAAAGGAAATTTTAATATCTAGCGGACTATGAAATCAAAAGTTTCATATTATTGATTGTTTGATTAATAAACAACACAGTATTCTTAACATTTTTTTATAGACGATAGGCGCGTTTTTATAATAGTTTAATATCATAAATCGCTCTATAATAGTGATGTTTATTTCATAGTACCCTAGATATTAAAATTCCCTTTAAAATGACATGCAGATGAATATTTCTCGATCAATATTAAAGACGTAGGGGAAGTTTTAAATTTAAAATTAGTCTTGTGAGAATTAGTGTATTACTTGCAAGCTCCGTTTTTCACGTTTCTCTCAGCATGGACGCATGTTATAGATTTCGTCACATTGAAAATGAAGTTTAAAAGATTTTTCTGAACAACTCGTTGAAAATAAAACTGATGCTTTCGAATGACTGAACCGTATAACATCATCAGCAAGCGCAATATCCGATTCAACCTCCACTTCGTAAACGCTTTGAATATTAAAGAGGTATTCTACAAGATATTGCCAAAGTCCTATCTCTTCTGGACATCAGCTTTTGATGACTTCATTGGATTGACATCATAGATTCAGAACACATACCAAACCTGGCAGTCGTTTCAGGGAATTTTCACTAGCGCCAGTAAAAAAAGAAACAAAACAACATGATTCAACATATCTTTCCCGGGTGGTAAAACTGGGTTCAAAAATAGGTTTTGATGATTACTATTACAAAAACATTTCACACTATTCTAACGAGCAAAATAAATTTTCTGTCGAACATTGACACTAAACATTGAAACACAATGAATGAAAAGATCGAAAAAATTGTCATTTAAGAACTAAAGGAAAACTAGAGGAAAAACTACATTCGTTAACTTAAAAACTCTAACTTACCTTTTTGTGATTCCAGAGGACGTTGACACTGGGTTTGCCACGGCGGAAGTCAGACTGGTCTATGACATCGTCGTGTATCAGAGAGGCGGAGTGAATCATTTCGGCAATCATGGCCACTTGTCGCTGGGCCGGCGTCAGACCGCTGGAACAAACAAGTGTAGGTCAGACGAGTAGAAAGAATTATCTTTGGTGGGAACATTAATGGTAGCAGACCACTGGGAAAATGAGGTAGAGGTCAGACGAGAAGAAAGGAACTTCTTTGATGGGGACATTAATGGTAGCAGACCACTGGGAAAACGAGGTAGAGGTCAGACGAGAATAAAGGAACTTCTTTGATGGGGACATTAATGGTAGCAGACCACTGGGAAAACGAGGTAGAGGTCAGATAATGGTAGCAGACCACTGGGAAAATGAGATAGAGATCAGACGAGAAGAAAGGAACTTCTTTGATGGGGACATTAATGGTAGCAGACCACTGGGAAAACGAGGTAGAAGTCAGACGAGAAGAAAGGAACTTCTTTGATGGGAACATTAATGGTAGCAGACCACTGGTAAAACGAGGTAGAGGTCAGACGAGAAGAAAGAAACATCTTTGATCCGAACATTAATGGTGGCAGACCACTGGGACAACGAGGTAGAGGTCAGACGAGAAGAAATGAACATCTTTGATGGAAACATCAACAGTAGCAACATCAACGGTCAGACGATAAGGTGGAAGAGGTTGTCACATCATTCCGCTGGCACACTAGGCAGAGGTCAGAAGATAAGAAATGAGAAATTAAGGTAAATGAGAAATGAGAAATGTAGTTTCTACAGTAACTACACAAATTAAAAAAAAGAAAATTTTTGGCATTATTATTTGTTGGAAAATGAATAGACTATTCTTATTCTTTAAAGCAACTACCGTACGTCGGAATTGTTCGTTATTTATTTTGTATCTTTTAAACCATATTAAAAATATAATCGCTAACCTCAACGTCATTGAAACTCAAATTAAATTCATACTTTTTTAGTTGCGATGAACAAAAGCGACAAATCGATTAACTGACTAATCCAAGGCACCTAAAAAGAACTCAGCCAATGTACAATGCGGTGGACACTGAGATTTTAAAAATAACGAAATATTTAACAGCAATACGATAACGATGTGTCCTACTATTTCTTAATTTTAATTACAAATTACGAGGCCGTTTGCTTGCAATGCAAATTGAGTTTGCAAAGCAAAAAGCACGGAGTCGTGGATTGACGCAGTATTCCTTTTGTTCATTCAAATTCTGAGATCTGTTAAAAGTCAACAGCAAAGAACCCTCACAAGGTCCCCAGTGACGGACAAACTTGAAACATCGAAGTGGTAAATGATAAACCAACATCCTCTGCAAACTTGCAGATCACCGCCGCGGCTGCGGCCTTCGCCTTGAACATGGTAGGAAGGAAATGAGTCACTTGTCAATCGGCGCCCAACGCTCAACGCTCCTCGCTCACGTAGGGCGGGGCGGGCGAGGGAGGGTGAAGGACGAAGAAAGGTACGTGACGTGAGTTGGAAGCGTCTTCTATCGTCTAACTGCTAATGACCAGGGAAAAGGTGTAGGTATTAGACCTTGAGGAGGCGCCGGTGGCGGTGGCTGAACCCAACCATGATCTGATCATAGATGGGTCGGGCAACGCTGACTAGGGGAGAGACGGCTGTTTTGGGGACATTTCAGATCGTTACGAGGGTCGAAATAAATTTAAAGGAAGATGGTGACAAGAGATCAAAGACTATGTCAATTAGATCCAATACTTCATTTTCTCCTAGTATATGAAAAATGAAATTGACAATGGTCATCTGTAGAAAGGGACAATGCTAATGACTATGTGAGCCAATCACCCATAACCATCCCACTAACCACAGGACTCGATTATTTGTGTTGCACAATTAGGTACAATCCACCAAAACAGGTTTTAACCTTCGGAGGTTATGGTTTCTTACATTATGTTTTATCTGTAAAAATGTACCTTATTGTAATGCGTTTTATTGAATCAATAAATATTCTCAATTCAATTAAAAATATATATTTCTTTGTACAATGTCTATCTTTTGTCCCCGAGCCGGGAGTTGAACCCAGACCTTCTGTGTGATAACCCAAGGCTCTACCACTGAGCTACGGCAACTGTTTAACAAACGATAATGATCGATTTTAGATTGAGCTTAAATTGGACACCTCAAAGTCCCGTTTTGGCCTTTTTGTTCGGAGTACACTCATAATTGTTTTTAACCTACAAAAAATGACAGAGTAAAAATCAGATAGATGTGAATTAGTAGTAATGTTTGAGGTTCCGAGATTTTCTAGTCGTTCAACTCCACTAAAAATGTACTTAAATGATACTAATGACACTCCGGTGGCCATCCGTATTTCCTCTTCACTAAATTTTTATCGCCTGGCTCTTGTTTTAAAATCAAACAGAAACACATGATTTAATGTAAACAAAGCAGGCGTTTTTAAATCCCCATGCTATTCTCAAGGATGAGATTTTACGCTACTTATCATTTACAGGTAACTTTTTGGACAAGCCGATAATTTTCAAAGGTTAGGCATCAAAGACCCCTCCTATCATCCTGTGATTTATGAAATTCTCAAAATTTCGTTCAGAATCATTCCTCACAGAATTTTATAACGTGTGTCTTAAAAGCCCTACCCCTCTCTGTTATTTTCTATAAATAGCTGCAAATAGTGTGATTATCTTCTGCGGGAGTTTGGTCACCAAAAGAGGAAACTTTTGATGTGTCAAAATTTTCAACCCCTTCCCACAAAATCAGTCTTGTGAGGTAAGTCGATATTTTTAAATACTAGCCCCCCATTTTTTTGTCAATTTTGGATGGTTTATATACATAATTTTAGGACCTTTTTATTCTTAGATATTTTTCTCTAAACATAACGTTTAGGGCCCTAGAGGCAATTTAAGTTCATTTGTTTGGCAAACTTTCATTGCCAGTATCTCCGAAACTATTCAGTAAAATAAAAAGTACTCAAGAATAAAATTGACTTAAAATTACGTTTTAAGAAAATTTCTTTCATAATAACATAACATTTCTATAAAATTTATTTATTTGTCCGTCATATTGGAAAATGGGTGTTTTAACGCGTATAATTTTCACCAGCAAAACATTCTTGAAACGTAATTTTTATACATTTTTATTAGTATAAAAGGCCTTAGAATTATATATACAATCAAAAAATTAATTAAAAATAGGGGGTTAAAATTGTAAAATTTTGATTACCCCCCATAACCCCGATTTTGGGGGAGGGGTTTGAAAATTTTGGCACATTGCAAGTTTCCTCTATTGGTCACTAATACTTATCCAGAAGATAATTTCAAAATCTGTAGCAGTTAAAAATAGCAGGAGGTTGGGACTTTTAAGACACATGGTATAGAAAAGTCTACGGGAACTCGACCCGTTCATATGACCTTCTAATTCCCTTTTTATAGGACATTAGTAAAGAAAGGAAAAGTGCAAGGGTCGCCAGTAGGTCGGACAGAGTATACTGTTCAATAAACATGAGTCCCCAGATACTTGTAATGATGTGTTGTTATGGTAACGCTCTGGCTATTCTGTCGGTCTCGGCCTTCAGGGCTCTTCGGCGTGTTCTTTGACCCTACGTTCGTCTGTTGCTTATCCTTGGAAAAGAACGACTCTGAAATACCGAGTGCAGGAATGAAAATCTCTACACTGTCGGGAAAAGCGATAGTAGATTACCATTCTGATTAACTGCTTAACATTGCTTTCTTCGAACAAACGAGAATTTCATTCTTAATATATTACATGTCTTTTTGGAACAACAATAATAGAAAGCCTTTTCAAGAATGGAAGGGATGATTTATAAAGAGGTAAATATACTTCCTAATGAGAATATTAACATAAAACACATCCAAACACCAGAATTTATCGGGCAAATTCAACGCGCTCAAACGCTCATCCTCACGATGAGCGTTTGAGCGCGTTGAAACTTTCAAGAAGGACAATATTTTTCATTCTCATGGAGGTGAACGTATTTACTAAGGTTACTAAAAAACTAAGCTGTGAAAATGAAGCTTTGAAATACTTTACAGATTTAAAAATAAAATACAAATTTAAAAAATACTGTCTGGCATTTGCTTGGCAACAAAGATTCTTGAAAAATTTCTGATTGAAAATTAAGTTTGCAATGTGTGCCAATAAGTACAAAATAAAATGCATTGTAAGTTAATTCAAAGAAAGTCATGAGTAAATCCTAGTTACTAAAATGTTAAACATGCAACTTTCATTATTATAAACCCTCTTTATGTGGCCACTCCAAGCTTTCTAGAAAACATTATACAGGGTTAGGCAAAAGTCTGGACACCCCCAGTTAACTTTTTAACGCGTTGCAGTAGGAAAACCAAACTCGGCACATGTTAACAACATGAAAAACTGCACTTTTTCATCAACTATACAACTTTGCCCCTGCCCCCAAAATGGGGTATTTTGGGGGCAGCCCCAAATTTTCAGATGTAAACCCCTATTGAGTGACCCCTCATTTTAAACGGTCTATCAAGACAAATTAAATGGCGCAAACCGGAGGTCGATATCTCACCCCTAACCAAAATGGCAGCCATTTCAAAATTTGAGATGGGCAAGCAAGTATAAGTCTGGACACCCCCAATTAATTTTTTAACATGTTGCAGTAGGAAAACCAAACTCAGCACATGTTAACAACATGAAAAACTGCACTTTTTCATCAACTACACAACTTTGCCCCTGCCCCCAAAATGGGGTATTTTGGGGGCAGCCCCAAATTTTCAAATGTAAACCCCTGTAGTTGATGAAAAAGTGCAGTTTTTTATGTTGTTACCATGTGCCGAGTTTGGTTTTCCTACTGCAACATGTTAAAAAATTAATTGGGGGTGTCCAGACTTATACTTGCTTGCCCATCTCAAATTTTGAAATGGCTGCCATTTTGGTTAGGGGTGAGATATCGACCTCCGGTTTGCGCCATTTAATTTGTCTTGATAGACCGTTTAAAATGAGGGGTCACTCAATAGGGGTTTACATTTGAAAATTTGGGGCTGCCCCCAAAATACCCCATTTTGGGGGCAGGGGCAAAGTTGTATAGTTGATGAAAAAGTGCTTTTTTTCATGTTGTTAACATGTGCCGAGTTTGGTTTTCCTACTGCAACGCGTTAAAAAGTTGACTGGGGGTGTCCAGACTTTTGCCTAACCCTGTATATTGGTGTTTTATGAAGCGTTTTTAGAAAGCCTCTAGATTTAGCTAGAGATGATATTTGATTTCTAATGGATGAAATGGGTTTTATGTTTCTAGAAGAGTTCTATACTGAAATTTCGAAAGAACAAAAAGAGCGATTGTAGGGGGTTTGTTTGTTGACAAGGCATTCATAAAAAGGAACGATTGAAGAACTTCATTAATTGATTGTTGGCAAGATATTACCTTTTATGCATATGATGATTGATTGCCCTTGCCATGAGGATGGCCACCATCGGTCGAAGGGCCTTGCCCTGGCCGTCGAAGTAGTATGTCGCTATCGTGTGCAGCTCGTCTTGGTTCGTGTTCCATCTGAGTTCCTGGAATCATAAACTCAAAACTATTACAACGTATATAAATTTGAATCAAGGAAATTGAAGAAAATACTTTAACTGTTAAATCCAGACAGGTTAAAATAATAAACATTATGCGTTAGTATTTTTTAAATCTTAAAAAAAGATTTCTCTACTCTCGTGATTATGTTGGATTTGAAAATTGAAAGTATAAAAGCAATATATCACTTTCACAGAAGGTTTCTCGAGATTAATATTGTCAATTATTGATCAACTCGAAGAACTTGCCAATGCAGTAAAAAACCATTTAGAAAGGCAATGAAAGTATTAAATCAGTAAATTCCCTGCTGCAACAGGACTAAATAGTTTGATGTGTGCACAAACGGAAAAATTGTATATACGGAGGATATTTCATCGTTATATATGTTCTATACAAAACTGCAGTGTTGTGAAAATTAATACTGATAATGGTGGCTGTGCCTACTGTAAGTGATATTAGAATCCGAGGGAGAGCTAATGCTCCTGAGTAGGTGCAATTGCACGTTATGATAACAAACTAACGTACCGTTAAGTATATTAACGCTATCGTAACATTTTTATGTAACACGTTAACTTTGCTTATCAATTTCTTATTGATAAAAAGCTGGATATACTATAGACTTGTTAACCTATTGTTCATTAATAAGCATTATTTTATAAGGTAGTTCAGGTTTATCAAAAACACTAGCGACTTTTCATATGAACCGAAATGAAATTAAATACAACATTGCAAAATCCTTGGTGAATCCTTTTCACGTGGATGTGTCAATGGCTTCCAGCGAGGTTTCGTGTTGAACAATCACACATAGTTTAATAACACATTGTGTTCTATAAATCAATCACATCTCGAAAGGAAACTTCTGTAAACACACTACAGACCAGAACGGCAGGTTAAACAGTGAAATAAAACATCAATTTGAGTCGTCGGCCAACAATGAATCAAAAGTAGACACAATCAGTGACAGCTGTTACTACTGTTGACCCCCGTACGAGAGATCATCGGGATATGCTGATTGCTGCGATGGGCTGACAGCTTTGACAGCCTCTGACAACGATCCTCCTCAGCCTGCCGATTCAACACCGTGCGGCAGATTAAGCCATCCATGGTGTTAAATATTAAGCTGGAAATTGCTTGTCAGGAATTTGATTGAATTGAAAAGGCTATCTGCATTCATTGATTTCATTATTCACTGTGATTTATTCATAAAATAAGTATCATTATTAAATCTATTGGGTTTAGAATAAGAGGCTAAACCCAACAGTATTCATAAAATTTAAAATAGATTAATCTTAGCTTTTTCAAAGAAGTAAATAAGACACTAACTAGCCGTAATAAAACATTTACGTTTCGGGATTTAAATCTTGCTTGGCATATTTCGATGAACTGGAGTCTTTGAACACGCGTGTTTAAGTTTCTGAGAAACATTTTCCGGAAACTTATATATGGCTTCAAACCTTCAAAAATCCTTCTTGTATGCATACTATTTTAATATTAACAATTATTATGAATTTTACGCCATTCTAGGAAGAACTATATTCGCCAAAATCGAAAAAGATAATGGGACCTGAAATTATAATGAATTCCAAAACTCGACTTTCAACTAGGTCTAAATGTCTGGCCATCGGGTAGGATCACAATAGCAAAAAACCATATAATCTGCAAGTCATAACATATTTTAAAGCACACAAACGTGGAAACAGAAGTTGTGGCGACGCGACGCGGCGCGGCGGAAGAAAGTAGACCGACCACAAGCATTGTTACCGCTGAAGATCAAGGTCTCAAGAAAGCATGACGGAATGAGCCACTCGGTCGACAGCGCCGGAGCCAGCGTTATCACGCCAACTATTAATCACCTCTCGTTGTGGTGACCCCACACCTGTCCGTCACAACAAGACCCTGACGCTGGCCTTCGCCCATTTATTGCCCCCTGATTGATGTAAATTGCACCTCCAGTTGCAGTCCACAATGAGTCTTCAAGAATAATTTCTATTCTTGAAAGACCATTTGCAACATCCAAGTATAGAAGGATTGAAGTTAGTATTGCCTTGAATCCTTTCAAAGCTAAACTCTAAAAACTTCTAAAGACGGATTAACGGGGTCTCTACCTCGGCCTGAAAATCTCCTCACGACTTTGCTTTCCTATGGGTTAACATGGGCGAGCGGTCGTTAAGAATGCTTGCAGACGTTTTCACGGGAACAAACTACAGCTTCAACATAGTTTTTTTCAACACGTAAATTGAATATTTATGGATTGTTCAAGGACAACGCTATTATGAATTCTAGCTATCCACACATTACGTATATTGGAATTACTTATTAAAAATACTATAGTATTATATTTAACAAAACAGTTGAATTATTGCTTTCTGGTAGTTTTTACTGACGTATAGTTAAAAAACTACAAGGTTTTTTTTTAACCAACTTATTCCGATGTACCGTACGTAATTTCTTTTTATTTTAATGAAACCCTGATATTTACTATACATTACGTGGTTGACGCACTACTTGCTTGCGAGTTAATCTCAACTTTCTTGTTTTGTGTTCAGGCAGAGCGCTTCCTTAAGCAAAAGAAAAGTCGTGTTTTTTTATAGTTAATTTTTTAACAGAAAATCTGAAGTCTAAATCATTAAGAATGATATACTTATCATTAGTTGCTTCCTACAAATGAGCCGCACACTTCACAGAGCATGTTTATTTGCTTCTTGGAGAGGGAGGTTGAAAGTATACATAAAAGGGCATAACTAAATTCATATTTTACTAGCGTAAGTACTTTATAATTTTTTCAGAGGATGTTTCAGAAAATAATTCAGTCTATGAGTTAATGATTTTCAGATATACTAGCATGCATTTTACCACTTTTCTTTTGTTAACTATAATGTACGTATATAAGGAAAGGAAGTGTGAGGTTACTGACCTCAATCGAAACATCTTGAGCAACAAATTTAAATACAACATTAGAAAGAATGTTTGGGTTTCGAATGACCAAATTTTGGCCCTCCGGGACGAGCTCCACGTGGCTCCGGTGGCATTCCCCCGGTCAAGGTCTCGAGGGTCTCATCCGGTACCGCCACCGGACTCCCCGGTACATCATCATCTTTTTGTCACAAGCTCTCCTTTTCCTCTTTCGTCACACTCTTGCGACACTCTTATTAGCATAGATCCACCCTCTTATCCACTCCTATCTTACATCTACTTTTGTAATCTTACCACAGAAATTTACATCCTCTCTTCACCTTTATTTGTTATTTATTAGGCATTCCCCAAGATTAAATTTGTGAAATCGAACATTTTATGGCAAAACCTAACGTTTTATATATTTTTAAATGAATATGTGTCCCAGTTCTTCTAGGAAAAGAGCTATAAGTTTACTATAGGGGTAAATATCAATTTTTACCCCCAATTTTCTGTTCAATTTTTTTTTATAATAGGCTCTACACATTCATTTGATTAGATTACATTAAAAAAATGACACTTAAGTAAAAATTACATAGTTGACCAACACAGAATGCTAAATCTATATATTTAAAACACAAAGTTAAAAAAGCTTTGGACACTTCGTCTGTGACTTCTACTGGACCGATTTACATGCGGGTTGTACCAAAATAAACGTTTTCGGTTCTATATTAGCAGGTTTTATTTGTATTTCAAAAATATTTACGTTAAATCTGTCAAAAATGAAAAATAAACTTTTCTTATGGAGATTTAACATGGGGAAAAAAGCCAACATTTTCCATCCTTTGGACAGTTCGTCTGAGACTTCTACTGGACCGATTTAAATGCGGGTTGTGCCAAAATAAACGTTTTCGGTTCTATATTAGCAGGTTTTATTCGTATTTCAAAAATATTTACGTTAAATCGGTCAAAAATTAAAAATAAACTTTTCTTATGGAGATTTAACATGGGTGAAAAAAGCCAACATTTCCAATCCTTTGGACAGTTCGTCTGAGACTTCCACTGGACCAATTTACACGCAGTTTTTACCAAATAAAACGTAAACCTTTGTATATTAGCAGATTTTATTTACTTTAACGTTATCTTACTTCCTTAAATTAAAAATATCGACATTTTCAAACCTTTACAATTTATTTATTTTACACGCTTGCAATCAGCTGATTGTAAACACACGAGGTATTTAGTCTAAATACAGTAGATGAGCAAAAGCTTATGAAGGATTTGGTTTATTATGGCCAGTACCTAAAAACGTTTACAATTATTATGATGTATTATCCTTTAAATGGAAAGAAAGTTGCTTAATTTTGTAAAATAGCCGATTGCTTTAAAATTAAGACAAAATTGTAAAGGTTTAGTTTAAATAAATTGCTCACATTTGTATTAAAAGAAACGGATGTATTGGAAATTCTTTGTGCAATCAATTTGTCGCTTGCAACATTGTAATGCTTTACATTTACGTCGCATAACGACAGTATTTGTGGTACAGTCGGTAGCGTGACATACTCCAACCCAGACGGCCTGTGATCCAGACCGATTTTCACAATTATACTTTTTGTAATGTGTCCAATAACGGCGTCACTAATAAATGTTTTACTGATGGTACCGATATTTATTTTAAGCAAAATAGATATATTACAATATTTATAGGCCTGTTCAAACTCTCAAAAAACTTATTTATTAAACTAACAAGTTTACAAATTGATAGTTTAGGCTTGCTTATTTTTTGATGTTTTTAACTAATATAACGATTTCATTAGGCTACTAAGGTTTAGGCCTAGGTAAACAAGCGATTTTTTATGTTTATAAAATACTAAAGAGTGTCTGTGTTACATAGTAAGGGTGCAGCATTATTGTTTTTAAGGAATATGCCTATAGGCCTACTTTGACAGACACTCCAACTAAAATTATGTAATTTTCTGTGAAATAAATTTGTATTCTTTAAATTTGGATAGTTATTGAAACTTGCACACTACAGCATAAATGTTGCGATATGAAAGTGGTTATAAATGGTTTCTCTACGTTCTATCCTACCCTACTACACCAATATTTGTTAAGCCAACCATGATAAGTTACAACACTCTAGGCCTTTCCTAATTCTTGAAAAAAAAGAAAACAAAAACTGTTAAGAACAATTTATCCAATAGGCCTACAAGTGGATATTGGTCTACTTATTTCTGATGTTGTTGAACCTAATAGAATTGTTTCCTTAGGCTAATTAGGTTTGCGCCTACCTAAACAATCAAATTGACATGTTTATAAAATACTAAAGAGTAGGGCCTATAAGTACAAGGATGCAACGTTATTGGTTTTACGGAATAGGCCTACTTTTCTAACGCTCCAACTAAAATCGTAGTATTTTCTGTAAAATATATTATTGTTCTTGGTATGGCAGTTCAAAGAAGTACATTTCATAGACTACCTTACATGTTTTTACTATTATAGCGTTTCATTTACCACTAATGGAGCTATATCCGTCGAGTATCGACGGGCAACAACTAGTAAAATATTAAAAAACACTTACAGTTGTCAATGCTAAAAAATTAAACAAAACTATTGGCACCTATTCTGAAGCATTTTTAAACTTTTATTCAGTTTTTTTTTAAGTTTTTGTAGTCACATAAGTTTTTTTTTAGACTTATCTTACTTTAAAAACAACCAACTAAGAAAGTAATTTCACAGTTATTAAATTAAAATAATATATTAATAAAGAATGAAAAAGGAAGGCTGTTATAATTCCGTTACGTGTTACTTTTATAGAGATTTTGAATTATGTATGACGACTGTTCAGTAAAAAAAAATATATATATAATTCGTTTCTCAAATTCCTATATAAATAAGTAATGTAAATTTGTATAGCACCCAGTTGCAATTCAATAAAGATACAAAAGGATATAGTCGATGCATTTCTTCGTTTGGAATCACTTTAACAAGTATCCTAATTAGTTTTAGCATTTTATTAAATTACTAATATTTATTTGAAAGTCGTCCAAATGTTGTTCTCCCAAACATCCATGTCGATCAGTTGGTTGGTTTCAGATGTTTATTCTATTACTATCAGTTAATTTTTTAATGTCGAGTACATTGTCATCCAATCAAGTAAGTAACGTATATCGATCAGTTGGTTTACCGGTTTTTTAGTTGTGTTTTAAAATTTCAAAAATGTCAACCAATTCGTCATACTATCGAATGTATCATATAGATCAAATGGTATCATCCCGTTATAAAGTAGTAAGTTTTGGTGAATTAAAAAAAAAAATGTCATATCCACATTTTATTTTTCTTATTGTAGGAAAAGCAGCATCTCGACGATAAAATCTCAACCTCTTGAACTGTTTTGAAAAGCCAAAAACGGTCAGGCTTGTGAGTAACTTTGATACAACAAACAAATTTAATCTTGATGAAATTTAAATTTAAATTGATCGTAACAAATTTAAATTTGATCGTAAAAAAAATAATCCAAACAAGGAAAATAATCCCTCAGCATTAGCACAGAGTAAGGAACCTTTAAGGTTCTTTACTCTGTGGCATACGACAGACGGTATTGCACGGAGCATGACGCCAAAAAGACAAAGACCGAGCAGTAGAGAGGATGATCGTGAATGGACGGCAGTCGACAGAAGGACATCCACATGTGGCTGATGGCACTTATCCTCCTTTCTTCGACCCTGGTGTTGCTTCATATATCGTGGGACTGTGTTTACAGGTCTTTGCCCTACTACAGTGACGCTGCCTCGATCTCGGAGGCAATTTTTGTTACATGATGACAAGACTTCTTAAATTATAGAATATTGGTGCTAAGCGGAAACAATGGGGGGATACAATCAGAGTGGTCTAAGTAATAGATAAGTAATTTTCCATGACAACAAAGTTTGTTAAAATACCTCTGAAAAATTTCATTATTGAAATTTGTATCTGAAATTGTCTGAATATAGAAATTAAATTAGAGAAGGACCAAAGAGTTTTAGCCGAAAGCGAGTGTTTTGTTAAGAGTTGAAGTTAAGGGTTGACTTAGACCACCATAATAAGCCTCAGACACGATCAATTTTGGAAAAGGTATTGTCCGGAGATGACTTGTTGGCCAGTGAGGGGGTTGCGGGGTGAGGGGGAAGCTGAAGTACGCCATTTGCCAAAACAATTTGCTTTTTGTTTTTGGGGTTTTTTTTTATTCCACCATATGTTAAGCTATCAACAAAACCAAAAACATACAGCATCTCTACGATGTTTTCTTTTATTTTGCAGTCAGCTGTCTTTCTCTACATTGAATTAGGATAGCTGGTTTGTCAACAAAGATAATTGTTTACTTTTTTAGCAAAATCTTTTCACGTAGAATAGTACAATCTAATTTTGTTTTTATTCCTTAGTTAACCAAATGACCGGTAGGTTTCGGATGTAAATTTCCCCTCGCCCCCCAACCCCCTCAGTGGCCAACAAGTCATCTTCTGACAATAGCCCCAAAAGGTAGTAAGAGTGGTCTGAATAGACCATTCTAATCTCAACCATCTAATAAGATTAAAATGGTCTAAGTCAGACTAAGAGCATTCTTACAACTTCTGTTGGAAGATTTCAGTGACACGAAAAATAATGTACTAATATCTGTTGGAGACTAAGTGAACTGACTTATTCCAGTCTGTTCCGAGATAGAACACATCAAGCTGCAACCGTAAATAATCTTAACTCAGGAAAAATCCACTTGTATTACTTTGATCTTAACTTTCTTAAAAATAGTGCAAGTTAAAAGTATACGGACGTATGTTATTAACACTTTTTCTCCTGAACAATATTGCTAAACTCAACATTCTGAAGATAATTGGAGAGAAACATTTACTAGTAAGACAACAAGCGTAATGTCGATGAAAATCAAATTCTTTGCTGTTAGACTCTACACAATAATTTTTGTACCGTTTCGTGCAGTACAAATATAGTAGACCAGAGACGACATACTAATGATTAAAGTAAAATACCTGAAGACGGTGTTGGTAGGCATACAAACAGAACTATTTTTAATTTCTTTTTTGTGGTACCAACGCTAGGGATATTTTAGCAAGTGTGAAAGTCTGTGGGCATCCCGTGAATCAAACCCGTGACCTCTTGAACTAAAGTCCAAGGCGCTCACCGTTAGGCTAGCAAGACACTTAAAACCCCATTTAAAAAACTTGTCATTGTTTGTTAACTGGAAAAATAGAATACTTTTTGTGCTGCAACAATTATATTTTCAAATTACAGTACTAAACTAATTTTATATTTGTTGAAAAGTGTTTTGTTTCACCGAGGGACTCAAGAACAAACTTTATAGGCCTAAATAAAAATTTGAGCGAAATATTATTTTGCCTAGTACTACGCGAACGAGTGATAGGCCCTACTAAAAGGGGGAATATAGTTCAAAGCGCTGCCGAGGTGAAAGCAGCACTGCGCGTAGGTGACGCCGATCATTAGGCTTATTATGAGTGTTCGAGATGAGTGAAAGACGAGTTGGGCAACCAGCAGACTGTGTGGATCGGAGCGGGGCGCGAGTCAATGGACAGAATTCGCCAACATTGAGCAACAACCGGCCCCATAAACCAAGAGAACGCTCAGTCAAACTACCGGAAAAGGCATTTACTTATCTATGAATGTGTCTGATAACTGATTTGCCAAAAATTTACAAACACGGTTGAATGTTATAACAAAGCTAGTAAAATATATTACTCCGGTTTAGTACAGTAGCAAAAATTAATTATAGGAATCTCTAACCACGTATGTCTGCGGCTTGTACTTTTACTCGATATGAAAACATAAATACACTGAGAACAGTTTAAGTGAGTGCAACGCATTTAGGATTACATCAAGTCCCAGATGTTTTATTAGTTTTACTTTCTTGGTTCGTTTTAGAAAACGGCCATTCATCAGAGATAAATAACGTGAAAAACCTTATCTCAATTTTACGAAATAAAAGTTGTTCATGTGACATATAGTATGTTTCTGATAAAGATTAAACTACGTTTTCTCTTTTCTTAAAATGACCCCTTGGCAATGAATCAATAAGAACAATGTACAACTTTTAAGAGTGTTTCTTTTGAACTAATTTTTAGAAAAGGTTAGGGTTGATATTACATATGTATTTAAGCTGTAACCAATCAACATATTTATAAATAACTGCGTAACAATTTAATGGTAAATATGAAGGATGTTCAAAAGGGTAATATAGCCTACTTATTAAAAGTATTAG
Source organism: Neoaliturus tenellus (assembly GCA_030545055.2). NCBI lineage: Eukaryota > Metazoa > Arthropoda > Insecta > Hemiptera > Cicadellidae > Neoaliturus > Neoaliturus tenellus. Next base: position 43,784,323 of record CM061535.1, on the reverse strand, counting down.
ATGTAAAAAAATGTAATATTTTAAGTTACAAGAGTAGAAATACTTCATCAATTTAAAGCCCAAACTTAAACTTTTCGGACTCTGAGGTCACAATAAATGTTTTTTACTACATTAACATTATTATTTTCTGAGAAAATCCAAGACTGCTTTCCGGTGGTGAAGACTCTTAATCTGTCCCCTAATTAACTTGAAACTTTATTGTATATTAACTGTAATATGTTGATTCTGCTTTAACATAACTACCAATACCTACATATTCTTTTGCATAACAATCTATTCTAAATATCGTACTGAAGAATGGGTCAACAGGTTAACATTAATAAATAACACTAATAAAGTAATTTTTAAAAAAACTATTTTTCAAAAGCAAGCTTCAAACCACAAAAATATAACTGGTTATTTAAAATACAGAGTAAATCACTTGATTAGGTCTCTGATAGGAATAATTTAGCAAATGACTATTGGTTAGAAACCTGTTTTCAAACTAGTTCCCGTTATTCCATGACTGAAACGCACAACTAAAATGCTTTTCGTGCGAACGAGAAGTTTTGAAATACATAAGACTAACCGACTAATTAGCAATAGAAGCGTGTGGGCAACGAGCATGACTATAAAGAGCACGGGCGCGAGCTCATCTCCCTGTGAGATGCCTTTCTCCGTGTCAGCTTTTATCTGAAATCATCGTCTATCAGTAACACTGTTGCAATTGCTTACCTAAAGAGCCCCGCGAATACTACCGCGAATATAATAGTTGGAAATGAAAAATAATAATTTGGCATCAATAGTATGTATATTAAAAGAAATTTGTAAGCGGGTTTTAATATACTTCTACTGAATTCTATCTTTTCTTTTTCCTGTGTTTGGTCATAGTGGCAACACACTTAGGAAATGGTGATAATTTTTTAAGCTCAATTAGTTTTTTTCTTAGTTTTTTGAGCTGGCAACGAAAGGTTTGCACATGCGTATTTTTAGTTATTACCGTGCCATAATTAAATTGATTGAATATCCTTATGCATTTAAATTTTCACCATAGCCATTAAGTTCAACTGAAAATATATCTTTTAACATACTACACGGCGTGATGCGAGAGTTAATATATGTTTCATTAAAATTATATATTTTGTGACAAAATCAAAGCTTAGTTTAATATAAGCTAATCTACCGCACCTGCCACATTGTGGCTTACAGCACGTCTACGACTTGCCAAATTAGCTTATCTGAGTGTTTTTGCCCCTGACCTGAGTACTGTTGGTACTCTACAGTTGAAAATTTTAAGCCTAAGGTCAAAAGTTCAAGTCGAGTTGAGACGGAAGTCACTAATGACTAAACGAAAAATAATCTGACGGTTCGTCACTTACAATTTATGTTCTGTACAACGTACTCTTTCTACAAACTAGGCTCAGAAGTAACTATGTAAAGAAGGAACTTCAAATGTTAACAACACGAAGAAAGGTTCCGTTACTCTACATAAAACATTGCATAAATCCATTTGCAATCCTAGCCACAACTGTACTAAATGTCGAGGTTCGCAATGTACCAATCGACTTATACTCCCTCACGACTCAATCGCAGGTGACGGATTTGGTCCTGCCTTGACACGCTTGACGCGGTCGGTGGCTGCGATTATGAGTCTTGATGACGGGATCCGTACGGTCGACATTGGCGTGACGCAAGGTGCCGCCCACGCGAGTGCCTCAATGAGCGTCGTGACGCAACTGTCGCACGTTTCATAATTACCGATACGTGAATCGCTCGCTCGTCTGGCGCAATCCCGCTACTTGCTAGTTCGAAGACTGCAACCTCAGGCCAGCGAGTGACGACAAATAGTCGTTACAATATTGGCAATTCCAATGCGGTTGCCCTTCATTGACTTGAGGGGTGTCTGAGATATGAGATCCGACTTTGTTAAGAACGAAGCAAGGCTAGCTGCGATAGGCGAAGATCAAACGAAACAAGTTTCCAGGGACTTAAATCCATAATAGCTTAAAAGTAACAAGTGTAAGCCCCTAGTGACTGCTCATCAAGTTCTAACGTATACTTTGAAAATGTTGCCACTAAATTAAAAGAGGTACTGATAAAAAATAAAATGTTGTCATTATACTGTAGATTAAAACTATATACTAAACTGTCGAGACAAAAAATTGTCATAGAGAGATTTCAACACGCTGTGTATCCTGGCCCCAAACAATAGGTAAAAGACATTCGATTTATCGATAATATTAGCTAGACCTTTCAAAACAAACAAACTATACAACCAGTCTTCAAAAAATTTAAACTGATTGGTAATGAGACCAATATCTGAATCTTACGAACAAACAATCAATTTCCTTATAAGGAAAAATACTGTTATAATCTAACCTCTCACCTGTCTTATGTCGCGGTAGATGTCTTTCAGGTCGTCTTCAAGAAGTCTGTAAGGGTCAACATTCTGGTAGTCCGGTAGTGGGCCCGGCCCGGCCTGCTGTGAAGAGAAGAGCCTCTGGGACTGTGACGAAGCGGCTGTCCCATGGGCCTGCAACACAACGCGATATATAGACAAGGGGGCCGAGACTTGCTAGACGAAGGTGATGTCAGTGTTATCAACATGGTTCAGCCTGCTGTGAAGAGAAGAGCCTCTGGGACTGCGACGAAGCGGCTGCCCCATGGGCCTGCAACACAACGCGATTTATAGACAAGGGGGCCGAGACTTGCTAGACGAAGGTGAATACATTTACCATGGTTATTACACAACTATTTTAGTAGTTTTAACATTCATCATTTTGCATGACAGACCAGCATGTGAAAATTAAATAAAACACTCTGGACGTTCCAATCTCAATGCATTTGTTATAGGAGTATTAAATTGAGGTCTTAATAATGTAATTGGAATAAAAGCTCCCTGTCCCCTTAACAAAAACGGACCATGGTTATTCACCACTAACAGGTATTTTTATTACACTGTACTTCTGTCGAACTTAAATTTGGCAAACTACAAGAAAAGTCACTTTAGTGCTCTTCTATTTTATGTCAACGGTATATAAAGATAATCAGGGTTTCGACTATACATCTTATTTATAGAATCTTAAAAGTAATAATCAGTATGAGATAGCGCAGTGCTTCATTCCGGAGGTCCCAGGATCAAATCTCGAATGAGGCCATTCCGAGGTTTGAACGGCTCACCCTGCTTAATTCAGCAATCGTTCTCTAAAAGACTGAATGTACACAACTTGGGAGGTCAAGGGGACATGATAATCATAATCTTCACTGATAAAATGTGACTCAAAATATTTAATATATATGAATAGAAACAAACTAAAAAAACCACAAAAGGTAATATTTATGATTGAAATGAGTTTTGCATAAGTTTTCTATTAGCTGCGTGTAAACGATTTTGTTTTATTTAAATTTAATCTAGTTAAGTTTTGTATATTTTGTGCTATTTCAACGAACTAATGGGAAACGTCATTCTCAGCCAGTATTCAGTTTCGACACTGTAGTTTATCTTTGAAATCCAGTTGCGACAGAAATTCCTTGATGCTATCGGGCAAATCAAATTACGAAACGGTCGGGACAGTCGCGAAAAACGCATCACCTGCATTGGGGGAACGCGTGAAAGTGCAGCGCGACAAAGCGGCGTTGCATCAACGCTACAATCATGTCATCACTCGGCCTTAATAACCGGTACTGCTGCAGCCGGGGTAACGTTGGCCTTTGGACTATGGGGTTTTGATTCGTTTTTTTTTTTTTTTGTACGTTTTGATTCCTTTACAAGGATAAACCTCGTATTGGCTCCCCCTACCCTCACGGGTAGTCCGTACCTAGCGTGAGCCTTAACCGGACCAGTCTTGCGACCAGGGGAGTTATGGAACAGTTTGTCCCAAATCACATTGAGGCGGATTAGACCCCCACAAAACCCGGAATTCACTAGGCCTGTGGTACTCAACCGGCGGTGAACCCAAATCGACCATCCGCTGTGAGTGACAGTGGCAGCACTACCCATGCTACTTCTCAGCTTTCGTTTGTGAGCAACGCCCCCAGATGAGGCTGGAGGGCCCCCCACAGCCGAAGCTGTGTGCCGAGCATACCGACAACCTCTGCCCCCTCGAGTCCAACCCAATATCCGGACTGGCCAAAGCCAGGGGCTTGAACCGGATCCCGAGGTACCCATTTTAGATTTTACTTGGGTCATGGGTGGTTCCCAAACGGAATAACTAGGTCACTGGAAACCCGCACGCCAAAGGCGCCGGCTGCACTGCAACCGCACCCGAAGGCACGGAAGCCCCAGATCCCCGACATCCTGACTCATTACCTCCCTTTTGGGGGGAGCTGGAGTGAGACACCCAGTAAGCGCGCGATTGACACAAGGCCACCTCCGCCAGGGCTCGGAACAGCCAAAGCTGCCCTACTTCAGTTTGTAAAGGGAGTCACGCCCGTTACCCAAATCGGTACTTTGAGCTGGGATTGGGTAGTGAACTTCCCAGTTCTAGGGGTGCAGGCCCTGAAGTACAACATGCACCCCAGGACTATGGGGTGTCAGCCAATAACCGGTACTGCTGCAGCCGGGGTGGCGGTGGCCTTGGGACTATGGGGTGTCAGCCAATAACCGGTACTGCTGCAGCCGGGGTGGCGGTGGCCTTGGGACTATGGGGTGTCAGCCAATAACCGGTACTGCTGCAGCCGGGGTGGCGGTGGCCTTGGGACTATGGGGTGTCAGCCAATAACCGGTACTGCTGCAGCCGGGGTGGCGGTGGCCTTGGGACTATGGGGTGTCAGCCAATAACCGGTACTGCTGCAGCCGGGGTGGCGGTGGCCTTGGGACTATGGGGTGTCAGCCAATAACCGGTGCTGCTGCAGCCGGGGTGGCGGTGGCCTTGGGACTATGGGGTGTCAGCCAATAACCGGTACTGCTGCAGCCGGGGTGGCGGTGGCCTTGGGACTATGGGGTGTCAGCCAATAACCGGTACTGCTGCAGCCGGGGTGGCGGTGGCCTTGGGACTATGGGGTGTCAGCCAATAACCGGTACTGCTGCAGCCGGGGTGGCGGTGGCCTTGGGACTATGGGGTGTCAGCCAATAACCGGTACTGCTGCAGCCGGGGTGGCGGTGGCCTTGGGACTATGGGGTGTCAGCCAATAACCGGTACTGCTGCAGCCGGGGTGGCGGTGGCCTTGGGACTATGGGGTGTCAGCCAATAACCGGTGCTGCTGCAGCCGGGGTGGCGGTGGCCTTGGGACTATGGGGTGTCAGCCAATAACCGGTGCTGCTGCAGCCGGGGTGGCGGTGGCCTTGGGACTATGGGGTGTCAGCCAATAACCGGTACTGCTGCAGCCGGGGTGGCGGTGGCCTTGGGACTATGGGGTGTCAGCCAATAACCGGTACTGCTGCAGCCGGGGTGGCGGTGGCCTTGGGACTATGGGGTGTCGGCGGAAAGATCATGATAAATCGTCCATAAGAAAGTGGTCTTTAGAAATTCCGGAACGAAAAGGTCTTCGATGCTGCTTATAAATAAGAATATTGCAGATCTGTGTGATTGCAGTGTGAGTTCGGGAGAAAAAATTAGGTATTTTGTAAATAAGGAAATAACACCTTTTCTTTGTTTACTTTATTTAGAATATTTTTAGAAATAAAGTAAGACTAGGAGTTAGCAAACCGATATGATGTTGGATAGGAGCTTTATTGTTACATAAATAATAAATTATTTACTTTATAAATTAAAAATTCAACAAGGATGGTATTGTCTGTGTACCGAAGTCACATAATCTTGTGGACGTTTGTTCTAAAATCAGGCGATGCTTTAAGGACTTCGGCGTCTTGCCATTTTCAACTGTTACCGTGTTCAAGATTCTGAAAAATCTACTAAGTCCCCCCCCACGGACCATAAATCACAAAAATTAAATAATTTACTTCTTTTTCAAATGATACCTTAACTTCGATTATACCATTACTTGCAACGCAGATATTTTGTGGGAAGTTGTGATTGAAGATAGGCTGGTAGCTAGAAACAATCTTATGCGATGCTGTTTTAATAAATGTTGTTCTAAAACTAAGTACATTTGATCCTCAGCGTTACGAATTGCAGTGTTGTTTAATATAATGTAAGCTTGAGTGGATATAATTAAAAAAAGGCTGAATATTTTTCAAGAAACGAAATAAGTACTTTACATTATAGGAAAACCAATGGATTTTACCACAAACCAAATTAAATTCTTACACTTAACCAAAAACATAATACATAAAATTCCTAAAACGTTTCTGTTTGATAACAAAACAATACGCCTTGGAAAGAACAAAAGCGATATTTAAGTTTACAACGTATTCAAAGCCAATGGCAGAACGCGTCCACGCCTGGGAGTAACCTAACATGATCCACAATTATACAGATTACAGCAATCTGGCACCGAGTATCATCCGTAGCAGCCTTGGTGTGCCATACCTGGCTTCTATGGTTCCATTATTGTGTCCGCTTGATTGACTCAAGGACTTGAACATTAATCAGCGTACATGCTTTATGACGAGCGGGCATTAGTGGTACAGTGCCTGCAATAAACTACGGTCTCTTGATTAGAAGAGTTAAAGAAGAGGGTCCTGGGGGAGGAAGAGGGTTTGATTTAAGAAGATACCAAAGTGAGAATTATTGTGAAATTTCAAAAAAAAAGAAAAAAATCAAAGTAATTATATGATTGTAAAATAAACAGCACTAAGATATTTAAGTATGAACAAATATGAAGAATATCAAAAGCAATCATATACTAATTGTTTAAAATATTTGATTGAGAAGGGTTTTAAGCGTAGTTTACCCCCAAAAAACCTCAAAAATCTAAATTTCTCAAAAACAGCACAAACGATTTTGATTAAAATTTTGTAGTTTATTAAGATTAGAATGCTGAATAAAATGACACCACCTGCATCTCCGAGAAAATGCGTGATCAAAATTTATGCAATACAAAGTGTTTAAAAAATCAATTTTTTTATTTTCAAAATAGCTGTTATTTTGAAATAAATGCTACTTATCACCATTAAATCTAGCTAAAAAATAACTAAATAATCCAGTATTTTAAGTTATTGCTCTACGTCAAGTGGTTGCGGTGAAAATTCAGTTTTTAGCGGTAAACGCAGTACGTTGTTATAAGTCACAGACACGCGTTGGGTCAAACTAACACTGCTCAGCTGGTAGCTATCCGACTGTGTCATCAAGACATTAATGTTTGAAGTTTTTAACATATTTTTTTATATTGTTGAGAGAAAGTATGCGTCAGTTATCTTATACCGTTTATTTAATTATACATCATTTTATACTGAAGGTGCAACTATTGTGTAAAGTGGTTGATTGGATTCTTAAATTTAAAAGCCTAATCGGTAATATTATCGTAGATATTTTTAATTACAAAATAAATTCGAAACTATTTTTAATTTACTGAAATAAGTCTCAAACCTAATTAATTATTAGGGGAAAGACACTTAAATATATGTTACTATTATAAATATTTTTGAACTTTTCAACATTCAAGAAATATTCGTTTCTGTCATTCCAAAGTCCGGAGCGTGAGGTTGTCCGTGGAAGCGTGCGCATGCGCAGGGTCGACGCACGCGCACAGCATTCGCCACACTTTCAACGCCTTTCAGGCGGATTCCGCTTCCTCAGCGCAACAGATACTCCAATTAAAACTATCCTCTCCTAAACGGTCCCCTGACAGTCCTGGAATGAACATTCAACCCAGCGAAACTCTGTTAGGAAACGGAAAAGTAACTGTCCAGTTTCTTAAATGGACTTAATCGCAACCAGGTGAAATAGTCTTGGAACTTGGTGATCAACAATTCAACAAATTTAAAACGATCCGATAATATTTATTCAGCAAATTCATTCTTACCTTTTTATAACCCCAGCCACATAACCTGACGAATTAATTTGCACTACTGTTCAGTTTAAATTATTAATCAGATGTTCTTTGAAAATTAGCATGTAACGTATATAAGCTCGATGTTTTTTTTGGAAAAGTACTTTCTCTCCCCCCTCAAATATCCCAGCTGTTTTTGGACGTTCGTCAATTTATGTGGCAAGACTTATAAGTCTATGAATCAGATACCGCAATTTTAAGTAATTCATAATTCAAATTCTATTGGTTGGTGCCATCATTTTTACATAACATGTATGGTTTCATCAAATTTTGTGAAGCCTGTCAGTTCAGAGCTATGAATGTATACTTTAGCAATTAGAATTATTTGAACAAACACGTGCATTTTAATGGTTAAAATGCAGAAGAGCTTGTTTTTGTGCGGAGAGGTGATTAATTTCGCCCATCTCCATTTCTCTACAAACAATTTAATTACTTGCATCAGTTCCTACTGACTGGTTTTCATCACCTATGATGATAGTTAATCTTGCTAAACATCCAGTATGTGATATATCTTCTTTTATGTTGGAACATAAAAAAAGGAATTACCTTGCTATTCCTTTTTTGCTATGAAATTATTTTAAACATTTACTTACTTTCCTTCTTTATTTGATACCTTGTATTTATTGTGACAGTCCCCTTCAACAAATGCATATTTACTACGCAATGAGAAACCAATTTATAAGAATTAGGCTTCAAGAAGGAAATTCATGTCCAAAACTTATGTGGTATTTGAGAGTTGGTTTGAAGATTGGTGTTACACACAACAAGACGTTTATACTAAGATATTAAGTAATAATGGTCGAATGATAGTCATTGAATTGAAATATATCTAAGTATGGGACAGTATGGTGTGGCAAACTAACATAGTATAATAATTGCGTACATAATAATAATTAAACATTCAGTTTAAACTATTACGATCCCTACCCTCCCAATAATAATTTACTACCTAACGAGTCGTTGCCCGTCGATACTCGACGGATACAGTTCAATTCTTGGCGAGTTGTTTTTGTGCCAAAGGTTTTGAAATGTCAATAATTTTGTTGAAGAAAGTAAGTTAATGTAAAAGTAAATAAAACCTGCTAATATGGATTAGTTTAGATTTTATTTAATACAAACCAAACTGCGTGTGAATTGGTCTATTGGAAGTCTTAGACGAACTTTTAAAAGATTTCAAAATGTTGGCTTTTCCCCATGGCCACAGATACCCCATGGCCAGATAGTTTGGCTTATCTCCATAAGAAAAGTTTATTTTTCATTTATATTCATTTAATGTAAATATTTTCAAGTTACAAATAAAACCTGCTAATATAGGACCGAAAACGTTTGTTTTGGTACAACACGCATGTAAATCGGCTCGGTAGAAGTCTCAGACGAACTCTCCAAAGGTGTTTTTTACTTTATTGTTTTAAATATATAGGTTGTAAAACCTTTGGAAAACCTTTTATAGACCATTGAAGTGTGATATTTATTGGGTAAAACCTATTACAACTGAATTTTTCAAAGTACAACCATTTCTTTTGTAAAAAAGTGGACATTAAAAAACAAATTCATCCACAACATCCTAACCACCCTCATGAAAAACAAATATGCGAAAATTTATCTTTTTTTCAAATGCAACCACAAGACAAGCTTATTGTAGCCTACAGTGCTTCCAGTGTCTCACTAAACTTTGCTGGTACAATAGGAAGAACCAAAACAGAAAATATGGGGGCGAAATCATTTCTACATTTGCAAACAATCCCTTACGCAACCTCTCATTAGGTATTCAAATTACTATTCGTTTGGGAAAGAGAGATGGAAGTTAGGCTAAAACGTCGTGATTTCGAACAAAAGGTCAAAATAAAATACCTTTTGACCTTTGACCTGTTGTTCAACGTACGACTCTCGACCCGTTGATACGCCATACTACAGCCTACAGCCGAGGGTTTCCTTATTTTCTAAGCTTACTTTCCTCTTCTTTCATTCAGATTATGATGCAATTTCCAGACTTAAAAATACCATGAGCCATAATTTCCAAAAAGGTTTGAATATATTATATTGAAAATTTGAAAAATAAAATAGCTAACATTTTGAATGGTTTGTTTAAATTAATTTCAAGTATTTATAACGAGCCAGGAGCAGATGTCAGCCAAGTTATTTGAAATTCAAGGGAAGGGTTTACAAGTCTAGACTTTAAATTTAAAACATGAAGGAGTTTTAAAATGAAAATGATCCAACGCCAGATAAACTTTTACGAGTTTATTAAAAATCGAAATATTTTTTTAAACATCGCTTAAATCCACTTAATTTTTTATAAAGGTAGGTCTAACAATTTTGATTATTGAAAAATATTTCATCAGATTGACAGATAGATGACAGGTTCATTTATTTATCTTTTATATATAAAACAGTCAAATCAAAAGCTAGTTGATAGTGGATAAAACATTTGCTTCTTATAATACAGGATGTCTATTGCCAAATAGATAAAAAAAATCAGTGACTTTCGGTGACTTTTGGGGGGCGAAAAATGTTAAAAGCCAGTGACTTTCCTTGGTCTATTTAGAAAATTATGGTCAGAAATCGCTAAAGTTGCAAAACTTTTGCTCAAAATCGCATTATTTTCTCAATTTATACAAAAAATCCGTGACTTTTTTCATTTTAAGGAAAAATAAGTAACTTTGTTGTGACTTCTGTGACCACTTACTAAAAACAGTAACTTTTGGTGACTTCAGTGGCCAGTCACTGAAGTCACTATATCTAAAATATAAAGAGACAACTATATTTAAAATCCGCTGCTTTTCTTTTTTAATGTGTGTGACCTAAGATTTGTGTATCCAGCCTGAGATCTTCGTATCTAACGTAATATTGTTCTAGGTTCAAAATTCCAGTCCACGCTCCAATGCTGTTCAGTGTTATCAATACCATAACCTTAGATTTACTACCGGAAGTCCAAGAGTAGTTCTTGGCTTCTTAAACAGTACTACAGGTAGGGAATAAAGACCAATCAATATTGTTCAATATAATTCAATATTGTTCAATATAATTCAATATTATTCAATATAATATTGTTCAAATAGACCAAACAACAATTGTTTTCCTGTCGTTCACTGGTGTCACATATGGTAACCAAGTTCAAGTTCACATATGCTTCCCCAGTAAGTTCTAATGTTAGACATAAAGGCTTCCCAATTTCGTTGGCAAGTCCCAATGTGGTTGATACCGAGTTGCACTGATGTTTTTGGCTTCCGGATTTCACAACAGGGGACCGATTTTTCAATCGAGTGAGTAGTGAATTGGTGAGTTGGCTTATTTGCAAAGAAATTTCATTCACCCTTAATAGGTACTGTACATGAAATTGAATTAAATTTTTAAGGTTTTTTTAGTTTACGCATGCGCATCCAGTCATCAATAATTTTTGTCAGTATTTCAAAGGGTATTGCAATTACCATTGTCGCATATAATGTCGCATTTTATGCAGAAAATCTCACCAACTCACACGCTTTTACTCGCCTGGCGTATAGGTGGTGAGTGTTTTAGTAAAATGAGTACACATGAGATTGAAGGTTCTTCTTCTTCATCTTGATCTCAACATAAAAAATACCATTCATCAATAACACCTTTTATTCTTTTTAGATCGACTGTATATCTTTACTTTCATTTGTTAACCTAAAATGTATGTTGATAATCACAATTGAGTAATAAAAACATTGAAAATTAAATAACGTTGTAAAATGTTCTAAATAAAACAAGTAATTTACAATCTCTAAACTAAAAACAGGCAATGTTTAATGTTTTATTATATTGACAGTTGAAAAATTATGTAATTCAAATACAATTTTACCATCTAGGGCCAGCAGGTAAGGAGCAAACTGGTGAGAAGTTACCCACTAATGACTCAATTTAAAAAAATTGGACTCCAGATTAGCGTGACCAAAAGTCCTGGAAAACCGGGACTGTCCCGGTTTTCGATTATGTCATGCGATGTCCCGAAAAATTGTATCGGGACGCCCAAAAGTCCCGGAATTCCGTTTTTAAAGGGATTTTAAAAACTATAGAGAAATAAATCTATCTCAATTCAATTTGCATTAACCGATTTAATTTCTATCTCTTCTGCAAGTATACAGTTACACAGTAACAGTACTCTGAATAGGCAAAAATTGCATAATACTGTATTTGTTTGCAATACCATCCCGAATATTTTGGTTCATTAACATCCATGGACAGACGAACATAACAGAATGGAAGTGGACTCGTTGGAAGCAATCCTCTAGATTATTTATAATTACAACTGTGACTGTATGCAATTTCATAACTACGTTTTAACAAATAACAAAGACATGATCAAGAGAGCCGGAAACAGTGACAAATATCCTTTTCTGCGAGGCCGGTCTTAATCATCCACAATTAGTGCTGGGTAATATGTAGGCTAATATTTAATAATTTTTACCATGAATAAGTACATTATATTTGTAGTCAATAGTAGGAATATGTAGTAATGATGTTATCAATTACTGTAATATTTATTATTATCATTCAATGATAGTAAATAATTTGTTAAATTGAACAATGATGTTAAATTTTGAACAAAGCTTCATTTAACATGGATCATTAACGGTTTAGGTTTAGAAAATTTATGAAACTTTGTTTTAGTGTAAAACTGATTAATTAACTGTAGTTAAAACATACTATGACTCAATCAGTTCTTAATAAGCCTAAATCCAGGGAACATGGACCAGTTTCTTCGTATAATAGGCGTTATGATAGAGGGTGTGGGGGGGAGGAATGGTATATGTTCGGAGGTGTCCCGGATTACTCTGTGAAATATTTGGCCACTCTACCCCAGATGCAATTTTGTTCTGCTCGCTTCTACCGCCAGTTCCAAGGCCTCCGGATGCTAACCTGTGACCTGGGCCGCCACGCCAGCGCCAGATCCGCGCGCAGATTTCTCCTCGCGATCTCCCACCGGTGATGGCGATGATGACCCGACGATGATCCGATGATCCGGGAGACAATGGGGGTCCTTGAGCCGGCATAAGGTACAGAATGTTGGCACGGGTTGGCCACTTTCTCCGGAATCCGCCAACGCCCACTATCATCACAGACCAGGCAGGTAACAAATGTGTTTGGATTGAGACAAGTGTCTGAACAATTATATAACATTGAATTGAAAATTGAATTTGGAAACATTGAAGACCAGAAAAGGCTATTTTTTACTAACCATTTCTTCTTTGGGTTTCTTAAAGATATACGGTAATCACATTACCAGATTGACGCAGAAGAAAACATTTGATACTCTATCTTTCCCCCAAATCGTCCAAAATCTATTTCAGAGACCATATTATGATTGGACAGGAAATTTTGTTGTAAAATTTATGTTTACTGAAGAACGGTTTGAGACTAAAATTTCTTCAACTTGACTTAAGAGTGCCTAGTATAAAACAGTTAAATTAATTTTACTAATGATACAGTCAAATGTGAAGTATTCAAAGGCTTCCCAATTCAAAACATTTTCAAAATTAATTGACCAAAGATATTATTTCTATGCCTCCTCAGTAACCCACAACTTACAGACTGTTATGGAATTTGCAATTATTTAATGGAAAATAGAGTGTAGTTTGAACGACTTATGATGAATGAAAAACCAACGGGTGTCATCGCAGAACTGGGTGAAACTCTTCATCCGATCTAAACGGACATTTAATTGAGGAATAGCGAGTGAATATTAACCCAATGGCCAATTATATTTCCACGCTTTCGAATCCACCCAACAAAGAAAACGCCCAAAGCATGGTTAGGTGTGGGGAGAAAAGTGAAACTTAATACGGATATACATTAACCCAAATGTTTAGATTTTGTTTAATATTTAAAATGCAATTTTACTTATAATTTTATAGTTGTTTTTAAAAATTATTTTTTGCAGTTGATGCTTATAAGGGTTTATTTTTGCAGTAAGTATGGTGGTCAAGTGTTCTAATCTGAACCATGACATAATTTATTAAGATAAAAGCTGATTTTAAATGAGAGAGGATAAGGCGCTCAAGAAAACAACAATACGGAGAAGTTCAGACCTTACACTAATTTCACCTTACTTTTTATTTCGTTGGTCACTCGCAAGCAAGGTTACATAAGTTCAAGAGATGCGATTTATTTTTAGGAACTTTCAAAGCACTCTAATAGCACAACTTCAGCTTACGATATGAGCTAAAAAAATTAAGAAATTAAAACATTTCCACTATAGAATGATTCAAAGTAAACAATGTATTGGGCTTAGGGCTATAAATGAAATAATGACCCAATCATAGTTATTTGTAAAATGATCATGGAATGAAGAAACGCATGTTGTGGGACGATTTGTTGAACATATCCTCCAACAGATGGATTATCAGAACGAATAATCCCCCCTCATAACCAAGAACCTTTTCAAACTCTTTGAAATTCTTAGTTGTGTCCTGTAATAACTCAGGATCCTGATTCTGGTTAAGTAGCGCTTGCATACTCATTGTAACGTTCATGGCAAGAATCCATTGTAACTTTGTCAACATTGTCTAGACACTTACTGTCACGATGGGAGATAGTCTAACCATTTGTTGTGGTTTTATGTTGGTTTTATGTTTTCCGGTTTTCTATGTCGTCACCTTGTTCAGTCGGTACTTAAAGCTAAGGGATTATAAAGTTCCAGAGGTTCCCTCAAGGAATTCAGCTTCTTTTACCCAATCACTGGACAAGTTGCCACGCCTGTTTCCTCTTTAGTTTGGATTAGATTTCTCCTTTAGGCCAAAAATACAAGGACGATTCAACACTGAAAATAACGTGTTTGTGATAATCTTTAAAATGAGTCCAGCTCACGGTTTTGTATATTTTTCTTCCATCAAAGAATTTATTTACACATTTTCCTCGTTCCTGGTTTCTTTTAATTGGAATAGAAAGTGGTTAAGGTAAAACAGGGAGCCATGATTCATTACTGCGTAACCGAACAGACAGGAGACAGACAAGCCCTAAAAACCAAAGACCAGTCCTATCGTTGGAAGTATTCTACTTTCAAGTTTTGCGTTCAGTTCTAAACGTTGCCATCGCAAAAGATTATGCATATAAAAGTAATAAAACTGGCAACAACCTTAGAGTGTAATAATTAAAATTCATGCTTGACATTTTCTGTGAGTTATAAAATCGAATGGGTTAAAAAGTTCGGAAATTAACCCGTACTAATCTCGTATCGTGTGCTCTAAACCAAACCAGTTGTAGGCTATCTTTATAAGAAACAAAATACATACAGGTAAAAGAAACTTTCGCATATTTTTCTTAATGTGAAACTTTGCCTTTCTAGTTGAATTCGTGTTGGAGCAATAGTTTGTTTATGCAATAATGGTTTTTACACTATTTCTATATAGAATATTAAGATTTAATACTTTTTAAAGGGTTTACAAGTTTATACAAGTGTTTTTCAAAATGCCCATTGAAAACTGCAAACGTTTAAAAAATTGAAAGCACTGAGAAAATTGTCCAACCAATAAAGGATTCCTTTTACTAGTACTGTACTGTATTTTACTTTGCCTTCTTCAACCAAATTCACTCGGTCCCCAAGCGTCGCTTTTCGTGAACCTACTGGAACGCGAACGGTGTCAAAACTTTACTTCTATGAAGACATATAGTTTTTTCGTTTTAAATTCAAAACTTTCCTGCACTGTTCTATACGGATCGTCGCACTGTATCGTCAAAGATTGTTGTGCTCCGATACAAAGATGATATATATTTAGTGAGATAGATTTCCGTGCTCTTGCTTGCTACGGCCTCGGCCTAACACCTTCCCGTCACTACCCTCGTTACTTTATCATACAACAGCAGCGAGTGCACTGGGCATGCGCAATCTCCTATCGGCCACCACGGTTCGAAGCGTCTATCGTAATCGCTCCGCGCTCCTGTTTCTCAACGCACTGCGCCTAGTTAAAGGTTAAAGCACCTCAGAAAAGAGACTGGTTATTGTCCGAAGTCTAAAAGGTCTAAGGCAAAGTTTGTGTTTTTACGATGGTTTTGTTAGCTTTTTCATGGAGCAACGACGTGTGCAAGTGCCCGTTAAACTTTCAATAAAGCGGATTTGTAAACATTTACCAACAACGAACTAGCCTTACAATCTGTAGAACTTCAAACACATGCTTCTTCATTAATTAAAAACAAAACCGTAAGTTTGGCTATTAAAATGTCATTTGTTAGAAGTATTATTATTTTCTGTAACTCCGAGATAAAATAGGCTTCTTAATATTAGATGGTACTTCACAAGATTGTTAGTGGAATTTCAACAACATTTACGTAAAATGTTTATGAGAACTTGTTTAGAAAAGTTAAGATTTAATTTATTATTTACATATCGCTATTGTATACTGATAACTAACAAAAATATTAAAATTTTTAATACTATTCAAGAAGATATACTCTACAGATATATGCATAAACGTAATATGAAGTGAGTTAATTCAACAAGACAGAGCAAGTGACTTTAACGGCCGAAAAATTGAAGTCGTCCCAACATCTAAAAGCAAAAAAGTAGGTTAATACGTATCGTACATCTTTGATCCAACAAAACTGAGCAAAGGCTAGAGAAAAGTCAATCCAAAATCTTTTGTAATCAAAGATTTTTTTGTGATCACATTTTATCATACTTATGAGAGAAGAGACAAGAAAAATCTAGATATTCCTATAGATATATAAATATAATCTAGATGTATAGATATTTAACTATAAATAGCCTTAAACACGAAAAATTTTATTACTTTTAAAATATTTCAGAACATTAAAATATATACAACTAATTGTTTTAGCACATATCAATTTAAGATACACTGCTTTTCAAAATTGTCTTAAAATAAATGTACGGTTTTATCATTACTTTAAAACCTTATGATAAAACTCAAGGAAACGCATTTTTTGTAGATAAAACCCCAAAACGTAAATGTTTGTTTTAATTCCTTGCAAAGAACATGCACCATCCAACATCATATTGCCAATCATCCTCACTATAAAAAGAAGAAAAAAAACATTAGTCCCGTTTTAGCTTTTCATATTCTACTGTGTCAAAGTCACCTCACACTCCATTACGTAGCAGATGGGGGTGTTGTAACCACCGGAAGTCCACAGCTGTATGTAGAGCTTCCGGATGATTGGGATGCGCTCTGCGCTGCTAGTTGGCACAGAGCAAGGTCGCCATGCGCGCTTTGCTCGTATACACCCAAGTGTATAACATGCTTCACACGTTACTCTATGTCCTTGGTTCCACCCTTTGGTGGATTCCTGTTTCTTTGTTTAAACTATAAACAAATTGATGTATCTTAGAAAACATGCAAAGACAAGGACTTTTGTATTAGGCTAGTAATAAAAACTGTACCATAATCACTTCCTTTCGTCATTCCCAATAATTTCACAATTTATAAAATTTCATTCGTTCACCTTTCATGGTAAAAAAGCGTGTAAAATTATGAAAATTCTCCATAGGTACATTTTACCCAACGACATGATTTCTTTTATAGAGTGTTTTCAAGGTTAAATAGCAATAAATCTTCACTCACGGTTTTGCAATCACGAAAACAATTGACGTGTAAGTGGCAAGGATTGGCTCCACACCGGATTGTAAATGCTCTAGAGTACCATAA
This sequence comes from Neoaliturus tenellus, assembly GCA_030545055.2. NCBI lineage: Eukaryota > Metazoa > Arthropoda > Insecta > Hemiptera > Cicadellidae > Neoaliturus > Neoaliturus tenellus. The sequence continues at coordinate 43,766,828 of CM061535.1, read as the reverse complement.
ACACTGCGAGATCCTACGGGAGAAAACTGCTTAGTTATCTCGGGCGAAATCTACACACAAGGTTTACGAGCATGCGTTCCGCCCTTGGACTTGGCGGCATTATGAATGGTTAGCAGGGCGCTAGTGTTTGCCGACCATTCGTCATCGAGGTTTGCCAGAAGGCCCACGAGCCTTGACAATGGGCTCGGATGGTTTATACTCCATGAGTATGGATGAAGATGGAGGTAGGCGGAGAAGGAAATCAGTTCCTCATATCTGGTGCAGGTGCATGCCAGGGGAAATTAGTAAATACTTTCTTTAAAAAGTTGTTCAAACTGATACTACTGGGCATTTTGGATCCGAAGTTTTTTTTTGTGATGCTTGTCTTGGGGTTACAAGATTTTATTTGTATAATTACAATCGTAACAATGTCGCGAATGACAAGGGGTTCCAATGCTATTTATAATCAGTTTTCAACAAAAATCCGAGAGATTTTTTTACAAATAAGTAGTTTGATTTGTAACCTCCAATAATGCCAACGCCATATAAAAAAAATCATTATAGAACTAACTATACTTAATACATATAAAGCAATCAACATCATAACTCATTGGATTGGGCGGAATTCAAAACAAATTGATGTTTTATTTAATAGGTCACCACTCTATCTCACTTTCTCTATAATAATACAGGGTGCTTATAAAAGAATGCTGGACCTTTGATAGGGCGCTTCTTAAAGACTTAACAATATAACTAAACGATTTATACGTCAATCTGGAGTTAAAATAAGTACGTTTTGTGTACCGTATTGTATGGAATCTTAACGTTGGCGTTGACTTCGGGATTAACAATCGCGACGTGCTAGACAAAATATTTGCAAATGGTTGGCTAGGCAAGGATGCGCCTATTACATGGCCTCACAGGAATCCTGATTTAACCCCTTTGAATTTTTGTGTGGGGTTACATAAATAAACTTGTGAATACAGACAAAATTAAGGAGAGACATTTGCGTGAGCGAATTTTAACCGCGATCTCGACTAGCGCCAGAAATACTGCAAACAACTTGGAGAGAAATCCAATACCACTTTGATGTCTGGAGAGCAACAAATGGAGTTCACATTAAAACTTATTAAAACTGAAAAAAACTTGTTTTTCCTCTTCAATTTGCCACTTTAATAGTATAAGGATCTTTAAAAGCCTTTCAAATATGCCCGTTAAAAATCGCACTGTTCTTTTACGAACACCCTGTATTTGTTATTGTTTCGGATGGGGAGAATGAAAACCAGACAAGTTATTTAGGCAACATTGTGTCTGGGTTGGCCAACCTGTCGGTCGCTAATGCATCCTCGGCGATTTCCGTTGGTTGCACCAACGTTGACAATTAAATTGGCTAACGACAATGTTCGTGCAATCGCATTTAGGAAATGCGCGTTGCCAATCTAAGGATATGCAACTGGCTTCCAGGGGATGGGATGCGATATAATCATGTGATCTCATCTCAGGAAACCGGTAAAATGAAATCCTGAACACGACAATAGAGCAGTCTTTGAAATAATTAGTTGGGCGGTTTTATTTAAGAAACTGAAATCGGTGAATATACAATCATGAATGCCCCATTATTAATCTTGGATTAATAAAATGGCCCCAACGACCTAATGTGGAAATTGGAAGTATGTGTTGCGCAAAATGTTGTACGAACGTCTCATTGAGAGATACACGGCAAGATGTAATGCGTGATACATAGAAGATAAATAATACTCCATCAGAAACTCACTAACTTTACTTTACACGTGGTATTCAAAAACACACAATCTTAGTGTGCTAAATAAGATACTTAGATAATAAGACACTACGTAAATACTTACTATTTTTATTTTAATGCGGCAAAAATATGTATCTTTTAAGAATTTTAAAAGGAGGTGAAAGGGTTCCTCTCAGAACATCTTTCAGTGCTTCGCCTGATCTCAATTCGGGCCTTTATTTTAAGTGCGATAAAGAGGGAGATGTTTTTAATCAAATATAAAGACTTGGGCTATTTGAATCAACCACTCCCACTTTTATTAGATTTGAAATAAAGGCACAACATGGAAGCAGGTGAAGTAATTCACGATGATTTTTTACCCGCGAGACCTCAGAATGGTTGTTCAACAATGCAAACTGCATTCAGGTAGTTCACGTAACAATATAATCGCTTTATCCCTTTAAATCTCCTCTTAACAGAGAACTCACTGTAATTTTACAAAATTATTCATAAACAAAACAAGTAAAAATAATTCCGCTATATATCCGAATAACCAAAGCCTAAAACACTTAAAATTAAGAACCAGGCGGAATCTTGAATAAATGAAATAATGTTTTGCGTTTCTGATTTGATTGATGTAGAGACTTATTTCAATAGCTAATACCTCCATCATATTCGCAGACACATTATTCAAAGAATAACGTCGAGGTGGGTTGAATGTCCTTTAGTTTCTTTCGCGTCACGTTTCGCTGATAATATTATGGACCGACGTTATGTGAATTACGTTTAAATCACTTTCCATCTGTAAATCATCTAAAACCTCTTCTATGCTTAAATTAGTTGTTATGTGAGGAACTTCCATTTTTATCGTGGAAAGAACATGAAAACGAGATGTATGTTTTATGAAATGTGTTTACTCTATTACAGTACTAGACCGTTTTGTAAACCTGACTTTTGAGTTTTGATATAGGGGGGTTTAAATTTATCACAGTAGGAGGATAACAAAGAGATGACAATATTTTCATATTGTATGGTGTTTGATATTTGAAAAGATCAAAGTAAAGTATTTTGTAAGAACTATGTTAGTCCATGAATATTTATTTATGTATGATTTTTTTATGAAGGCGTAAGTATCAGTGTTTTCTTAAAGAGAAAATACTATACACAATTCGGGTTGGATTTTAAAGTATGTATTGGAATAAATATGAACGGAAATAAATTTCCAATCCCAAAGAGAGAAAGTTTAATCTAAATGTTCAAACTAGGAGCAAACGAATTTCAATAAAATTATCACATTTATTTCCTAACCTTTCTTAAAGTGCTTCTTAGAGGCAAACTATATGTATCGAACTACTTTTAGTTACAGCATAAAGATAATAAAGAACAAATGTTTACATATTGAAAAATTTTGTGACGAAACAAAAGATTTTTCTTCAAATTTTTCTTCTTTATGTTTATCAATGGGAACTGTAGAGGTGATCAGACGTTATAGAGACAAAGGTGATGGGCGCGTGTGATGAACGATGATTTTTAATCTACAAAAGTTCGTAAAATAAGACTAAACAGTGAGCAAACATTAGTGCAATTGGGAATTTCCGGAAGATCCTGTATTTTGAGACTTGTAAATTATTTTTTTAGTATGTTTGCAGTCCCCAATTTCAGAGTACCACAAGAGACGGGTACGCACCGCATATCGGTGGTGAGGAATTGCATTGTAAACGAAAACATATCTTCGTAGCAAATTTTATTCTAGAGGTGGGAGCATATCTGCTTTGCGGGGGTTGTTGTTTAAGGGGGATTAGGGGGCAACGGTAAAGCCGTCTATGCGTCTCCCTGTGGAATGTTGTACAGCCACCGAAAGAGGATTTTGCAGTAGTGGGAGAGGAATGGGAGATGGTCAGTTTGCGTTGCTCCGTGAGTGAAAGAGAACCTTACCTAGCCCTAGGATGTGACCCAAACATCGAGGTGGAAACTGCCTGAACCAATAACGCCCAAGTCCGCCAGACAAGAACCACCCTCGAGCACAGCCTAACAACCTCCATTGTGTTGGTCTGTTAGGTTAAAACAAGGGTTAGTCCCAAAGCCAAGCACACCAGAGACGCTAGAAAAGGGAACCACCCCCAGGCACAGCCATCAAGTCTCTTCCGCCTACATGGATTTGGACGAAACTATAGGTATCCAGACTCAACCGTGACTCAAGGTCTCAGAGAGTAAAGGAAGCACCAAGGTTTAGGGAAGTAGTCACACTGGATAGCCAAAAGACTGGCAAAGACTGTGACAGTTTTATTTTTATGTTCCTAATATTGACTTCTGTACTAGTATATACCAGCCAGAGAGACAACCAGGTACAACTTGACGACTTGAGGAGGTCGAAAATAATCAGTCGGAACAGACGAGGTAACTAGAGTTATGTAGGTTTTAGTGGCCAGTTGTAAGATAAGGATTATTGCATTTTATTAATGTAAATGTGCCATTATTCTGGTTCTATTTTTAATTATTTCGTTGTAGTGTTGAAGTAAGTACAAAAATACTGTAGTAGAAAATGAAAACATATTTAGTTTGGAAGTTTAAACAACTTTTGTATTGGACGCTAATAGTTATTAGAGTTGGACGGAAAAACATTAAAAGAGTTGTTTTTGCATATACAGCATAGCTGCTGTTTGCCATTAACAAAAAGCTACACCTCATATGATCCACCAGAATCATAGCTCTCAACCTGCGTCGGTGTTTCAAGAAAGTAGGCTATCTAAAGTATACAAGCATAATAAGAATTTACTGCACTTACTGCGTACTGCATGTAGGTCTCTTGAGAGTGTTTTTGTAGTCAATTGATAGACTGCTGTTCAAATTAGGAAAAAAGTTTAGATTAAGTTTCCCCTGGTATTTAATAATATTGTTTAAAGATTTAAAAACGTTTGACTATTTTTGACAGGGCCTGAACATATTTTACTGATATAGTTTTACCGTTCAACAGCTGAAACGAGTTTCTATTTTTATATTTTGGAATAACATTTTTTAATTGTAGGACTTCTGTAAAGAAAGATAAAGAACATGAGTCAGAGGCGGGCGATGAGAGAGCAGACCTGCCCGCGATTTTCATGGATCCATCACTAGTCCCCAACACGACATAACTTAGGCCACTTGTTTAAGAAGGCCATTTTAAAGCCTTACACCTCGGTCTTCTCCAAGCCAAATGCAGGTAGCCGAGATAGGGATGAGGGAAATAGCCAAGGTACGACTTTATATCTTCATCACTGAGGGATTGCGGCAGAGGTATTCAGTCGTACCCCCGGAAATATTGCACCCCAGCGGGAGCAGGTCAAACAGAGACACGTTGTCGTACAATCGACCAGAAGGACCCTGAACTGGAGAGGCTGTCCACGCCCCGGGCCCGGTCTCGCCCCACTTACTCTCTCCACGCTCTGTTATTACTCTACCTGTTCTTGTCCCCCCCCCCCCCCCGATAACATCACGTGCGGCTATCGTTTCATCAGCCTTCAGATTTTCATCTCATTCACTTTGCGCGGACGCGACTTTGATATTGAAAACGTTGCAGGGCAATTAACTTTGAACCTGGAAAAGACTTTGTAAGAAGTTTTCTGTTGGGTGTCTTAGGACTATTTTATTAGCAAAAGGTTAGACTGATTTGGGAGTACAAAATTTACACTCCTGCAGGTAACTTTACTCATTAGAGGGAATACAGTTCACTATTTTAGGATCTCTTCTTCACACTTAATACGCATAATTTACATCAGACCGGAGTACCGTGAGATATAGGAACCGTCGAGTAGCCATCACCAACAAATTTTCATATTAAATTCCTTCATAACAATTATAAAACCTATTAACTTCTTGGACATAGAGTATTCGGGCAATGGACGGTTTCAATAGAAACATATAATATTTGTATGGATGCTTATCTCCAGTCAGTTGTTTTTGCTAATAAATAATCGGAAATATTCCCAAGGTTAAACTACTTTAAATTTATAATTCGAGTTTGAAAAAAATCAAATACTTCAGAAGATGTGAAATGAATTTTCAATACAATCCTCACGTGAAAATCCTCCAACCTGAGTGTTCGCAGCATCATAAGTAGGCTACACCAGAGACCTGAGGGTATCCCGATATCTTTGGATCAACGTATTCAATATTCCACTGAGAGACTTCTGATTATCATGGGGTTGCACGAGCTTAAAACCATCCAGATAAACCTGTGGGTGGGGAGGACTCTCCGACGCCACTTGGCGCAACTTCAAAGATGAGTTTGGAAGACTAAATGGCCTGCCAAAGTCCATATATAACGTAAAAACCAACCCAACCTTCTTTTTTGGAAATACAAAGTTCAATATAAGTAATTTCGTCATCGAAGACTATAATTTAATCTGCGATGTCCCAACACTGGCATTTACAAAAGAAGATTCGACGCACAAAAAAAGGATGTAAAATTCTAATTTCAAAACCTGGTGACACAGGAGCTGGGATGTGATGACATCCTAGACCACTCCGAGAGGTGGCGAAAGATTCCGAAAACCCGGAAATCGAAAATCGAGAGACAACACGCGACGGCGGCCGATTTTGGCGGGAGAGAAAGTAGAGTCGGGCATCGGCCTTGGCCGATTGTAGTGGTCTGCTGCGCCGCGCCGGACCCTCCCCCCCCCCCTCACCATCACAGGCGTCAGCAGACCTCTGCAGACGGTCACCTGTTCAACCTCGATTCATAATTGACCTTAAATTATAAACGTTTTTTTATGTTATTGCTGTAGGCCTTTGGATTTGAAAATCGATATAAATAAAGTTGATGTAAAGGCGTGACGATAACTCTTAAATTAGCGTAATACTAGTTGTTAGGTTCATCGTCAATAGAACTTAAAACGTAATTAAGTACACTTTACATTCATAAATATTTAAGTGTGTAAGTGTAGTAAAAGTGCATTAAGCATTGTGGAAGATGTTTTAAATACTCTCCGACAGCGTAATAAATTTTTCTAGAACTGTCCTTAACCATAGAACTCGTTTCATCACAAAATAAGAAAATTGATGAAATTATAATGCCAATTTTTGTTCACAAATAAATTACAATTTGAAAATTTTACAAAACCTGATTTGTTACTCTAACTCTAAAGTTGTTACATCTAAACATTCCAGAATTTCCCCCCGATTTCAAGATAATGGGAGAGTTAGTATTTTCGAATAAGACCAATACGCCGATTCAAACGAATCCCCGAAACACTCATTCAAATTCTAGATTATATGGCTTAGCAATTTGTAACAAATACTGAAGGACAAAAAAAGAAGAAAAAACCTGGATTACTGGACCACTACACCATTCAACTTAAGTCTTCACAGAAGAAAACCTTCTCGAAATCCTTGATTCCAATCCTTTGCATCTTGGGCGGGATTTCCACAAATCCGCAGCGCAGTCGTAAGTTTGGTTTCACTTGCAAATGTGCCAGTCTTGGCAGAAATCCGGCATTGTCTGTCGCATAGGTATTCCGACAGTCGCGGCGACACGTGCGGGGGATGCAGGAGTGATGGAGTGATGTTGCCGAGCACTCTGGGAGTGACACAGCCGACACCGACGCGGTGCCTCCACCCAGCAATGTGGTTGCTATAACCTGGGCTCGGGAGGCGACACATGCGGGGGGATGCAGGAGTGATGAAGAGATGTTGCCGAGCGCTCTGGGAGTGACACAGCCGACACCGACGCGGTGCCACCGCCCGGCAATGTGGTTGCCAGTCCTGGTATAACCTGGGCTCGGGAGGCGACACATGCGGGGGGATGCAGGAGTGATGGAGTGATGTTGCCGAGCACTCTGGGAGTGACACAGCCGACACCGACACGGTGCCTCCACCCAGCAATTGTGTTGCTATAACCTGGGCTCGGGAGGCGACACATGCGGGGGGATGCAGGAGTGATGGAGTGATGTTGCCGAGCACTCTGGGAGTGACACAGCCGACACCGACGCGGTGCCTCCACCCAGCAATGTGGTTGCTATAACCTGGGCTCGGGAGGCGACACATGCGGGGGGATGCAGGAGTGATGGAGAGATGTTGCCGAGCGCTCTGGGAGTGACACAGCCGACACCGACGCGGTGCCTCCACCCAGCAATGTGGTTGCTATAACCTGGGCTCGGGAGGCGACACATGCGGGGGGATGCAGGAGTGATGGAGAGATGTTGCCGAGCGCTCTGGGAGTGACACAGCCGACACCGACGCGGTGCCACCACCCGGCAATGTGGTTGCTATAACCTGGGCTCGGGAGGCGACACACACATGCGGGGGGATGCAGGAGTGATGGAGTGATGTTGCCGAGCACTCTGGGAGTGACACAGCCTACACCGACGCGGTGCCACCGCCCGGCAATGTGGTTGCTATAACCTGGGCTCGGGAGGCGACACATGCGGGGGGATGCAGGAGTGATGGAGAGATGTTGCCGAGCGCTCTGGGAGTGACACAGCCGACACCGACGCGGTGCCACCGCCCGGCAATGTGGTTGCTATAACCTGGGCTCGGGAGGCGACACATGCGGGGGGATGCAGGAGTGATGGAGAGATGTTGCCGAGCGCTCTGGGAGTGACACAGCCTACACCGACGCGGTGCCACCGCCCGGCAATGTGGTTGCTATAACCTGGGCTCGGGAGGCGACACATGCGGGGGGATGCAGGAGTGATGGAGTGATGTTGCCGAGCACTCTGGGAGTGACACAGCCTACACCGACGCGGTGCCACCGCCCGGCAATGTGGTTGCTATAACCTGGGCTCGGGAGACGTCTCCTAACTGGAATATATGTCGGAGCGTCAAGACATTTAAGGCTCGAAACATAATAATAGAGCACTGATTGGAAATTGGAGCGCACACAAATTTTTAACATCCGTACAGCCTAAATTTTACGATTACAGTAATAAAGTTTTATTTTAGTTTTAAAACACTTGAAAAAGCTTGTGACTTTTAACGAAACAATCTTATAAGATACTTTCCGAATAGGCTAATTGATTTTGGTAATGGTTATGTGTAGCGTTGTCTAATGTGTAGCGGTAATGATCTGCAATATAGTCAAATGTCCTTCGATTTCAATTGTGGATTAAAAAACTTTTTGAACACATTGAAAGAAAAGAAGTTTGCAATATTTTAGGTAATACTTAATATTCTGTAATTTTGGGTTCTTGCAGTTTAAAAAAAAAACATTTAATCTTTAAAATAAAAAGCACCACGAAAAGAAAACAACAAAAAGGAGAACTACAAACACAACACATTAGTTAAAGAACCGGAACATAAGACTAAAAATCAAACAATTCTATTCAAACTTTAATGACGAAACCATTTAACCACTGAAATAAACTATTACGAAAATGCGACAAACTCAACAATGCATAGGACAGATGGAACAATTACAGTGGGTTACGAAAGAAGAAGAGGAAAGCGAGAACGGAAGTCAGGGCCTTGTGGACAGGAGTGACAACATGTAAGACAAAAGACGGTGTCTCTTCGCGGCGGCGGCGGTGGTTGGCAGTACTGTACAGACAGTGTTGCCAAGGTAGCAATAAAAACATTTACTGGCAAATTAAATACTACGCTTGTACAGTTTTGTTATGTGTTCATATAACATATGACATTTGGTCCTTTTACAAGCTTCATTAATACAGTCAACTGAAAGTTATGTATAGTTCCTTATATTATTAGAGTTTTTTGGTAATACTAACATTGAACATTACAACAGAATGCATACGATAATTTTCATCAGCATATTTATTTAAACACTGTGGTAGAATAGCTAATTAAAACACAAATCTGCAAAATTAAAATTGATACATGAAAAATGTTAAAACCACTTTACGTGTGGTTTACCACTATACCACTTTGCTTTAAAATTTATAGGATAAAATGACAGTAAGAAGAGAAAAGGGGACGTAACAGACAAAACCCTTATAGAAATAGGAAGATAGATACACAGCAGAATCCAGAAAACGACACAAATATTCAATCGGCAATAAATTATGGAGTTTTAAAATTTTAAAATGTGGGAGATTTTTACTTTGGTAATTGAAGTTAAGGAAACTATATCATGCATGTTTTTATTTACAATGAATAGCGTATCTCGGTTGGGAGGTAATTGGTCAAGAGTTGATTAAAAAGGCGGCGGAAAGTAGAAATAATTTGACATAAATACAAAACGTTTGGGTCTGTACAACACTCTCCAATACTAAGTCTGGGTATGTCCAAATTAGTTTTCAGAACTATTGTTTAATTATCACCTCCCGAATCTAAAATAGAGAATAAATTTATAACATAAGTATAGAAAAGTAGCCTTACTATTTTTGGATATAGAATTCGTTTTAAGAATTTAAGGCTTTTGATGAATGCAGGCTAGAATTTTTTATCTGCATTCATCCATATTTATAACAAAAATATATTTTTTTTATTAGAAACTTCTGTGCAACAAAAAAGTGTTTGAAATCGCTTGCTTAAAAAATTCGATTTGTGACAGGATCATTATCGCCCACTGAAATTCCAATCAACAGATAAAAAGTTCATATTGCCCCAACTAAGCTTAAGAACTAAAGAAGTGAATTCAAGATGTACCTTACTTTAGAAATCTGCGAATTTTAAAACTAGCCCATTCTTTTAACTATATTTGTAAAGGTATAATTTAAAATAAATATAACAAAATAAATAACTCCAACATATTTATACTTTCGAAGTTGTAGACGATTATGAATGGAACTGGCGTTTAAATGGGATATGCAGGAGGTTAAGAATTTTATTCAAAGGTTTTCAATATTATTCGAACTATTTCGCACTATTTTAAACCTTTTGCCACGACAAGACCGCCACACTGGGCACCGTATTGTGATGTCTATGACCCTGAGTTAGCACTGCAAACCTTAGCACCTCTCCGGTAATACGCGAGTCAACATACCGATCCCGGAACTGGCTTGACAATGACGTCACGACCCCTGCGATTAAAAATACTAAACGAGAAACTACCTTTCGATATCTCTACATACTAGTATTGTTTTTTATTTATTATTATATCAATGCATACATTGCTTACTTACACAATTGGACAAACGTCGATGATAGTTACCTGGAACAAAAACCATACGTTACAAGGTGCTAAATTTAAAAATAGTGTAAATTTACAAAGAAACTAAATACAAATCTAGTACAGTAACGTAGAAAGAACTCAAACCATTAAATCGTATTCCTAAAATAATCGAGAAAACTTATTACATTCGTTGATTATGCTAGACGCTACAGTATTTACAACACAGCCACACAATTTGGGATCAAGTTTGTTTAACACAAATAAAATTTACGAAATTTAAAATATTTTCTAATTAGCAAGAATGATTTTTTTCGAAATAATACCATTAATTTATTTAACGAGTATTGGGATGGAAAAGGTATAAGATGCTGCCGGTATTGAGGTGTATTTTAAGGCGAATAAATTTTGAATCAATAGTGTGACGCCATCTTTACTGGTCAGTGGCGTCAGTTTATCTTCACTAACCGATGACACTTGCTTTTGGCCACCTTTTACTTACAAATCCCTGTAATATAGCACTGGCAAAAATTTCATCATAATCGATGAAATATAGCTACAAGAAGTTTCCAATAACACCGATTACATTTCCGTTATATGTGAATACAATTTTAACGGAAATAAAATTTGTCCCAAACAGCTCTCTTGCGTCACACCTCATTGGCCACTGTCGAGGAGGTGGTGGGAGGAATGTGTACCAGGAAGGCAGTGGGGAATGAGGAAACCTGGAGCAGACGGTATAAGTGAGGCCACCAGTCAATCATAGAACAATGGCAAACGGCGTGCGAGGTTATGAATAGGACAAACAACATAAGCTTCGCTGCGACGGCGACGGCGAGGAAGTGAGGGAGACGCAGAGAGGAACTACCAAATAGCCACGAGGGTTCGACCAGCTAGCCGTCACCCACTCTGGAAAAAGGGATTTTTAACAATACCCTGTGACCGGAACAATTTACTTATAGTATAACACTTCATATTTTGTAAAATGAATATTTTTTCATGAAATAAAAATCATGATAATAATTTATTATAGTACGAATTTCCACAATAATTAATTTTCAAGCAGTTTAAAATAAGGGTTAACACAATTCAAATTAATAAAATTTGATTGGTACAAGCAAATTTCAACGCTCCTGTGGAATTTCAAGTGAAATGAATGAATGAATGAATGAATGAAAATTTCTTTATTGTTCTTTTCATATATCATTACAAAAAAATACATATATATTAACTAGATTACAAGTATTACTTCCAAAATATCATACATTTACATTACAGTTATTTTTAAACAGATTGAATATTTGTAAATTCACAAAAAACACACACTATAGAACAATAAAGTCTGCATCCCGAGGTTAAAACCTGTATGGGATGATTACCACTGGCTTACACAATAAACACTCAAAGCTAGAGGGAATGTGGCCGACACACTAAATAAAATATTCTTATGTACATTGATTTTATAAACTAAATATATGGCTTCTCTAACACTAGCTTAGGTAAAAACTTAATTAAAATATCTTAACACTTAATGTTAAAAAAAAATATATATATATATATATATATATATATATATATATACATACTTTCTTAATAATGGTTTAATTTGCTGTATTTAACTATACACAATATATAATAGCCTTAGTATATTCGGTAAGAGGCGTCTTAGATAGGACCTGTAAAATATATATAGGCCTAGTTGATATATATTTTATTGGAGTACATGGAAGAATGCATCTACATCTTCAATTTCTAGCAATAAAGATTTGATGAGTTTGATATACTTGTTTCGATTTTTAACTAATTTAATCTCATCTGGAAGCATGTTAAAAAATTTAGGAGCTAAAAATGTGTAAAATTTTCTAAAATGGGTTATATTGGGTTTGGGTACGCTAGCTTCCAATTTACTTCTTAAAGTCAGTTTTTTCAAATTTATGGTTTGATTTCTTTCACCACTCATGACAAAGAAAGTCCTAAGCACTTATGGGTTAAACAATGAAGAGTTACCAAAATGCGACAATATTTACAGAATACAGGACAACGAGTTTCAGAGTCTGTCAGGTGGACTGTCAGAGTCATCAGAATCACTGAGCATATTCAGTGTTGGCCATGTTTTTTTCCTTTATGAAAAACAACAATAAAACGTTTGCATCTCTGTTACTTATTTAACTGTGTAAAACTTCACTTCTTGACAATTAAAAACTCGCCGAACAAGACCACTGAAATCTACACGAACACTTTCTAATACCCACGTGTCTGTCGTGACGTTGAAACTGTTTTATAGTGTCGTAAAGGTTTATGATTTTGTAAACATTGTGGTTTTTTGAGCTTTATGGGTATGGAAGATGTTCTGCATCTGTTCTTTCTATTTTATAGAGCAATATTTTACAAGATGTGTAAAATATATGCTAATCTTTAATGTATCAAAACATTGTGGAAGAAGAAAGTAGTTTAATGTACCTTTACTGAAGAAAATGGTTTCCACTTAATTATGAGATTAAATTATTTAGAATAAATAAATTATTATAAGATAAAATGTGGTTTGAATTAGGTTGGAAAATTTTCTTTAGGCGTACAGCACACTACATTATGTTGAAATAGTCGATTAATATTAATCGATAAAATGTAAGTAGTTCCAGCTGTATTTAATTTAAAACTTTTATCCAGTTAGGCTTTTTAATAACACGTATTTTTACTTCCTTGAATTTGATTGAAAATTAGTAACAAATATTAACATCGTCATCTCAAAATGCCTCATTACATGGTAAAATACACATTATAGAGAGAAAATCTTAAGAAATATATATATATCGTTGATTTTTTTAACCCTACGCCTGTCTGGCTAAAACAAATTTGTACAGTCGCGTTATAGAAAGAGTTGTCAAATCACGCAAAAACTGATATATTCGTCGCGGTAGAAAATATAAATACATGAAAAAATCATAAAATAAAAACACCCATCTCTGCTTGTCGAAGTTGCAAAATTTCTCGGTCCGAAAAGTCGTTGTACGCGAGGCTGCGTAAAAGGTGAAGAAACCCATTGGGTCAAGGCCTGCGTAAACTCGTCTCGAAATTTGGTAACCGGGTTTGCGAAAGTGAATCGATTAGCGTTAGGGGAGGATCTCACATCTCCCATATCTCATCTCCCATCTACTGTTGCGAAAGACGATCACATCTCCAACCGATCGTGAATCTCCATTACGATTGTGGCAACTAGAACTATGGAATTTTTGCATTCTGAATAACAGATGGGTAAGTCATATTTGTTTCGTTCGTGTAGTAGTCACGGTAATGCCTAAGCCCGGGACCACACAACTTTTTTGTTTTGAAGTCCCCAAGGCAAAAAAACACCGTTCGTTCAAATTGATATACATGTCCGTGAATACGGTAACTTTTGTACGGAACTTCTGATTCTGATTACATTTCGTACAGGGGTGTAAACCAGCATTTACTTGAACGAGTTCGCGAACCAGAATGATCGGACCATGGGAACGGGTTTTATGGGGTTTAAAAAGGGTCAAAAATAGGGTTTTGACATTTTTACCTTAATTTTTAAAATTCAACATGTTAACATAAACCATTTAAAAGAGTTAATAAAAATAAACAATTTAGTATTTTGAATTTTTATCTTAGCTTAAAGGTTACGGAGAAAATATAAAAAATACTTTTCACATGTTATTCTTATGGGAAATAAACAAAACCTTCTATCTTACTGATTTATTAATATATCTTGATAAAATTTGGTTTCTACATTAATTAGGAATTGTTTAACCTATGTTTTCTTACAGAGCCCAAATGGCGGCTAACCTACGTACTCACCCCCATTATGAGAAGAAATAAAAGAATACCATAGCTTGATAAAATTTGGTACGTACATTTACTAGGTAGGGTTTGACTTATATTTACTTACAGAACCCATATACCGGCAAACCTACATACTCAACCCCACAGTTGTTTTGGGGAAATACAAAAATTGAAAAATTCTGTTGGAAATTCGCTGAGTACGCAAGGCTGCTCCGACGGGGGTTATTTTATTTATGGCGCTCGTAAAAGCGTTTTTGAACGCTGAATTATTATGGCATTTTATTAAATTTTTTTTAGAGGAAATAGGAAGAGACTAGTAAAAAATTAATTTGTTTTTCTACGGTAACATCTGTATAATTAAACAGCAGATAACATAAACAAAGGTATATTAACAACGCACATAAGGTGTTATATCAATAAGAGGATAATTATAATGGTTGACTGGTGTGGACTGGTCCTTTTTCTGCCGGATGTAGTAAAATGTTTTAGCATCATTTAATAATCGTAACACTAATGTATTCAATTCCTTGAGTCAACTTGATTAAAATACCTAAAGCTCAAACGTCGACGACGAAGCTCAACGGGGTAGCGGAATTCTACCCCCAGGAAAAGTACCCCCATGAAAAACGCTACGTCATTTTGACGTCATGAGGGGCGGAGCTTAAAGTGGCATGGAGTTTTGGTTCGCGGCCGGAAAAGTACCCCCAGTTTTATAAATACATTATTATTTAATTTGGTTGCTCTAAATTAACATTATATCTAACCAAACACCAGCCGGATTTCTACCCCCGGAATTCTACCCCCGGAAAACTACCCCCAGCAAAACTACCCCCAATGGACTAGACCCGGAATACTACCCCCGGAATTCTACCCCCAGCAAAACTACCCCCAGCAAAACTACCCCCGGAAAACTACCCCCGGAATTCTACCCCCAGCAAAACTACCCCCAATGGACTAGACCGGGAATCCTACACCCGCGAAAGTACTTTCACGTACACAATTCCTTAAGTATTTAACAATTAATTGTGTTGTTATGTACGTGTTCTGCTATTTAAAACATTTATATTATAAAATAATAGAAATGTTAAGTTTATATTAATACAAACTTGCCCTTCGGGTGATCTCGTTCTCTACCCTCACTCACCGTCAAGTTCTATAATAGCACGGCCATCTCTAGTACAAGGCCATGTCCTTCGAACTGGCAACGCCGCAACGGTGTCTACCCGTAGTAACGTTCTTTTCACTCGCGCAATTGTTGCCAATGGAACTTACACGTACTTATTTCCCATTACTGCACTTTAGAATGAAAGATTTGTAAATATACTTAGTTAGTGGGTCAATTATAACGTAAACAATAGAGCATGTTTTAATTGAATGACAATTTGCAATTAAAATACAATGTTTATTCAACTATCTGCTTATATTCGACTTTCCATTTTTTTAAGGCTTATTGAACCATTATTTGTTTGGAATAAATTTAATTGTAATACTACAACTACATACATATGCTTATTTACAAATTATTTAATTGTTTAACAAAATTTTCGTCATTATGGACACAATCTCAGAAACTATTACGGCGTTAAAGCAGTTGGCTATATCTTGTTACGAGTCTGTTATTTATTCTTTAATCTAAAGTATGCCTAGTAATTGATATAAATCGTTCGTTCATTTACTATACTTTGAATGGAAAACAATCAAACTTTATTTTGTAAGTTAATGATGATGTAAATAAACTCTGATTTAAATTTATTGTATGTTTTAAATTTAAAAGAATCCTGTACAAAGTTTTCGGTTAAAATATTACATTCTATAGTTAAACTAGTTAAATTGGATGTTTTGAATTTTCATTCACTCATGTACTTAGAATTAATTTTCATGAAGATTATAAAAATAATAATGTTTAGATTATATCAATATGTAAAAGATTATGACCATTTCGGCTATGGATTGTTATCAATCGCACACGCTAAATTGTTTAATGCTTCCTTTTTGCATTTTATTTTCTGATTAGTAAAATAATCGAAATTACAAAATTTATTCCTTATGTATTAAATTTGGAATTTTGTATAAAAATAGTTTTATGTAACACGCATAACACAAAGTAATAATACATCACGGCTTTATCAGCTCCGTGCGCGCACCATCAAGTCTGATATAATTTAATCTAGAAATGAAAATACCGCTTTTAGTGAGTTATGGCTGCTAATTATAGTAAGTTTGGCTCTTCCTCTAAATTACCATAGAGGCTAAAGTTATACTTTTCAATTAAACATTACAATATGGGCGATTAAAGTTAACGGCGCACGACTTCCTCCATTTACTGCAATGCTACTGGCAGAGCGCCGAATACTCCCTGTGCAACGTTGCCACTTTTGGCTCGCCATGGCCTTGTACTAGAGATGGCCGTGATAATAGGCCTATGCTTTCGTTTTATATAACCAATCTTTCCTCAATCCTTTACAGGCTTTTAGCTGTATGGTTTGATTGACATCAAATAAAATATATAGCCTACATTACCGTACCATGACATACTTTGATATTAGGTTTATAATTTTCAGCACCTGGGGGCCAAGCATTAGCTCGGTAAACTTAAACAGTAATATATTTGGTAGTAATATCATATATAAAATATGGTAATATCATTTACAGACAGCCCGGTGCAAAAAGGCTTATTTCTTGTTCAAGACGAGCTCGTTCGCTCCACTCACTCGCCTTTCAGCTTCCTTTTTCTGTGCTTTTAGACTGTTTCAATGTAGGCCTACGGGTCTCGTGTATATTTATTTGTTAAAACACATGTTGAATGTGTAACACGTGGATTCTAATTATTTAGTTAGCTGGTGTTTGCTTTATTCTTTCTAGTGCTTTTGTTTTTAAATTCAAATGTAATTCTACAAATTGATTTGTTGTTTTATATACTTTTACATTACTTTTATTCTTATTCATAATCAGCAGGATGAAGTACGATTTTAAAAATTATAGATTATATTCATCATAAAATAGTAGGCCTACCATTTAATTATTTAGTAATTGGCTGCCATGCAAAACTACATGTTTATACTGGAACACATAGGCCTATTCTGCACTTTGACAATTGAGTCTACTGTTTTCATTTTTTTTAACTCCATAAGACCAATGTTAAAAATTTTAAAATTTGAATTAATGATTATAAAGAAATGAGATTTTTTCTGGCATAGAGACCTGTATTTATATTAAATTCATCCCAAAACTATGTTATCTGCAATGTTGGAAGAAAATGGTTTTAGCTGTTTTTGAGATCCGTGTGCAAACATACACACATACAAATATATAACTTACTCGTATTACAGTATAGGATAGGATACACTTTATGCTTATGTAACTTAACTCACGTTTTGTAAATCTAGATAGTCTGAAAAGTATATAATTCAATATATCTAGTACAACCAGTAATACGGTAATAGAATTTTACTGCTGAGTAAAGATCTTGTCCATCTCGGAGGCGAGTGATCAGAGTGAACAAAATTCCTTCAGATTATTGTGAATATTATTATTCCGATTTTTCTCTATTTAACTTTCAGGTTTAAAGCACATAGGGCCTACATTGTCATCTAATAAATATTATGTAACACCTGAACATGAATGAACTTTGAAGGAAATTTCTGCTTTCTTTTATCAGTTGCTGCATTCACATATTTCCAAACAACTTATAAAAAATACCTTAGATAATAATACAATACCATTAATTTATTATATTGTTTTGTAAAATATAACATTAAACCAATAACATTAACTCATCATCACCCACAATTACATTTTCACTCAAAAAAAGCATTTTCAAAAACACACAGCTAAAAGCCTGTAGAGGATTAAGGGAAGATTGGTAATATCAAACTAAAGCATAGGCCTATTATAGAACTTGACGTCGAGTGAGGGTAGAGAACGAGATCACCCGAAGGGAGAGTTTGTATTAATGTAAATTTAACATATTATTATTTTATAATAGAAATGTTTTAAATACGAGAACACGTACATAAAATAACAATTGTTAAATACTTAAGGAATTGTGTAAGTGGAAGTACTTGTGCGGGTGTAGGACTCCCGGTCTAGTCCATTGGGGGTAGTTTTGCTGGGGGTAGAATTCCGGGGGTAGTTTTCCTGGGGGTAGTTTTGATGGGGGTAGTATTCCGGGGGTAGAATTCCGGGGGTAGATTTCCTGGGGGTAGTATTCCGGGGGTAGAAATCCGGGGGTAGTTTTGCCGGGGGTAGTTTTGCTGGGGGTAGTATTCCGGGGGTAGAATTCCGGGGGTAGTTTTCCACCCCTAGTAAACTTACAAAACATTGCTTAAATTGTTCATTATAGAAATAAATTATAAAAGTGCGTAACCAATGATTAAAGTAGAGTATAATGTATTCTCTTCCAAAGTTCGCGGCCGGAAAACTACCCCCATACCTGTGACGTCAAAATGACGTAGCGTTTTTTCATGGGGGTACTTTTCCTGGGGGTAGAATTCCGGCGCCCCGCTCAACCAGTAGACTGTGAAAGGAAGAGTCAAGGAAACTCGGAACACTTTCACCAAACCGGTTGATCGGATTCGTTAACGACAGGACGAATGCTTCACAGTGGGTTTATGACTTACCAGTTTAGATTTTAAAAGTTGCAAGAGTACTTTAAATTCATAGGGGAAAAAACATCAGAGTAGGCTCGGTTGTAAGGTGTTTGCTGATTAATTTAGTGTGCGTAACGTTACAGAAGTTCCACTAAACCAAACACCATAAACGTTTCTAAAGGTAATCAATTCATAATACCATACGATAGATCATTCATAAGGGGGGGGGGCGGGGGCTGAGTGTGATAACACATTTCATATATTAAAAAATTAAATATTCTTATCTATTACAGTACATTTCTACCAAATTGGAGCATTCTAGATTCGATCATGCATAATCGTCTTAAAGGATGTCGATTTGTCTCATTGAACCTCACACATTGTAGAATGCTCACATTCCCATTGATAAAAAGAGGCAAATCTTCAACGAGTATTATGTTGGGGTTGGGGCAGATTTAGCCAGTGCGGACCCTCCCTTTCGGCGCCTGTAGTGAGGGGTCCGCTCCTGGCCTAGATGGGATTCAGACCAAGGTTAATTAAAGATAATATTTTATCGTTGAAATCTCCTTTTCTTCACATAGTAAATAACAGTTTTATCTCAGGCATTTTTCCAAATTCATTCAAGATGGACAAAGTAATTCCGATACATAAGGGAGGGTAAAATAATCAATGTGTATTGTGTAAGTTACCGACCAATTAAATTTTGAAGCATCGCTTCTAAATTGTTATAGAAATGCATGTGGTTCCAGCTTGAAATTTATTTATTGAGCAAAAATGTACTTTTAGAGAATAAATTTAGATTTAGAAACAATAAAAGTCTTAAAGGCCTTTCTGTAGTCACCTAAAATATCCATGATGCTGTTTGGCGCGAAGTAAACAAACTCTTCTAATGGTTATCGATTTAGCTAAAGCTTTAGTTACTGTGGATAGAGGAATTAATCTAAAAATCTAATTGGGTTTAGGGGAGTCGCGCTGGAGTGGTTTAAAAGTTACTTAAGTGATCGTTATCAGGTTTTTTTCGATTTCCAGTCACTCCAGGGCACATTTTTTATCGAGTAAGGGGTTTAGCAGGGCACTTTGAGTCCTCTTCTCTGTCTAACCTTTATAGGCAATTTTTGTTGGGGAAATATAGATAAAGGTAATGTATTTCTGTATGACAACTCAGCATTGCTTTCAAAGGCGACGGCTAGGAGGACTTGTACCGTTCGGCGGAGCGCGGCCTGAGTGTTGTCAAGTGCTGGTTTGATCAGTCGGCTCTCAGTGAACATTTCAAAATTAAACTATCTACCTGTTTCCGTGAGGGCCGACCACGATTCAGTGAACCTGCATCTGCGTTTGCAAAGGTGCAGGAGTGGCGTATTAAATGATTGCGTATCGTGCTAGTATATTTAAGTAACTAGGTCATCTTTGACAATAGCCCAAAACAGACTTAGGAAATTAAGTTTTATTTTTTAACGAACCAATAATTTTTTGTAACGGATATCTGATGAAAACTGTGTATTTTGCTCATATTCAGTCAATTAAAACAATATGGAATTACTGCATGGGGTGGTTTTAACCAAATTGGTGATACGCCTCAAAAAAACTATTATTAAATCAGATCTGAATAAAACCGGCGATATCCTACGACGAGTTTGTTGATTTTAAGTTCTCAATGTAACTAAGTTTTAGTTACAGTTCAGATTTTTTTCAACTTTGTTTAATAAATCAACGAATTTATTTTCAAATAGGTCGTCTATAATATCAGGATCACAACGCCCAAACTATTTAAGTCAATAAAGCCCATTTCTTGTCTTTATATTGCTGATATAATTCGTTCACATGTTCAAACTCTATAAAATCTCCTATGTGTGTACACACGTAGGTTGTACATAGGGTTGTATCTCATGGGTTGTTTGAGATACAAAACATGAGCGTCTAAGGTGGTTGACTACGCGAATGGTTCAAGTCTCAATTAGCTGCTCACAAACTGATAATAGGCTCATTTGTTATAAAATTTGTTTTCTGGTTAGGCTACATGCATGCATTTTTGTTTATAGTTAGTTTTTATTTTTTCATTCTTGTAAATTTAGAGAAAATATATAAAAATTTCAGATTTAAATACATGTTTTAACTGGTTTACTGAATAAACTTATCTCCAAGCACAGGCAGACGGCTATTGGTCTATTTATAATAATTATAAGTATTGTGTGAATGTCTGTTGTATCTTATGGAAACAAACTTTTTCGTTCAAACCCGTACTAGGATCGAATTCAATGACGAGTTATTTAAACCAAATTGTTCTACTTTATCCAAATTATTTACAAATCCAAACTGAAAATACACTTTCAAAAGAATTTTAGGAACTATGCAACATTACACTTTAAATTCTTTACGTTACCGCAGCAACAAATTGATGTTATCGTCTCAAGAACCTCATCCTCGTTTCTCGAACATTTGCATTTTGCAAGCCTCCTCTCGTACGAGATGACACATTACCCCTTCACTCATCAGCGGTTCAAGGCTGCAAGATGATTCTGACAAATTGGAGCTCCAGCCTTGTAATCTCGGCGCGGCCGGTGGCGGTGGGAATTAAAATTTAAAAAGTCATCAAGGAGTATATCAGTAGACACAGAAAGGTGTTATGGAAGCCTAATTGGAATACAAATTATTGTGCTCCATATTGCTTCAACGTAGTTGGCACCAATATTAATAGCTTCACTGAAAGTATTTATGAAGCTGAAGTAAAAACACTAATCTCATGTCCAAGAAAATTGTCGCAATTACACTTTAAACATCCTAACTAACACAAAGTTAAGAGGAGGCAGTGCGGTATTTGCTTTTAACCCAAACTATGTAACATAAATTAATTAACCAATGATTTATTACAATATGTGATTCCAAAGAACTGTGAATGGCTACCACTTTCACTAACCAGCGAGTAAATACGTGCTTCCAATAACTCACAGCATTGCTGTTTTTCGCGTTCAGTCAAAACACGATACGGTAATTTCCTACATTTATAGAACGTTACAATTTTCCAACATAAATAAAAGGAATCAAAACGCATCGCCAGATCTGCCGTTAAAGCTCGCAACAACGCTAGCGTCCCAAGTGGCAAATGACAAGTAGCGCCTTGATATGTTGCGAACCGCAACCGGCAATACTCCGTAGGCCCTATATTGCCAGTTGCGCCGCGGCACCATTCATACCACTCGCTTATTCTGACCGATATTGCTCAATACTAGTCAATACTAACGTTTTAGATTTACGATTTCACGAGCAGAAGTTTCGGAAATTGATTGAAAATTAATTCCTTGCTAAAAGTGATGAAATCTTTCCCTATTGCGAAGTGAGATTTCAAGGGATCAATTTAGTACCATTTCTTGCAATGTGGTGTCATCCCATTCTAGGCTATGAGGTACACCATAGGCATTGCAATTGCAATGTACTACAAATTTCCTTATCGACAGCATCTCATTGGCTTCTTCGTTGAATAATCTGCGATCAAATGCGTCCACCCAGACCATACCATGATCACGGATAAAAACTAATAAACCTACTGGTCGAAGTTGTATAAGCGATGCAAAAGCAAAGCCAAAATCATTTCACATTCAGGAAGCATCGAGTTGAGTTTTAAGGATCAAATAATACATTTTTAAATCTCACTTAGTAACCCCAAGGATGCTTTTTATAAACTGTCCCATCCCACTAGGAGCGTAGGACTTATGTATATTTTACCTGATTAAAAATATATTGCTTTAAAAAGTTGTTGAATAATAGTATGCAGTGTCTAAGATATAGGATAATTATACTTAATATTTATCATAATGATAGACAATTCGTTGCGAAAATAATTTTAAACTCATTGTTTTGAAATGTGTTGTAATGGCCGCACGTTATAGACATGGATCCAATTATTTAATCATCTTCCGTGTTCTTAACTGGACTATGCGCATTGAAGACTTACGATTTTTTTTTAAATAGTAATATTTTAAACAGATAACATTTCTAACTAGTTCTGATAACTTCTAATACTAGTTGAACTCTCAGATGATGGTTTGAATTTGATTTGTCAATGTATTTGAGGTTTTTCTGAAGATTTTAATATAAATCGACTGATGTACCCAATTCGATTAAGCAGTCGCCTGACTTTTTAACACCAAAAACTTGTGTCTTTGGATTCTTTTCGCGTAAAGTGTCCCTGATTTAGCCACCCTCGAACGATGTTGCCTCATTTTGAATCCCCACTAATGTGACGTACAGAAACCATCAGGTACCTCTGACCTTTATGCTGACTCCGCTACTTAAACTGATTGTGCCCTTTTCTTTATTCTAGACACCTTTGCCCCTTTATCGAGACTCCCCTAACACTGAGTACCCTGTTCATGACTAAACCCGACACCTGAGTCCCCTTATCGTGAATTCCCCTATATCTTTGCCCCTTATCTTGACTTCCCTTGACACCTATGTCGTAATCCTTGATCTCGACTACCTCGACACCTGTGCCCCCTTATCTTGACTTCCCTACACCTGTGCCCCCTTATCTTGGCTCCACCAACACCTGAGCCCCCTTATCTTGACTCCACCAACACCTGTGCCTCCTTATCTTGACTCCACCTACACCTGAGCCTCCTTATCTTGACTCCACCAACACCTGAGCCCCCTTATCTTGACTTCACCAACACATGTGCCCCCTTATCTTGACACCCCCGACACCTGGGCCCTCTGATCTTGACTCCCTTGTCACCTGTGCCCCCAGTTGGACCGAGGGCCATGACGCGGGGATTCCTCTACGAGGCGTGTCTACCGCTTTCCCCTGCTCGCGCACGCACACTCACGCCACGAGCGCGGGGCCGCGGTGAAAACAGGATACGGCAAATATTCTCCGATGCGCCACCGCGCCGATGCCGCCCAACGACCTTCTCCACCGCTTAGGTCGCATTACGTCTGCTAATTTTTGTCTCTATAATAATTGAATTTTATCAGATAATACTGTAGTTTAATTTGCTGTGGTAAATTCGCTGCAGTTTGATGTGTTTTATTTCAAATATGTTATAATATAAATGTTTGTTAAAAATATTATGACTGCACTAAATATACTTTTCAACTGTATTCATAATGTCACAATGTTTAATTATGAAGTACTGGATTAATAGGTGTTGCTTGTGGCAAGAGGTTAAGAATTATAAGAAAACAAAAAAAATACATCATTGAGTAGATTCAAATGTATTCATTAAACACACTCAACATATAAACGATCGAAATTTCAAATGGCATTCATTTATTTAAAGAAACCCATTTTGTCCATCATCTGCGAGATTTATTAGCTAAGCCCTTTCCTGTGCACTTGCCTTCACCACAATGTAAATTAAAAATTCGTTTTATATAATAAAGTACTGGTAATATCCTGGGCCACTGTTTGTCTATAGTAGTCCACTTGGCCGTTTTAGGCAACAATGCAACCTTGTGTCATGCCAATGTATCTCAGAAGTATCCGCGATTCTGCAAGGAGTGACGGAAATGTTTGGGCTGTCGGTGTAAGTGGCGAGTCTTGTACAGTGACTGCTGGAGTCGCAGCAGATAACGTTGATGGCATTCCTTCCTGGTTCTTCCCCACGCGTTGGGTAAACACTAACAGTACGTCTGGACATCAACGGCTGCAGAACACACCTGGAGCAGTCTAGCTTCCGCCCCTCCCCCTCCCACACTTGAGATAAACTTGCCTCATTTACAGACTACCAATGAATGTCCAGCGAGTTAACTTAGACAATCTCACTTCGGAGTCCTAACCGTATGTTAAGTAAACACTAGCAATGTGTATGTAGCTAATGGATTTACGCGAACATACTGCATTTTCTAGTATCACGTAGTATATGCTACAAAGTAAGTTGGTGGAGCATACGCATAGTGAAACCTTACAATTTTGATGTATACTTTCTATGTCTATGAACAATACTCGCTTACAATGCTTGAACTTCAATGTCCTGTCCTAGAAGTTTAAAAACTGTTAATTCATGTAACATATATTTATAGGATAAAAAATATAGTTAAAGAAAAAATATAGTTTACGTGATGTACAAATTGATGGTACAACATTTCACACATGTATGGACTACACTAGACAAATTAAAGTCATTGACAACAGTAGTGGAATAATTTTAGTGTTGAACCCCAAAAAAATTGCAACACGAGCGATTTTTTTTTTAAATGATAGCTAAGAGTGCCCTTATTAACCCCTCAAAAATCGCCATTAATCGCACCTTGGGAACATGCCCAAAAATTCAAAATGGCCGCCAAGATTGCTGCCAAAATATATATTTTTGCTTGTATCTCGAAAACAGTTAGTTTTATCAAAAATCTTTATTTTAGCAAAAATGTAGCTCTTTTAATGCCGATCATTTTTCATATTTACATTTTGTATGTCAGACTTACGGTATGGCCGCAATTTGCCGAGCCGTAATTCATTAAAATCTGCCTTTTTAGCAAATTTCCCTTTAGTGAAATTAAGCTATTACCGTAGGTCTCATGGTAAGACTCAAGACCGGGACCATCATAACTTTTCATTTTGGGGCCCCCAGAAGCCAAAAACAACATTCTTTTGAAGTTTTAGATATACACACATATATATATATCCATATATATATATTTATCTATATATCTATGTATCTGTAAGCACGATAGCAGTCACAAAAATGGTCCGATCATAATGAAATTTGGTATGGAGGTGTAAAGTGGTAATTATTCGGAGTATTTCGAAAATCAGCCCGATCGGATTATTGGAAGGGGGGTAAGGGGGATTTTACCCCTCAAAAATTGATTTTTAGCGAATTTCCCATAGGGAATAAGCTATTACCGTAGGTCACATGGTAAGACCTAAGCCCGGGACCATGTTACTTTTTCGTTTTAAGGTGCCCAGAGACCAAAAATAATAGTCATTAAAATTTTTATATTTATATATATGTATATTTATATGTATATATTTATATATACATATATGTATGTGTCCCTAGGCATGATAACTCTCGTAAAAACGGTCCGATCGACACCAAATTCGGTAGAGATGTGTAATCTTACGTTTATTCGGATGAGTCCGTAAACCAGACATATTGACCTACCGGAAGGGGTAGTTTTGGGGGGTTTTGTACCCCAAAAATGGGTTTTTTGCATTTTTCATATGTAATTTTTAAAAATTTTAAATTTTTATTTTGACCATTGGATTTAGCTCAAAAAAGCACACAATTTAGTATTTTGAAGCTTTGCTCTATCTCCATTGGTTACCGAGATATTAAAAAGTCTAAAGACAGTACATTGTATTTTGAGGCTCCAATGTTAATCTTATGGAGAATTGGGATGTGTTAATATTTCACTTATTAAGCAATATTTTTGGACGAAACTTGGTATTCATCTTCATTTGGTTGAGATTCATCCATTAAAGGTAAAAAATCTCGGTTTTTGTACTTATCATGGCAGCAAACCTGCATACTCTTTTCCCATTTTAATCATAAGGAGAATAGGCAAACTCTTTTATTTATGGACAGATATTGATGAAACTTACTATATGGCTTTATATGGTCAAAATAAATTTTTTCTATGCTAAAAACCTACTTTTAGTGTCCCCCATGGCAGCATACCTGCATACTCTTGCCCTATATTTATCATAAGGAGAATATACATTTATTTCCCTATTTATGAGCACGTGATGAAATTTTGTTTACAAGTTTAGCTGGTCAAAATTAATATTACTAATTTGGAAATTCGCTGAGTACGCAAGTCTGGTGCGACGGGGGGTATTTTTTTTGTTTTTTTTCCGGAAAAAGATAAAATAATCAAATGTTATTTGACACCATTGAACTCAGCTTGAAAAAAAACAAACAATTTTGTATCTTGAATCATTGCTCTATGTCCATTGGTTGCCGAGATATTGAAAGCGGTAAACACAGAACATTGTCCAAATGTTAACCTTATGGGAAATATATAAAATGCTATATATCCATTATTTCTCAACATATCTTAATAAAACTTGGTATGTGGCTTCATCTAGTAGAGATTTACTTATGGCCTAAAGTTCCCCATTTTTGACATTTCAGTGGCAGCAAACCTGCATACTCGCATTCCCCATGTTATTCTAGTGGAGACTATTTCGCTACAACAAGGTTATTTATTAAAAAAATATTCTTAATTTTTAATTTTTGATGACGAAATGTTTGAAAATAAAAATTTTACTTTAAAACATCATATTATTTAAAAGTTGTGTGCGATGTGTTTTTCTACTTTTTTTTAGCTAAACTCAATGCAGTGTAAACTAAAATTTGATTTTTTTTTTAATTTTCCGTAAAACACAAAAAATACCCCCCGTCGCACCAGACTTGCGTACTCAGCGAATTTCCAAATTAGTAATATTAATTTTGACCAGCTAAACTTGTAAACAAAATTTCATCACGTGCTCATAAATAGGGAAATAAATGTCTATTCTCCTTAAGATAAATATAGGGAAAGAGTATGCAGGTATGCTGCCATGGGGGACACTAAAAGTAGGTTTTTAGCATAGAAAAAATTTATTTCGACCATATAAAGCCATATAGTAAGTTTCATCAATATCTGTCCATAAATAAAAGAGTTTGCCTATTCTCCTTATGATTAACATGGGAAAAGAGTATGCAGGTTTGCTGCCATGATAAGTACAAAAACCGAGATTTTTTACCTTAAATGGATGAATATCAACCAAATGAGGATGAATACCAAGTTTCGTCCAAAAATATTGCTTAATAAGTGAAATATTAACAGTAGTGGGGAATGGCTACAGTTGGCTCAGGTCAAGGTCAGGCGGTTGTAACTGTTGTAACGTTGTAACTGTTGTAGGAGTTGAAGCGGCTGGGGGTGAGGGAAGGATGGGAAGGTGAGGGAGGTATCTAAGGAAGGGATGAGGTATTGGGAGCTCATTTGTTTGTGGGATATTGACGAGGAAGGATGTGGGGGTTAGAGTTTAAGAATAAAATTTATCACAGGCGAGGACAGGATTTGAACCCGGCCCGCCGGCATGTGAAGCCCGCTCGCTACCTCTGAGCTACCGAGGTACTTGTCGGAAAGGGGTGGAAATGTGTCAGATAATCTGTGGCGACGGCTGGCGTAAGGGTTCGCGGTTTGTCCGCCAGAGTGTAGTATGTGCGCTGCTAGTTTACGTATTGTCCACCAGAGCGCAGCATGTACTAGGGATGTGTCTAGTTTATAGTTTTTCTGCCAGATTGTAGCATGTGTGGCTGCACTTAGTGTACTTGTTCTCCAACAGATTGTAGCATGGGGCGGAAGAGCATGGGAAAAGAAAGCAGGGCTACCAACCCCCGGGTAAACCCCAAAATATCCCCATGAATTCCCTGAATTTCCCTGCAGTGCTACCAACCTATGTCATCCACTATAAAAGAGTTGGGATTATACTATAAAAAGTGAATAAAACCTAAAAATGTTGGTAATACAGCATATAAAATCAACCAACTTATGTCATTTACTATAAAACAAGAACACATGGATCGCCCGGAACTAGAACATTTGAAATGGTGAGGGCTATACTATAAAAAGTGTACAAAACCCAAAAAAGTTGGCAATACGTATATAAAATCAAATAAACTTATGTCATTCACTATAAAACAAGAACACATGGACCGCCCGGAACAAGAACATATGAAATGGTGAGGGCTATACTATAAAAAGTGTACAAAACCCAAAAATGTTGGTTAATACAGTATA
Source organism: Neoaliturus tenellus (assembly GCA_030545055.2). NCBI lineage: Eukaryota > Metazoa > Arthropoda > Insecta > Hemiptera > Cicadellidae > Neoaliturus > Neoaliturus tenellus. The sequence goes on along the minus strand of CM061535.1, from coordinate 43,737,949 downwards.
TAAAATCAACCAACTTATGTCATTCACTATAAAACAAGAACACATGGATCGCCCAGAACAAGAACATATGAAATGGTGAGGTTTATACTATAAAAAGTGTACAAAACCCAAAAATGTAGGCAATACAGTATATAAAATCAACCAACTTATGTCATTCACTATAAAACAAGAACACATAGATCGCCCGGAACAAGAACATATGAAATGCTGGGGGCCATACTATAAAAAGTGAATAAAACCTAAAAATGTTGGCAATACAGTATATAAAATCAACCAACTTATGTCATTCACTATAAAACATGAACAGATGGATCGCCTGGAACTAGGGCATATGAAATGCTGGGGGCTTTACAATAAAAAGTGAATAAAACCCAAATATGTTGGCTATACAGTATAAACTATCAATGGCTACAAGCTGTTAAGCAACTTACAATCATACTGTTATCATACTATATACGATGCATACAGTACTATAAAAAAAGAATAATATAAAAATTTAAGCTTAAAAACACAAAAAAATTGCTAATATCTCGAAAACGGAGCGTGCTAGGGGTCCGGGGACCCCAAAAAACTACCTGCTATGTAATAGAGGTACCCCCAGGGGGTGGGTACCTATAATTAAAAAATTAACCAAAATGTTGTGGTTGCATCCAAAAAATAAAGGGGCAAAACTTTGAAATTCCATATCTTAGGAACGGCTCTATGTATTAACTTCGTACTTGGTATGTGTGTGCACTTACTTGGTGTCTACAAATGTATGGCACGAGGTATCCAAAAAAAAAAGAAGGCGCAAAAAGTTTGATTTTATATCTTTTGAATAGCAATATGTATTTACTTCAAACTTGGTATGTATATACATGTAATGTTAAGTTGTAATAAAATGCTAAACATAACTTTCAGAATCTAAGGTCAAACTGTTGAAAAATAAAAAACTTATAATTAACAATACTATTGTCAATTGCTGCTGTAGGGCTTTACCTTTGAGTCACAAGGCATTTGTAATTATTGGTATGTGTGTACGATTATTTGGTGTCTACAAATGCATGGCACGAGGTATCTAAAAAATGAAGGCGCAAAAAAGTTTTATTTTATATCTTTTGAATGGCAATATGTATTTATTTCATACTTGGTATGTGTATACATGTAATGTTAACATGTAATAAAATGCTAAAAATAACTTCCCAAATCTAAGGTCAAACTGTTAAAAAAAACCTAAAATTAAAAATATTATTGTCCTTTGCTGGTGTAGGGCTTAACCTTTGAGTCACTGGGCATTTACAATTATTAGTATGTGTGTACACTTATTTGGTATCCATAAATGCATGGCACGAGGTATCCAAAAAATGGAGGCGCAAAACAGTTTTATTTTATATCTTTAAATTACACTATGGATTAACTTCTTACTGGGTATGTAGGTTGGTATAAGTAAACATGAATTGTTTACCATACCGTGGCGGGGTGCATCCAAAAAATGAAGGGGCAAAATTTAAATATTATATATCTCAGGACTGGCTGGACCGATAAACTTCTTACTTGGTATGTAGGTTGGTATGAGTAAATATTAAATGTTTACCATTGCATGGCGGGGTGCATCCAAAAAATGAAGGGGTAAAATTTAAAAATTGTATATCTCAGGAGTGGCTGGACCGATTAACTTCTTACTTGATATGTAGGTTGGTATAAGTAAACATTAATTGTTTACCATTCCGTGGCGGGGTGCATCCAAAAAATGAAGGGGAAAAACTTAAATATTATATGTCTCAGGACTGGCTGGTCCGATAAACTTCTTACTTGGTATGTAGGTTGGTATGAGTAAACATTAATTGTTTACCATTGCGTGGCGGGGTGCATTAAAAAAATGAAGGGGCAAAATTTTAATATTGTATATCTCAGGAGTGGATGGACCGATTAACTTCTTACTTGGTATGTAGGTTGGTATGAGTAAACATTAAATGTTTACCATTGCGGGGCGGGGTGCATTAAAAAAATGAAGGGGCAAACTTAAATATTTTTATATCTCAGGATTGGCTGGACTGATAAACTTCTTACTTGGTATGTAGGTTGGTATGAATAAACATTAATTACATTACCATTGCGTGGCGGGGATGCATCCAAAAATGAAGGGTCAAGACTTAAATATTGTATATTTTAGGAGTGGCTTGACCGATTAACGTCATACTTGGTATGTAGGTGTGTATGAGTAAACTTTTTTTGTTTACCATTGCGTGGCGGGGTGCATCCAAAAAATGAAGGGGCAAAACTGAAATATTGTATATTTCAGGAGTGGCTGGACCGATTAACGTCATATTTGGTATGTAGGTTGGTATAAGTAAACATTAAATGTTTACTATTGTGTGGTGGGATGCATCCAAAAAATGAAGGGGCAAAATTGAAATATTGTAATTTCAGGAGTGGCTTGACCGATTAACGTCATACTTGGTATGTAGGTGTGTATGAGTAAACATTTATTGTTTACCATTGCGTGGCGGGGTGCATCCAAAAAATGAAGGGGCAAAACTTAAATATTATATATCTCATGAGTGGCTGGACCAATTAACGTCATACTTGGTATGTATAGTTGGTGTAAGTAAACATTAATTGTTAATTATTGCGTAGTGGGGTGCATCCGAAAAATGAAGGGGCAAAATTAAAATATTGTATATTTCTGGAGTAGCTGGACCGATTAACTTCTTACTTGGTATGTAGGTTGGTATGAGTAAACATTAAATGTTTATTATTGCGTGGTGGGATGCATCCAAAAAATGAAGGGGCAAAACTGAAATATTGTAATTTCAGGAGTGGCTGGACCGATTAATGTCTTACTTGGTATGTAAGTGTGTATGAGTAAACATTTATTGTTTAACATTGTGTCTCGGGGTGCATCCAAAAAATGAAGGGGCAAAACTGAAATATTGTATATTTCAGGAGTGGCTGGACCGATTAACGTTATACTTGGTATGTAGGTTGGTATAAGTAAACATTAATTGTTTACCATTGTGTGGCGGGGTACATCCAAGAAATGAAGGGGCAAAACTGAAAAATTGTATATTTCAGGAGTGGCTGGACCGATTAACTTCTTACTTGGTATGTAGGTTGGTATGAGTAAACATTAAATGTTTACTATTGCGTGGTGGGGTGCATCTAAAAGATGAAGGGGAAAACTGAAATATTGTATATTTCAGGAGTGGCTGGACCAATTAACGTCTTACTTGGTATGTAGGTGTGTATGAGTAAACATTTATTGTTTACCATTGCGTGGCGGGGTGCATACAAAAATGAAGGGTTAAAACTTAAATATCGTAGATCTCAGATGTGGTTAATCCAATTATCGTCAGACATGGTATTTGTGTACATATAGTTATAATTACAGGTAGCACAGTTTCGGTGCTACCTTCGATGTACTGTTTTTATAGATTGGTGTATGAAAGAATTTCTTTAGGTTTTCAAGGAGCACTATTAATCATTAGTTTAAGGTCAAACTACCATAGATGTGTGTATATATGTTAATTCTTGACAAATCCTTACTTTTAACGTTTATGGTAATTTGGAAACTTTTAATTGGATTTAACCTAGAGTTAAAGGTAGCATAGTTTTTGTGCTTTCGTTGATGTATTATTTGTTATTGAATTTTATATGATAAACTTTCTTTAAATTTTTAAGCACCACTTTTATGTATTGCTTTAAAGTCAAACGATTAAATATGTTTTTTATCTGCGTGAATTCCTAACAAATCGTTAGTTTAACCTTAAACGTGATTTGGAAACTTCTAATTGGGCTTAACCCATTTAAATGTTCCTACTTAAAGATAGCACCATTTTGGTGCTGCCTTTGATGTACTAAATTTATATGTAAAATTTTGCAATAGGTTTTTAAACAACACTTTTTGGTTTTAACCTTAAACTTACTTTGAAACTTTTACTTGAACTTAACCCATTTAAATGTTGCTACTTAAAGATAGCAGCATTTTGTCACTACCTTTGATGCTCTATTTTTATATGTAAAATTTTGCTATAGGTTTTTAAACAACACTTTTAAGTATTGTCTTAAGGCCAAACTAATAAATATATTTTTTATCTATGTGAATTCTTAACAAAACTCTTGTTACTAATTGAATGGTGATATAAAAATTTCTATTTTTAGCCAGATATTGGACCACCGTTTTGGTGCTACCTTTAATGTACTATTTTAATAGTATCTAATCTGTATTTAATTTTATTATTGTTTTGAACACTTGTCTTTTAGTCAAGCAAATGTTGTTTTTGATGTTTAAAAAATCATTTTTACCACCACATATATGTAAAGCTTATATTTCTAAGTTCAATCCACCAAATAAATATAAATGTGGGCATTAATATAAGATGTACTAATAATCAGTTTAGATACATAATACAGAAAATTGTTAAAAAAAGAAATTTAAATTTATCATATTACTGTCTATGCGCAGTTGCACTTCAGCATTTATAAAAGTGGTTTGTTGAGCGTGGCCCTTATTATTGATGAATCTTCACAATAAATGGTTAAAATTAAACATACAATTGTGTACGAGCAGTAGTACTCGCCTACTGCGTATGCGCAGAAGGTTTTCCACCACTCTTCGTTGGGTATATAAGCAGCTCAGTTAACCATGTATTTCATTGTTTGGTGAACTTTTGCCGAGTGAACATCTTATTTATAACTTCGGTTGTTTCGGATATTTAAAAGGTGTATGCTATTTTGTAATATTCAATTAATATTGAAAGTAAATAAAAAAAAAAATAAACGACTTCATTATGTCTGCACTGCAGTGTTACATGTTTGATAATAAGCCAGTAGCTGTATTATTTGATCGTGAAAACAATCCATGGTTTAAGGCTAATGATATATCAAAGATTCTAGAATACAAAAGACCGCGAAAAGCAATAAATGATCTAGTTAAGGAAAAATATAAAAAGTTGTATAAGGATATAAATGGAACTAGTTCGGTTTTACCTTATAATTTTCAAAAAAGAACCGTATTCATAAATGAACCAGGTTTATATTCCTTAATTATATCGTCTAAGATGAAATTAGCTAAACGCTTTCAAGATTGGGTGTTCGAAGAAATCCTACCATCAATTCGCAAGTATGGAGAGTATAAAATTAAAAGAGAAAACCTTAAGTTGACTCACTCCTTACATAAAGTGTTGGCAAATAATCAAAAACTAATTGAAACTTTAATTGATCAAATGCCTAAGGTTGCTGTTATACCTGATGATATGGATTTAAAACATATCTTTTGTGTGCTGGAAAAAGACACATACTATGAAAAGTATGGAGTAATTGAGTACAAATGCATTCGTACAGAAAGAAGACGATTCAAAAGAGCATTGAAGAGAGCTAAGAAAGATGGTTTTGTACCAAGTTTTACAAAATATCCCGTACCAAACAGTATAAATATACTCAATAAAGCTAAAGAGGTTATGCATGATTATGGTATGCATTATGAATCTTCTTTAAATAACATATTGACACCCCATAATTTTGTAAATATTGTTAAAATTGTTCTTAATGAATAAACTGTATGAATGTATGTGTGAATGTGAGACTTATTAGATTGAGAAGTTAAGGTATTTACTTTAGCTACTCCTTTGAAAAGTTTGGTTTGAGTGAAGGTCACTGGCGCGGTTTACTAAAAGACCCGTAAACCATTTGTATGTGCGTGTGAATGTGTGGAAAACGACGTACACCCACCTCCTCGTGGTGTTTTCTGGGTAATGCTAAGAGGTGTACAACTAATATCTTCTAAACCACATGGATTTGTTATTTATTTTATTTTTTAATATATTCATAGATATTTATAAAAGAAAACTTTCATGTAAAAAATTTGTATCAAACAGTTTAAATTAAACAAATTTAAAGCATTTTAATTACATAAAATTTATAAATGTTGTAGCAAAACATTTCACGCTTTACTAATAATAATAATAGATGAAATCGATAGAACGTACATATATAATTGATATACAAATATAAGTCTTATAATTAATGAACCTGGAAAACAGAAATAAAGATAGCATCAAATTAGTGTTACTTTACAAAATAGTAAAACAAAAATGCAATAAACTCTTAGATTATACAAATTTTAAAGGTAACATGCAATCGGTATAAATAAATATAAAGGGAAAAGGCTTTAAGCTAAAAATACAATAAAATCTGGTTTAAAGACCTATATTTAGGTAGCACCTAATTAGCTTTATATGTGGAAAATTAAAAATGATTTATATATGTATATTACAACTAACCTGTTTGTACTTTATAGTTATAGGCTAATATAGAAAATGTCAAACTTATTTCTCTTTTACAAATAATGAAGTAAAAATGCAATAAATACTTGTGTTTAAGATGCAAATGCTGGTGTAACCGAATCAGTGATACCTTTAAATAGAGTAAAAAGCCTTATATATGCAAAAAATGGAAAAAAATATTTGCCTAGATATTATATTTTACATGTTTTTTTTTTCACTTCCAATTAACGTCTTAATACACCGAACGGTGAAAAACTAATTCTGAATCTTGAGGCTTAGAACCCTCACATATTGTCTTTACTTCACAGATACAGCTCAATCCTGTGATTATCAATCTTGTGAATTTTAAAATAAAATAATAAAAGGATAAAACATTAACTTTTATATTTATAGCTACACTAAGGTAGCACCATTTTGGTTCCACCTTTATATAAAATATATATTAATTCAATTATGATACTGTTTTTATGTATTTACACTAAATGTAGCCACAAATTAAAAAAGTTAATACATATAATGATGGGATATAGTCCTTACTCAATAAACACAGCTTACTCCCTGATCGACCCCCCTTCGAAACACCTTTTTTTTTTAAAAAAAACTTGTGCTATTATAAAATGAAAAACTATTAATATTCACTTCTATTCATTTGTTTTCTGATTTTACATATATGATAAGGAAAGCCAGAACTGCTATATTAAGTTATTTTTTTCAAGGCTAAATAGAGCTACAACAAAATAAGTGAACCTGTTTACTGAAGAAACGAGAAACATACATTTATGAATAAACAATTTTACATTTCCTTAAACTAACTGTTGTCTGTTTACACTCCACAGATAAGACTAAATTCTCTAAATATAAATTATAACATTTCAAATATATTTTTTTATTTATTTTTAAATCTTTTAACGCAATAAAATTTACTTTTATAGTTAAATAAAATTATGATATAATGTAGGAAAAAGCTACATATATATTCAATTATAAAACATTTTCATTTATTAAAACTAAATGTAACCCGTTGTTTATACTTCATACAGAAGGCTAAAACCTTGAAATTCAAACTTTTGGATATGGAATCCTAATATTTAGGTTATTTTTTCATATATTTTTTCAGTACTCTTGCTCTGAGCTTTGGAAATAAAAATCTCAAGATAAAACTGCAGGCTTGATTTGGACCTTTAACTGATGTAAACTTCCATCCTGACCCTTCACCTTCATGCTCCGGCAGTTTTATGAACAATTCTTTCACACATTCATCAATAATTTTTATTAACATCAGAATCAAACATCAGAGTACGATTTTTTTTTTATAAACCTCTCATTGAGGTCTTACCATTTGTGTTAATGCATCCAAAACTAAACCAAATTTTATAAAATTTAATCATAACGATTCTTTTTTTTTTATTTGTCCAATAAATAATTGGCCCCAGTTAAAAAGTTTTCCAAATCAAGCTGTACATCATTAATTTTGTGATAACCGGTGTCCTTGTAATGCTGTAATCCGTAGCTGTATGGTTCCGTTTTGTTCTTTTTCCTTGCCTATCTCCGAGTCTGTGTCCACATTTTTTATCTTGGTAGCTAGGTATGTCTTGCTGACACTAACATTTTATTTGTAGCTAGGGCTATTTCTTAATTGGATTGTATTTTACAGTAAAAACTTGGATAATAAAAAGAGTTAATTAAGTTTTGTTGAAGCTGCTTATAATTCTAAGAGAAAACTGTATTTTCGAACAAGATAATTTACAGCAAAACAGTTATTAGGTTAAAAGAGGTTTCTTTTGGTTTATTTTACTCTGATCCTCAGAAAATACAAGCTAAAAATACAGAAAAAAAGGAAAAGTAAACAAAAGACAAAAAAGGAAAAACCAAAGAAAAAAAATACTTTAAAAATAGAAAAAATACAAAAGAAAAAATATTGAAAAAGGAAACTTTGCGCGCGCAAGGTAAAACCGAACTAGTTCCATTTATATCCTTATACAACTTTTTATATTTTTCCTTAACTAGATCATTTATTGCTTTTCGCGGTCTTTTGTATTCTAGAATCTTTGATATATCATTAGCCTTAAACCATGGATTGTTTTCACGATCAAATAATACAGCTACTGGCTTATTATCAAACATGTAACACTGCAGTGCAGACATAATGAAGTCGTTTATTTTTTTTTTATTTACTTTCAATATTAATTGAATATTACAAAATAGCATACACCTTTTAAATATCCGATACAACCGAAGTTATGAATAAGATGTTCACTCGGCAAAAGTTCACCAAACAATGAAATACATGGTTAACTGAGCTGCTTATATACCCAACGAAGAGTGGTGGAAAACCTTCTGCGAACGCAGTAGGCGAGTACTACTTCTCGTACACAATTGTATGTTTAATTTTAACCATTTATTGTGAAGATTCATCAATAATAAGGGCCACGCTCAACAAACCACTTTTATAAATGCTGAAGTGCAACTGCGCATAGACAGTAATATGATAAATTTAAATTTCTTTTTTTAACAATTTTCTGTATTATGTATCTAAACTGATTATTAGTACATCTTATATTAATGCCCACATTTATATTTATTTGGTGGATTGAACTTAGAAATATAAGCTTTACATATATGTGGTGGTAAAAATGATTTTTTAAACATCAAAACAACATTTGCTTGACTAAAAGACAAGTGTTCAAAACAATAATAAAATTAAATACAGATTAGATACTATTAAAATAGTACATTAAAGGTAGCACCAAAACGGTGGTCCAATATCTGGCTAAAAATAGAAATTTTTATATCACCATTCAATTAGTAACAAGAGTTTTGTTAAGAATTCACATAGATAAAAAATATATTTATTAGTTTGGCCTTAAGACAATACTTAAAAGTGTTGTTTAAAAACCTATAGCAAAATTTTACATATAAAAATAGAGCATCAAAGGTAGTGACAAAATGCTGCTATCTTTAAGTAGCAACATTTAAATGGGTTAAGTTCAAGTAAAAGTTTCAAAGTAAGTTTAAGGTTAAAACCAAAAAGTGTTGTTTAAAAACCTATTGCAAAATTTTACATATAAATTTAGTACATCAAAGGCAGCACCAAAATGGTGCTATCTTTAAGTAGGAACATTTAAATGGGTTAAGCCCAATTAGAAGTTTCCAAATCACGTTTAAGGTTAAACTAACGATTTGTTAGGAATTCACGCAGATAAAAAACATATTTAATCGTTTGACTTTAAAGCAATACATAAAAGTGGTGCTTAAAAATTTAAAGAAAACTTATCATATAAAATTCAATAACAAATAATACATCAACGAAAGCACAAAAACTATGCTACCTTTAACTCTAGGTTAAATCCAATTAAAAGTTTCCAAATTACCATAAACGTTAAAAGTAAGGATTTGTCAAGAATTAACATATATACACACATCTATGGTAGTTTGACCTTAAACTAATGATTAATAGTGCTCCTTGAAAACCTAAAGAAATTCTTTCATACACCAATCTATAAAAACAGTACATCGAAGGTAGCACCGAAACTGTGCTACCTGTAATTATAACTATATGTACACAAATACCATGTCTGACGATAATTGGATTAACCACATCTGAGATCTACGATATTTAAGTTTTAACCCTTCATTTTTGTATGCACCCCGCCACGCAATGGTAAACAATAAATGTTTACTCATACACACCTACATACCAAGTAAGACGTTAATTGGTCCAGCCACTCCTGAAATATACAATATTTCAGTTTTCCCCCTTCATCTTTTAGATGCACCCCACCACGCAATAGTAAACATTTAATGTTTACTCATACCAACCTACATACCAAGTAAGAAGTTAATCGGTCCAGCCACTCCTGAAATATACAATTTTTCAGTTTTGCCCCTTCATTTCTTGGATGTACCCCGCCACACAATGGTAAACAATTAATGTTTACTTATACCAACCTACATACCAAGTATAACGTTAATCGGTCCAGCCACTCCTGAAATATACAATATTTCAGTTTTGCCCCTTCATTTTTTGGATGCACCCCGAGACACAATGTTAAACAATAAATGTTTACTCATACACACTTACATACCAAGTAAGACATTAATCGGTCCAGCCACTCCTGAAATTACAATATTTCAGTTTTGCCCCTTCATTTTTTGGATGCATCCCACCACGCAATAGTAAACATTTAATGTTTACTCATACCAACCTACATACCAAGTAAGAAGTTAATCGGTCCAGCTACTCCAGAAATATACAATATTTTAATTTTGCCCCTTCATTTTTCGGATGCACCCCACTACGCAATAATTAACAATTAATGTTTACTTACACCAACTATACATACCAAGTATGACGTTAATCGGTCCAGCCACTCATGAGATATATAATATTTAAGTTTTGCCCCTTCATTTTTTGGATGCGCCCCGCCACGCAATGGTAAACAATAAATGTTTACTCATACACACCTACATACCAAGTATGACGTTAATCGGTCAAGCCACTCCTGAAATTACAATATTTCAATTTTGCCCCTTCATTTTTTGGATGCATCCCACCACACAATAGTAAACATTTAATGTTTACTTATACCAACCTACATACCAAATATGACATTAATCGGTCCAGCCACTCCTGAAATATACAATATTTCAGTTTTGCCCCTTCATTTTTTGGATGCACCCCGCCACGCAATGGTAAACAAAAAAAGTTTACTCATACACACCTACATACCAAGTATGACGTTAATCGGTCAAGCCACTCCTAAAATATACAATATTTAAGTCTTGACCCTTCATTTTTGGATGCATCCCCGCCACGCAATGGTAATGTAATTAATGTTTATTCATACCAACCTACATACCAAGTAAGAAGTTTATCAGTCCAGCCAATCCTGAGATATAAAAATATTTAAGTTTGCCCCTTCATTTTTTTAATGCACCCCGCCCCGCAATGGTAAACATTTAATGTTTACTCATACCAACCTACATACCAAGTAAGAAGTTAATCGGTCCATCCACTCCTGAGATATACAATATTTAAATTTTGCCCCTTCATTTTTTTAATGCACCCCGCCACGCAATGGTAAACAATTAATGTTTACTCATACCAACCTACATACCAAGTAAGAAGTTTATCGGACCAGCCAGTCCTGAGACATATAATATTTAAGTTTTGCCCCTTCATTTTTTGGATGCACCCCGCCACGGAATGGTAAACAATTAATGTTTACTTATACCAACCTACATATCAAGTAAGAAGTTAATCGGTCCAGCCACTCCTGAGATATACAATTTTTAAATTTTACCCCTTCATTTTTTGGATGCACCCCGCCATGCAATGGTAAACAATTAATATTTACTCATACCAACCTACATACCAAGTAAGAAGTTTATCGGTCCAGCCAGTCCTGAGATATATAATATTTAAGTTTTGCCCCTTCATTTTTTGGATGCACCCCGCCACGGTATGGTAAACAATTCATGTTTACTTATACCAACCTACATACCCAGTAAGAAGTTAATCCATAGTGTAATTTAAAGATATAAAATAAAACTGTTTTGCGCCTCCATTTTTTGGATACCTCGTGCCATGCATTTATGGATACCAAATAAGTGTACACACATACTAATAATTGTAAATGCCCAGTGACTCAAAGGTTAAGCCCTACACCAGCAAAGGACAATAATATTTTTAATTTTAGGTTTTTTTTTAACAGTTTGACCTTAGATTTGGGAAGTTATTTTTAGCATTTTATTACATGTTAACATTACATGTATACACATACCAAGTATGAAATAAATACATATTGCCATTCAAAAGATATAAAATAAAACTTTTTTGCGCCTTCATTTTTTAGATACCTCGTGCTATGCATTTGTAGACACCAAATAATCGTACACACATACCAATAATTACAAATGCCTTGTGACTCAAAGGTAAAGCCCTACAGCAGCAATTGACAATAGTATTGTTAATTATAAGTTTTTTATTTTTCAACAGTTTGACCTTAGATTCTGAAAGTTATGTTTAGCATTTTATTACAACTTAACATTACATGTATATACATACCAAGTTTGAAGTAAATACATATTGCTATTCAAAAGATATAAAATCAAACTTTTTGCGCCTTCTTTTTTTTTGGATACCTCGTGCCATACATTTGTAGACACCAAGTAAGTGCACACACATACCAAGTACGAAGTTAATACATAGAGCCGTTCCTAAGATATGGAATTTCAAAGTTTTGCCCCTTTATTTTTTGGATGCAACCACAACATTTTGGTTAATTTTTTAATTATAGGTACCCACCCCCTGGGGGTTCCTCTATTACATAGCAGGTAGTTTTTTGGGGTCCCCGGACCCCTAGCACGCTCCGTTTTCGAGATATTAGCAATTTTTTTGTGTTTTTAAGCTTAAATTTTTATATTATTCTTTTTTTATGGTACTGTATGCATCGTATATAGTATGATAACAGTATGATTGTAAGTTGCTTAACAGCTTGTAGCCATTGATAGTTTATACTGTATAGCCAACATATTTGGGTTTTATTCACTTTTTATTGTAAAGCCCCCAGCATTTCATATGCCCTAGTTCCAGGCGATCCATCTGTTCTTGTTTTATAGTGAATGACATAAGTTGGTTGATTTTATATACTGTATTGCCAACATTTTTAGGTTTTATTCACTTTTTATAGTATGGCCCCCAGCATTTCATATGTTCTTGTTCCGGGCGATCTATGTGTTCTTGTTTTATAGTGAATGACATAAGTTGGTTGATTTTATATACTGTATTGCCTACATTTTTGGGTTTTGTACACTTTTTATAGTATAAACCTCACCATTTCATATGTTCTTGTTCTGGGCGATCCATGTGTTCTTGTTTTATAGTGAATGACATAAGTTGGTTGATTTTATATACTGTATTAACCAACATTTTTGGGTTTTGTACACTTTTTATAGTATAGCCCTCACCATTTCATATGTTCTTGTTCCGGGCGGTCCATGTGTTCTTGTTTTATAGTGAATGACATAAGTTTATTTGATTTTATATACGTATTGCCAACTTTTTTTGGGTTTTGTACACTTTTTATAGTATAGCCCTCACCATTTCAAATGTTCTAGTTCCGGGCGATCCATGTGTTCTTGTTTTATAGTAAATGACATAAGTTGGTTGATTTTATATGCTGTATTACCAACATTTTTAGGTTTTATTCACTTTTTATAGTATAATCCCAACTCTTTTATAGTGGATGACATAGGTTGGTAGCACTGCAGGGAAATTCAGGGAATTCATGGGGATATTTTGGGGTTTACCCGGGGGTTGGTAGCCCTGCTTTCTTTTCCCATGCTCTTCCGCCCCATGCTACAATCTGTTGGAGAACAAGTACACTAAGTGCAGCCACACATGCTACAATCTGGCAGAAAAACTATAAACTAGACACATCCCTAGTACATGCTGCGCTCTGGTGGACAATACGTAAACTAGCAGCGCACATACTACACTCTGGCGGACAAACCGCGAACCCTTACGCCAGCCGTCGCCACAGATTATCTGACACATTTCCACCCCTTTCCGACAAGTACCTCGGTAGCTCAGAGGTAGCGAGCGGGCTTCACATGCCGGCGGGCCGGGTTCAAATCCTGTCCTCGCCTGTGATAAATTTTATTCTTAAACTCTAACCCCCACATCCTTCCTCGTCAATATCCCACAAACAAATGAGCTCCCAATACCTCATCCCTTCCTTAGATACCTCCCTCACCTTCCCATCCTTCCCTCACCCCCAGCCGCTTCAACTCCTACAACAGTTACAACGTTACAACAGTTACAACCGCCTGACCTTGACCTGAGCCAACTGTAGCCATTCCCCACTACTATTAACACATCCCAATTCTCCATAAGATTAACATTGGAGCCTCAAAATACAATGTACTGTCTTTAGACTTTTTAATATCTCGGTAACCAATGGAGATAGAGCAAAGCTTCAAAATACTAAATTGTGTGTTTTTTTGAGCTAAATCCAATGGTCAAAATAAAAATTTAAAATTTTTAAAAATTACATATGAAAAATGCAAAAAACCCATTTTTGGGGTACAAAACCCCCCAAAACTACCCCTTCCGGTAGGTCAATATGTCTGGTTTACGGACTCATCCGAATAAACGTAAGATTACACATCTCTACCGAATTTGGTGTCGATCGGACCGTTTTTACGAGAGTTATCATGCCTAGGGACACATACATATATGTATATATAAATATATACATATAAATATACATATATATAAATATAAAAATTTTAATGACTATTATTTTTGGTCTCTGGGCACCTTAAAACGAAAAAGTAACATGGTCCCGGGCTTAGGTCTTACCATGAGACCTACGGTAATAGCTTATTCCCTATGGGAAATTCGCTAAAAATCAATTTTTGAGGGGTAAAATCCCCCTTACCCCCCTTCCAATAATCCGATCGGGCTGATTCTCGAAATACTCCGAATAATTACCACTTTACACCTCCATACCAAATTTCATTATGATCGGACCATTTTTGTGACTGCTATCGTGCTTACAGATACATAGATATATAGATAAATATATATATGGATATATATATATGTGTATATCTAAAACTTCAAAAGAATGTTGTTTTTGGCTTCTGGGGGCCCCAAAATGAAAAGTTATGATGGTCCCGGTCTTGAGTCTTACCATGAGACCTACGGTAATAGCTTAATTTCACTAAAGGGAAATTCGCTAAAAAGGCAGATTTTAATGAATTACGGCTCGGCAAATTGCGGCCATACCGTAAGTCTGACATACAAAATGTAAATATGAAAACTGATCGGCATTAAAAGAGCTACATTTTTGCTAAAATAAAGATTTTTGATAAAACTAACCGTTTTCGAGATATAAGCTAAAATATATATTTTGGCAGCAATCTTGGCGGCCATTTTGAATTTTTGGGCATGTTCCCAAGGTGCGATTAATGGCGATTTTTGAGGGGTTAATAAGGGCACTCTTAGCTATCATTTAAAAACAAAATCGCTCGTGTTGCAATTTTTTTGGGGTTAGGCCATATTTTCTCATAAAATGATTCCACTACAGGGAATCACAGTGAATTGATTTGCTAATCACATCAAAGGGATAAACAGTCGTTATTTAATATTTTTTCTGTATATAGTGGTTTACTGAGCACAATCCAAACGCGCATAAGAGTTGCTCCCTCAGCTAGGTGCAGTTGTAGCATTGCATATGTGAAGTCAATAAGAAATATACAAATGTTGATTGTACACACCTTTAAAACATATTACACAGGCAATACACAACCAGGTACAATTAATAAATCTGGAAAAGAAAAAAAACAGTACAGGTAACGCGAGTTATAATCCTGCATAGAATGCGAAATATCGGACACGGGAGAATAACTTTAAGTCGATTAAACCGAAATCGGGCAGGAAATGTATCATCAATTCAATCTGTCTTTAGATAGGGATGGGAGAAGAATGCGTTTCTGACAATTGCCGGTATGAATGGCGGAACCAACACGGCAAGAAAGTGTATAACAGGGGGGAGGGGGGAAGTGGAGTAGGCAGTGGCACAGTTCCGACATGGAATACAAAACTGCCGCGCACCACGGGCAAGCACTATGTCGAGTGTATATATACATTGCAGAGTGCAGACGATACTCTGTGGCATTGGCGAGTCCGGCGGTTTACAAATGGAGGAACCAATGAATATTTCTATGGCAGAGTAAGTTGTTGTGTTTAGAGTCATCTTCACCTTTGGGCCAGTAGCCCATTGTTGCGCAATCGGCAATGTTAACCATACGGCTTTTAATGCAAAACATGGTATTTTATTCCTCTGTTTCAGACGCCGTTTTTCAACAGATTTTCTTTATAAACTTGGTAAGTGTTTAGATGAAAAGTTATATTAGGCCCCCTATATCTCGAAATTTTGAAAATTTAACAAATACCACTCTCTATGACGTCGCAAAGTAACTCGATTTTCCTTAGTAATATTTCTTAAATTTTCAAAATTTCGAGGTATGAGGGGCTTAATATAACTATTCAACTAAACACTTACCACGTTCAAAGAAAATCGGTTGAAAAACGGCGTGCGAAACAGAGGAATAAAATACCATGTTTTGCATTAAAAGCCGTATGGTTAACATTGCCGACTGCGCAACAATGGGCTACTGGTCCAAAAGTGAAAATGACTCTTAATATGATTCGCTCTTTGGTTGCAACTCATGATTAAGAGGAAGTCTTTGTAAAATGTTATACCTGATGTTTGTTGTGGTGTCACAATGTTTTGGATACTGCACTACTTAAAGCACTACAACTCACTGTTGTAGATATAACCAAATTTGGGGTACATTAACTTATATACGGCAATTCAATGTTATGAAGGATCGGTGGGCATAAGTCTCATTGAACATTATAAAACGGCTGGGCACATATATACATATTGCACATTGCATTAAGTTTCATTCAAAAAAAAATTAATTTGTTTCGCTCCAAAATGCATTACACGTAAAATTGTATGGTTATAACAATGTGTTTTTTACAAATCAGTTACGAAAATGTTAGCAATAATTTACTAAACAATAACATACTCACCGTCACCAACAATGAATTTAAACAAAGAAGTGTTTTTGTAGTTATGTTATGATAGACTTTTTACAATGCACCTCGTAACCAGCAAAAGGTACAATAAACCTTAATAAATAATATGTATTTTTAATAAATTAAACAAATCCCAATAACGACCAGCTTTGCTTTTTGAGATATCCAGGGAATCAACACACAAAAACTTCAACAAAAAGATCAACCTACATTAAACTTAGCTTGGAAATGAATATTTAATATTTTTATGTATATGAAAAACGTTAATTATTTACCCTTTTTCTGATTTAAATACAACAAGGCACACGAAGCGACGCGACGGAGCCATACATACTCGCACTCCGGCTCCCCCCCCCCCCCCCCCGCCGTTGTGAAGAGGGTTATTTCGTTAACTGTTACTGAGTTAACATGGATTATCTGTTATAACAGTTATTGGATTTGCAAAGTAATAGTTACTGGTTAAAACGTTATCAATTCACAGACGACGAATGAGGGAACAGGAAGGATTTCCATTTCGACGGTTCTCTCATAACGGAATAATTTGCCGTTCTCAAGATAACGCTTAAGAACAATAATGATTATCAACTAGACAGTTCTCAAAGAACGAATGACTATGTCTGAAAACGTTTAAGACCTGCGATGAAGAAGAACAAAAATGATACCCTACGATTGGACAAAATGTTATTCATAATCATGCTTAGAATAACAACGGAGAATATGATTGTAATGGGTTTGTGATCCTAATAAGAAATTGCCTTGATTTAATTTAGAAAGAGCAAAAGCTGTAATTTCACTATAAATACTTATACACCATTAACGCAACTTATTTTTTCTTCTCAATAGAGTCGATAAATCGTTCCTCTATAACAAGTTAGGCTAAAACGTTCTTGGGAACGATTGGCAAAAAATGTTATTGGATAACGCCTTATTTACAAAAAACGTTCTTTGAGAACCATGTTCTTAACCGTTTCAAAATAACAGTTTAAATAAGACTTAAGTCAAAAGTAACGGTTATTAAAGTTAACGAAAAATAACGCTTTAGTTCGTCCCTACTCCCGTATGAGCACGTGGCGGGTATAAAGTGGTATTTACAGGACAAGTCACGTGACGCAACATCATAGGTCACCACGTTCACAGACGATCGCAGGGACAATTAGTGACAATCCTGAGAGGTCTCAAGAGCTAGGGCATTCTCACATAGCTACTGTGAAAATCATCCCCAGCATACCCGGAACATTGTGGTAGTGCTGGGTTGATCGTTGGAAATTTCCGAAACTTACGATATTTTGTGTTGTATTTATAAAAATTTACCAAAACCCTTGGCTAGGTTATTACCTCTGGTTTCCTTCAATAGCAACTCACAATGTAGTCGTCGCAGTGGACCTGCGTACTCATTGAATATCGAACGGAATTTGGGATTTTTATTACCTCTCCAAAAAATTCATGGGGATGAGTATGTAGGTTTGCCGCTATATGGGTTTTCTGAACAAATGTATGTTAAATACTACCTATTGGATTTACATACCAATTGTATCAAGTTATGTAAATGGAGTTATGTTATGGATTGTGTTGATTTTCCATGATGAAGCGTTTTTCAGGGATTTTTCTCTATAGGCCTAATACACACCAGGTAAAAAATTCAAAATTCTGAAATGTTTGTTTTGCAACCTCTTTTAAATGGTTTTAGTTAAATAATTTGTTTTTTAAACTGAGGTCCCAAATTATAGAAAGCATTTTTTACCCTTTTTAGCCCCCCCCCCCCCCCCCCCCCCCCGGGTCCCATATTCCGATTATACTGGTTCGCAAATTCCCTATAAGTATGATTAAAATCATAGCTTGAATGTGGTTTTATAAAGGTCACACTTCGACAAAAACGTCCACCCAACTTGAAAAGATATTTTGAAGGGAAACGGATAAACTGTGAATTCATTGCAGTCCAAATAATTAGTAAAATCCGAGTTGAAAACGCAAATACTGTCTAATAGGGAGTAATATCTACTTATTTTTGCCGGGAACCCTATTTAAACATAAAAAGCTAAAAATAATGAAAATTTTAGGTTAATACTTAGTAGGATGACAAAAATAATATAATACGACTTTAAACATAAATGAAAAACATACGTCTACAACACTCAAAAATGTATTTACACTTATACTGCAAAGAATACAGACGGTAAATATATCAAAAGATGGAAAATGGCAATCGATTTCGACCGGACACACCGATCATCATCAGGCCCAAAGAGAGAATGACAAAAATGACAGAGAATGACAGAGAATTGTCATTCTCTCTTTGGGCCTGATGATGATCGGTGTGTCCGGTCAAAATCGATTGCCATTTTCCATCTTTTGATATATTTACCGTCTGTATTCTTTGCAGTATAAGTGTAAATATATTTTTGAGTGTTGTAGACGTTTGTTTTTCATTTATGATTACAAACAACACGTATCATGCTAATAAAAAAAAGTGTTTACGACTTTAAATGTGAAGTAATCAAAAGCCAGTCGAACAGTTTAGTGCGAAAGCACACATAACCTACACATTGCACACAGCGGAAAGTTAGTCATGTGCTGAGACACGCATAACCACTTTCTCGGCAACTTTGTCTCGGAATTTCAACTAACACCATCACCAGACAGCTCTGAAATTAGTTAAGATGATGTATTTCAATTATGTATCACACGTGTTGATATATTGTTTAAACTAAGTAAATTTAAGAATACATATTTAGATTCGCTTGTAACCACACAGCAGTAACATGTCTGCTAGAATTCGTGTTAACATTTACAAATTGTGGCTAGCTGTAGCCTTCGCCGTTGAACCCTGGATCGTTTGACCGTAACAGGCTGAAAATCAACTCATGTCTCGGTCTTGCAATTATACAACAACCGTATTAATTTACTAGTACACCGTAATATCTAGCACTTGATATTTTGGTGCAACCAACAAAAATGTTTACACGGTCACAGTTTATACAGTTTACTAAAACAAATGTGAATAAATTGATTAAAATTAAATTCAAATTGAATTTACATGCTTTTGGACGTAAAAGGCTCTGACTTTTAATGGTATATGTTACAGATTTCAACATTCTATGATGGATATAAAAATCCAAAACGGCGGGTACTAAAGACACCTAAGTCATCTTTACCCTTGTAAAAACACTGAAACATACCTCCGTAATCCCCTGTTTCAGACGGTACTTTTTTATATTTATTGGTAAAATTTATGTTTTATTGTAGATTAAGGTAGATCTAGGTCCCTCATACCTGATATATGAGTAAAAATTAATGGTATAAGTACAAAAATATCTTAAGAGTAAGGAAAATCGAGTTACTTTGCGAGTTACATAGAGTAATATTTGTTAAATTTTCAAAATTGTGAGGTATGAGGGACCTAATATAACTATTCAACTAAACAATTAACAAGTTTAAATAAAATCAGTTGAAGAACGATCCGAAATAGGGGAATAAAGAACCATGTTTTGCATAAAAGCCGCATGGTTAACATTGCCGACTGCGCAACAATGGGCTACTAGCCCAAAGGTGGAGATGACACTGGAATTTACCCCAACTAAATCATTTCTCTCTAGACATATTTACTTATTCAAACCGGTTATTTATATTTTGTTTTATTTAATACATATTGGTTAATATAATTTAATTAATTTATTGTGTAAATTACATAAATAATTGATAATCCTCATAGCAGGTTAAAGAATATTCATATTACGAAAGTGTCATGTGTCCCAAACCTAGTCTGTATAAATAAATATTTTCCATTTCGTTTTACTTCATTATCATGTGCAGTTCACTTTTAAGTGTTATTTCCGGCAGTGAAAACACTAATATTTAAACTGCTCAATCTTTCTCCTAATACTTTCATGGCCGGTGCTGGCCGTAATATTGAGATGTATGTTACAATCATAACAACTGGTTATTATAACTCACGAGTGAAACTGGACTGACGACTGACCGGAGAAACTGGCTGGCAATCACCTAGCTGGTATTGGTAATGACCCACTGGTAAAGCGCTACATGCTCCGGCTGATGGGCCTTTTACAATACTGATAAACCACTGCCTTCATTGATAATCCTATCCTTACTCATATCCTTACTCCTCTCCTATATCCTATACTCTAATACGAGTAACGTATTTTTGTATGGATGCACACGGATTTAGATAACGGCTCTAACGATTTTTTTCATTGAATATAACTGAATTAAGGAATAAAAATAATACTTATATAGGCTTGTATGCTAGGATTTTTTTTATTTCGTTGTAATCTCAAATTGAAGTCCTTAACATTTTAAGATTAGAAATATAGAGTTTAAAATAAAACAAAAAGAGTTGCTGGAAACAGCTGACTCATTAGTCAAAGCACGAACAACGTGCCCCGGTATAAACATGTGGTTTCTTCCATTGTAGCCAGTTTTGAAATAGTACTTAATGCTGGTGACCATGACAGTTTTAAGTAAAATTATAAAATAAATAAGCAATTTGAAGAATTGCAACTAAATTTAGAAGCAAATAAATTAACAGCAATGATGAAATCAGCTGTTAGCTGTAGAGGTAAAATCCACGTGTTACAGTTTCAGCAAACTCATTCCAGAGTGTAGAACCTTTAGGCTTATTTTAAAACATTCCTAAAGACGAGTGAACGAATCGAACGAGATATTATTGAAAGAAAGAGCCTTTTGAACTTGGCAATTTAGCGTACAGTCTGTGACTGATGTAACTTAGACTACAAATAATCGTTAGGTAAACCTTACTCTAATACGAGTGAGGTATATTTGTATGCATGTATGCATGCATACACACTGATCTCGAGAACGTGTCTAACGATTTTCTACAAACTTTTCAAAACTAATTATATATATATATTATATATATATATATATATATATATATATATATATACATATATATATATATACTTATATACTTATATAGGTCTCTTTGCTAGGAACATCTGATTTCAATTTTAAATTTTAACCTTGCTCGTATGAAGTTAAAACTTAAAACACAAGAAAAATTGAAAACAGGTGACTCAACCGTCAAAGAACAAACCGCGTGTTCCAGTATAAACACGTGGTTTTGCATTGTAGCCAGTAACCGATTTATTGAATGACACTATATTAAAAACAATTTATTAACCTTTAAAAGTACTTTATATTGATTGTGATTGTTAAAGATAAATCAAATAAAAGAAAAGAAAAAAGTAAAATTTTTAATGCAATTTATTATAAAAACAAAAATGTTTAACAACAGTAATATCAACTGATAACTGAAGCAAAAAAAAAAAAAAAAAAAAAAAAAAAAAAAAAAAAAAAACTCGTTAGAATTATAAGAGTGCAGCACCCTTAAATCTTGTGATAAGAGTACGTGCAGAGGCGTACACATAAATCTTGTGATGGCGAGTGATCGAAGCGAACGAGCTAGTCTTGAACATAAACCAGCTGATTTGAACTCGGGGTCAAAGAAATGGGAGAATGAAATAATACAGCAAAGAACTATGAAAATTTACAGCCCAAATGCTCGGCCTCCCAGTTACTGTTTGTTGATAAAAATATATATAAATATGGTCCTTGAACTCTGCGGCAATGCTGCATTTCTTATGGAGCACAAAATTCTTTTCCCCGCCTCGCCTATCGGCATTCAAATTAGTGATATCTGTATTCTGTCTTTGGAGACTATTGTAAAGAGTTAAATTGTTCGATTTTAATAAAATTAAATCAAGTTTACGGATGAAATCTACTGACTGACGAAGCACTAAGTCTTTATACGTGATGTTAAAAGTATTAATTTTTCAGCATCTAATAGCATTTTATGTATTTTTATATGAATTATTCGACAAATTTCTTACTTATAGTTACAGACTCAAAGGAAAAAATTTTTGTATTTAAAATGCTTAGAATCATATGGTCTACCCATGATCAGAATACTAAAATATACGTAAACTATATTACATATGTATTACATATGTGTTGTTCCTACATGTGATCATACTTGGGATTTCGGATGTAAACCTAAAACGAAGTTTAAGATTTACATACGATGGTTGCACAATAGCAGACCTATTCAGTAACATTTTAAAGGTGAGGACGTTTCATAAAAAGCCGGATTTTCGCCACAGGTTTGACCGCATGGCTTATTGGGGCGACAATACTTTTTATGATGGGGTTAAAAGAATCGTAAATTTTACAACCAAACTGATGTTACGATTATTGCTTTGACGTCTATTGTTTCGAGGACACACAGCACATTTCTGGCGAACTCTCCCAGTTTATAGCATCAACATTTGCCAATACAATTAGAAATTTAAATAATTATGGTGTAACATTTAAAACAAACACGACCTCAATCGAACAACTAATGATGCAAACGTCAGGTCAAATTATATATGATCATATTACTATGTATTTTAAGAAATCGGATGGAAATCACTTAAATTGTGAAAGTCCTACACCATCGATTATTCAAATGCCAATTTTGGAACATAATCTTAGTCATTTCTCACGTTTTAGGACTATGAGACACTTCTGGTAGGCTCATGGTAGATCTTCAATAGCTAAGCCGGGAGACTTGGAAGAAATTAAGAAACCCCCTCTGGCGTCAATGCCCGCTCTATCAAAAATATAGAAGCTATATCGATTTGTACATATTTCAACAACCCTTAAAATTACAAAATGATAACCATAAACTTACAAAATACTTGACAAATTCTTTAACGTTAGTCGCTTATCAACATATAGAGTTATACATTGACAAAACATATCCTCCCGATTGTATGGTTATATTGGTTATTCGGAGATTCAAATTGCAACACGATCGGTTTCAGAAATTATACGCATGCGATGTTCATTAGATTTTGAATCAACGGTCTGCTCCACTAACACAAAACGTGAAGCAACATTTTGGGACCCGAAACCCGACTTAATTAAAGAGCCACGACCGATGCGCGGTCCCAGAAGGTTACGAAATGTTCTGAATTCTCAGATCATTACCGCGCATCATTATCGTGTCTTGAATAATACGCGAAGAAGACTATAAACTTAGAGAAATATTTTCAAATAGAAAGATAATCCAAGGATAAATCAGATCATATTTGTTGAAAAAATACATTGAAAAGGAATATATGATTACATCAGATTAATATGTTACGTTACCTCTAAAATCTATGGGAGGGAACTAAAGGTCTAACTACAAATGAAAAACATCTGCCACAAGTAAATCTCTACATAGGCTAAGTGTGTATGATGATATTATTCGGTCATTATATATTTGTATAGAGATATTAAAATTTCTTCTTCTGATAAAATTACTTTGATTCCGTTTTACGAAACATAAGTGAGAGGAGGGTGGCGGAAAGTGGAGACTACGAGTAGATGTAGTGCATTGGGTCAACGCCACCAAGGCCACACGTCTGGCCGGACTGACCAGCTATCGCCACAGCTTACTCGCAATACCAGGTTCATATCTTGATTAAATATATCAGGAATTAACCATTTTGGAAGCAGTCCGATGTTGTCAAAACCTAGGTAAAGATAGGACCACGACTGTTTTGACGAACCCCAGACCCATCAGGATGATCCAATGTGAAGGAACAAACGTCTAGGGGCTAGTACTCAATGAAGTTCGATATTTCATGGATACGCGAAATATATCTATTAGGATGGATAGAAGTAAAAAATAAAATAATAGATAGTCGTAAGTCTACTTAACTAAACCTGTCCTTTTTCCAAAACCGCAGAAATTAAATTCTAGCCTGCGTATTTGGACTAGTATCAAAATTGGATTGACGAATAGTGTCAATGATATACACGGTTCACACTTGTTGAAATACAAGGAAAAAAAGATATACAAAAAGTGGTTATCTTGATCGACTCCATTATATTGACTCATGATTAATCAAAACTAAAATAGAGAATAAAAATGTATGTGGGGTGAAAAAAAAACCATTATTCACATCTTGAAGAAGTTTACTTTCAATCAAATCCTTTTATCAAAGCGTCGAGCGGGCAGGGAAAATTCAGATGATTACTCAGTTATCTATTTGGGCGAATGAGAGGAAGTAACTCATTAACACGAGCAGTAAATTAATGGTTAATTTAGGCAAATGTGCGGGGAAAAGTCACCAAATCAAAGGGTTCGTGGCGCAAGCGGCAGCAGCGGTGGCGATTGCTTCACACAACCTGTCCCGCAACCTAGATACCGCCACCGCACCGCGTCTGCCGATTGTTCCATATTGGAACTTAAGAACTTCGTTAGATCTGCAAGTTATCCTGTTAATGTTTGTGTCTGTCCCGCAACCTAGATACCACCACCGCACCCCGTCTGCCGATTGTTATTGTTCCATATTGGAACTTAAGAACTTCGTTAGATCTGCACGTTATCCTGTTAATGTTTGTGTCTGTCCCGCAAACTAGATACCGCCACCGCACCGCGTCTGCCGATTGTTCCATATTGGAACTTAAGAACTTCGTTAGATCTGCAAGTTATCATGTTAATGTTTGTGTCTGTCCCGCAACCTAGATACCACCCGTCTGCCGATTGTTCCATATTGGAACTTAAGAACTACGTTAGATCTGCACGTTATCCTGTTAATGTTTGTGTCTGTCCCGCAACCTAGATACCGCCACCGCACCGCGTCTGCCGATTGTTCCATATTGGAACTTAAGAACTTCGTTAGATCTGCACGTTATCCTGTTAATGTTTGTGTCTGTCCCGCAACCTAGATACCGCCACCGCACCGCGTCTGCCGATTGTTCCATATTGGAACTTAAGAACTTCGTTAGATCTGCAAGGTATCCTGTCAGTAAGCTATAAGAATCAAACCAGGGCCGATTGACTTGTGAGGCCAGAGGTCTAAAACCTATCAATCAGAATAGTGGAGTAATAATGTTAATAAGTACTAATATTTTAAAGATTGGCACGTTTTTAAAACTTGATTAGTTTGTGTGGTACATTACACATCTAATAATTATTTTACTTAATTACTTATATAGCATCCACGCTTTAAAGGGCCTTACAAATTGATTAAGCACGTTCTGTCCTTGAGGATGACAGGTTTTAATTACTGAAGGTAATTTAAAGCGGTTGATTAATGATTAGGATTAGAGCCGAATAACATTTCAAAGAGCGATACATTTCAACGACTTTCTAAAGAAATAAATTGATTCTACAGCAAAAGCGAACAGTAGAACTAACCGATTATCCCTTGACCCCAGAAATGAAAGAGTCTGGGGCAATTTGTATCCGGAGGAAACCATTCTTCTCTTAACTTGAGTTTCACCTGAATTATTTCTATAGATAACCAAGATGTTTATGCGTTTTATTCCTGTGGGAAAGCAAACGGGTTTTGAGTAAGATAGTCAGTAGGGAACTATTATACATAAATTGGTTTTAAAATTCATTTTCAATCACGTGAAATATATTATAAACACTGATCAAACGAAAAATAATTCCTAAATTTGTTGTTGCTAAGGCAGAATTAAATTTAAGCAAAATTTGAAACGAATATTTGCCATACAGTGGCATAATATCTATAAACTATAAAATAAATCTATAAACTATAAAATCTCAACTATAAAATACACTGTGGCATCAACAGATTTTACCGAGCATTATTTTTTATTAAAAAAATAAACGAGAAAGGTACAACAATACATTTTGCTAGAATTAATGCACTACGCATGAGTGTACGTAGACGCGAAATGCAATATGATCAATCACATTACACCAAACAACCAAACGGGAAGGAGACAGTAGTCGGCTGCCAACCAAACACTGACCAGGCGCAGGCGGTCTGCATGTCGGGTATGCGCAGACGCAGTGTCGTCAGATGAATTATCGGGAACCAGGTTGAGAGATATTGCGAAGCTGCGGCCAAGTAACCCAGACAAGGGTAACTTGCAAAACTGTTTCGTATCTTCAAATTCGGGAAGGATTTAACTTTAATGTTTCAGGAAGTGGTTCCTCTGTAAGAGAAAACCTTTTTGGAATAACGCCCTTGAACTCGTTCATATAATTCTTTAAAAATTTTTAGTTAAAATGAGTGAGAAAAATATTTAAATAATACATAAATAAGTTTCTGAAATAAAACTCGCATTCTTGAATATATATATCGTTGATGTTTATAAATACTGCAGTTTGATTTGGCGCTACCCCAAAAAATTTTATTTGATGCGTTTTCATAGAGTAAAAAAGTGTTTTCTTTTTAATTTGTACCTTAATTTATTAAGAAACTAAGATAAATATAACTGTTTGGTTTGCTGGAAATGTCCATTAACGTCGAGGGAGGAAAATTTTACATGAAAATGTCATCCCCTTATTAACTAACCCCCTGCTCGAACCAACCCGTAACTCTAAAGTTTCAAATACGAACCCAAAATTTGTATGTAATTTTTTGATCCAATACGCAATTTAAAGCATTTTACACTACGTAAATTTTTTTTCTTAATTTAATGGTTAATTAGCTACAGGCAATTGAAGTTCACTTTTAGTCCCATAATAATACTTTTAGTCCCATAATAATAATAATAATAATAATAATACTGGGCTAACTTTAGTTGCCTACATATCTCAGAAACCATTCCGTAAAATAAAAATAAAACTCATAAGAATATAAAAGTTCTAAAATGATGCTTTAAGAACATACTACTATATAAATAATCATTATATTCGTAAATTAACTTATTTCCAATATGGCGGAAAAATAATAAAATTTGTAAATAATTAATCTTGTTATGAAAAAATTATCTTACAACATCGCTTTCAGACATTTTTATTCTTACGTATGGTTTCGGAGATATAGGCAACTAAAGTTAGCCCAATGTTATTCTCATGAGACTAAAAACGAACTTCAATTGTCCGTAGCTCATTTGCAGTTAAGTTTAAAGAAGAAAGTAAAACTGTAAAAGTCTTTAAATTCAAAAATGGAATAAAAATTGGGTGTTCGTATTTGAAATTTTTTAGTTAGTGGTTGAGGTGAGAAGGGGGTTAATGAGGGGATGAAATTTTCATGTTAAATATTCCTCCCCAACGTTGATAGACGTTTCCAGCAAATTGAACAGTAACATTCATTTTAGTTTTTAAATCAATAAAAATGCAAATTAAAAACGCCCTGTATAGCCCCACCATTTTCCGAACGATTTTTTTTTTATCAGCCTAAATATGATTTCTTCAGAAGATTTCAAATTATTATAAATATCCATAGCCTTATGAGACAAATAACAAGTGGAAATAAATATAATAAACAACAACATTTTCATAGTAAGAACAGTTGTAACAGAGGATGTGCGTAAAAAATGCTAATAATTTTTAAGCATGTATTTTATAGACATGCAAACAGTTTTAACGCGAAAAGTGACGATTTAACTGTATTAACACATTGAATAAGTAGCAGAAATAATTGTCGGTAAGTGAAGTGCGGCGCTTTCTCTAACATCGGGGTCAGCATGAACCATCAAGGACAATCTTTTCACTGTAAAGTAACTCCGCTCGCTCCGGTCTTTCTGCTGATCACAGCAAGTTTGGCCTGCGCATCTTCCTTTGAGATCTCCGTTGCAGATCAAGGCCGTTCTATCCCATGGTAACTATTTGATCAGTACAGTTGTGAACTTGACCTTTACTGCACCCCTCCTTTGAGATCTCCAAAGCATATGAAAAATATATTTTATCCAAAGTAGGCCCTAACGCCCTGCTTACAATCATTGTAACCTTGACTAAACCTGCACGCCTTTCTTTGAAATATCCATTGAAGATCAAGAATAGAAAGTACCTCTCAGTTCAAAACAGCGTGAGGTTGACTGTACTTAAACGTCTTTTGAGATCAAGACAGAAAATTCATCTTTTCCAGGTAACTTTATGCTAGACCAAGAGAAACCTCAACTATAACACAATTGTTTTATATCTCCCGTGAACATTTAGTGTCCTATATTCAAAATAACTCTGTCCAGACTCGGAGGAGATTTTACCATTAAATTATATCTTTACATTAGTTTAAAAATCCTGTGCAGATCAAGGAAATTCTTTGCGGAGTAACTCTAAGTAAAGTATGCCAACGTGGTGAGAGTTACTATACCTGCACTTCAGTGAAACATTGCATTGCAATAGAAGACTGTGGATAATGAACACTGTTAAATGTCAAGTAATTCCCTGCTGCAAGAACGAATGGACTAAACTGTGCCTGATTGATAACTTATGACTTTCACAGTGCAGTGAAATAGCCGAAACAATCAAAACTAACAATCATGGGGAACTATCAACATCAATCTAGATTTTAGAGAAGTAAAAGAAAAACTTCAGATATAATCAACATATCTAGTAAATAGGCTAAAAACTGGAGGATGCTTTACACAAAAAAGTATCTAAATTATTTCTAAAAAGTCCGACGAGATGTTTTATAGCAATACTATCTCAGAGAAAGCTATCATGTTGTAAATTTGACAATACTGATAAACATTATTATATTTATTTAAACTTAAAAGTAGAAAATCGTGAATAAAAATATTAGGAGACAGTTAGAACGATAGGTCAGTTTTACTTGGCGATAATATGATTATTGTGATTAGTTTCACAGGTCAAATGAAATTTTTCAAAATTAGGCCTAATTAATATACTGTAATTCCAATGCGGTCAAAGGAATTACTTCCGAATTTTTTAGTACGAATGTGGAGTATACTAATTACAGCTCTTTCTTTTCGGTCTCAGTTAAACCCTTGAACTCCTGACAGGAAAACATAGTGTTGGTAAATTTCTTCAGAAATATTTAAACTATTACGGACTTGGGTATTAAGAGTATAATTAAGTGAGTGTAGATACTTGTGGTATACCGAAATAAGATAGGCCAGGCAAGAAGCATTACAAGTAGATACTTGAAAACAAGAACATTACACCTAATCAACAATACTCTCAGTGTTCATTTCACAACAATTTGGCAATTTAATCATTACTCATCATCTAACGTTCCCTTGCCGGCGGCATTTAACAAGATTTGGCAACTTGCAGGGTACAAAACATGTTTATATTGACTCTGGAGTAAATCAAAACAATGTATTGCACAAGTTATTTTCGACTGAAGCCTTTTTGGGAAAGATTCATATCAGCAATGATTCTACAGAAATTTATCTCGTTTTGTGTCAATTTCATATCAATCTAAAGGGGAACATATTATTGATTTGTTTGGTGACATGGGGGAGTGATTTTTCCTGGGATATTTTTTTGAGATTTTCTCCCAGATTGCTATTTGGGTAATACAGATCCTAAAAAAAAAATACCCGCCAATATTTGTAAGCAAATTTTCTTCCCGGAGGGGATGGGGCAGAATTAGCCAACCATGTTTTATTCTATAACTAACATGTTATTACAGGATGAATATTGTTGGAAATTTATTCAACACTAAGAAATGGAATCAGAATTTTAATTGCAAAAAACACGTTGTTGTGGAACATAAAACTATACTTTCAAGAGAGTAGATTGTGGAGACTGAATTTTAACGATAGGCAATCAATATAGGCGATACGAGTATGTTTACTTTACACTAAAATATTTTGCCTTGTTTAAAAGACCAACAACTTTTGATATTTATATTCAAGTTGTATCAGTTATATAATTTTATGATTAAATTTGTTGAATTCTAATTCCTAGCATTAAAAGTCGAGAGACATCCCTCAAATGGTTTTCGATTTTTACTCTAGTTTTCTTTTAAATGTGATGAGATATAATATCGAAAATATTTTTACCTAATTATATGTGTGAGATCTAGCGAAAAAATCAAATATTTTTATATCTCTTTCACAAAACTTCCATTAACAATATAAATTCTTATTGTTATCTCATTAACTTGCCCACCGAAACGAACCGACACAAAAAATACATTTTTCCAAAACAATGCCTCGAATTCACTCCTTCAGAAACTGACTTTTCGATTAAAAGCTTAACATACTGAAGAAACCCTTCAAATCTAGATCACTCCTTCGATAAATCAAAAAATAATAACGGCCTAGAGCCCAGCCAGACCATATTACCATAGGATAACCGAGGGACTGGGTAATGGCCGATAATTATAAAGAGAGCCGGACCTGCCGCACCTGACGAGGGAACACGATCGCCTCCGAAACGTCGGAGAAAGTGACCACAACGCATGCGCGAACCGGTTCCAAAGATGAATGGCTCTTATCTTCTCAACCTTCTTTTCAGTCTTTAGGCACTTTGAGTAATATTCTTTAAAACTTCTGAGAATATAGTTAAATCTATTAACCCTAAAATAATGTGTGACAACTCAATGCGTTTCTTCTAATGTAATAAATTGTAGTATACACCATTGTAAAAAATAAAAACAAGATTTGAAAAGTTTAGGCGAAAAGGGCAATTTTTGGATTGAAGCTAAAGAAAGAGAAAAGTTTACTCTGTTAAAATCCTAAATAATGAAGTAGGCTAGGCCTTGTTCCAATAGATTGAGAATTCTGTAATTGTATTTTATGATTTTTTGTTTGCTATGTTTTCAAAGGGTTGCCATGAAAACGGGCGTTCATCATTTGCGCAGTATGCGGAGAGCCAGGTAGAAGGGATGCTTGTTTTGAGCAGTGAGCTCCAGGGGGCTCTCAGGTATATGCATCGTTTGCTCACTGCAGGGTGGTTGAAGCGGCGTTCTCTTTTATTTCCAAGGTATTGAGAACTCCCTTGTAGATAGTATTTGTAATGATTAAACGTGGTTGGAATAAAACATGTTTAACACCTGTAGTTTGTTTACTGTTGCAACAGTGAATTATACGAGTGATTTTATTCTGAGGACGAGGAGTTAGTGTAGGAGAGGCTACTCTCTGCAGTAAGGATAGACACAAAATGTGGCAACGAAACAATTTGTGCAAAACATTTTTAGCCTGAGCAACTACAGTCGTACCAACTATTGAAAATAAAATAAGTAAACGCTCGATATATTACAAAAAAGTTGATAGATTACAAGCGTAAACTTTCATGAATGGAAAATTTGTATGATTAATGGTAAGCAGTTGATTGCCGCTAAATAACTTAAAGAATAGTAAACCAAACACAGGTTTGGAAAACATTTACAAAAATAGGTTATACCTACCTGTTCATTTGCCGGCGTTAATACGAAATACAGAAAATAGTTGCCAATGAATCACAATGTGTCTTTGGTAAATTAATCTAATACAATAATATGTGCAGACGCAAGGTTTATCACATATAGAAATTTCGTTTAAAATTCAAAGCAAAAATTAATGCAAAATGATACGTTAAGTATTAATATTAAGTACATAAACTGGATTTATCGCATATATATATATGGACTACTAAAATTCCAGAAGGTGGGTGCCCAATGTCCGCCTGAGTGCGCCTGATTCTCGTTAAGATTTTAAAGGTGCAAGCAAATGACGATAGTCGCTGAAAACATTGCAGTTAGGCGTAAGTTTAAATTTGGAACAATCGTACCGGGGTAGTTCTACTTAACTGCCACAATAGCAATATCATCTTTGTGCTATTCAAGCCAGGTAGCAAACTTTTTTACATAAATAAATATATACAAGGAGAAAGGTTGGTTTCTCTGTGATCCTACTGCTTTCTAAATAGTTTACATGTATACAAGACAATGTTAAATTTTGAAGAGCCAAAATAAAATTAGGAGACAGCCTTGCAAGGATTGGATTATTTAGGCCTAACTGATACTGTAGTTTGTATGTTATGACTACAAAAGCAATATCCCCCGATGTAGAACGAACTAAGGTTTTACTTATGTCTAAGAAATTAGTTGTGTCAATTGAAGTGTAACGCTAAAATATAAATTGGTAGCCTGGTTTCCTTTACATCCCTATAATTTAAAATCTTTAGCCCTGAATAAAACATTTCTGGAGCTTATGCACTCAAAACTGTGACCCGTTACATTTTCTGGCGTTAACTATTAGGCTTCCGCCATGCAAATTAATTGAGCAATTCTAATAATCACGAATAGTCTAAAATAATAAAATTATTTGAATCACCAAATCAAAAAGTTTTAGCTTTAACTTTGGATATTAAATTACACGTAAGTATCCTAATCCCCACTACCCGACGTCCCGACCTTATCAACATGCGAATCGAATTATGGTTTCAAAAAAACTGATCTGGAGTGCGGTTGGACGGTGATCTCTCTTGGGATGCACACATAGATAAGCTCTCAACTATATTGTCAAATAACATCTTTGTACTCAGAAAATTGGCTTCTCTTAACAATATCAACCTGTCAAGGATTGTTTAGTTTAGTTTTAGTTTAATAGAAAGTAATATTAGTTACTCAATCATACTTCTGGGATTATCCAGTAAATATAACCTGAACAGGATATTTGTAATCAAAAAAAGAGCCATCCGCAGTATATTAGGATTGAGACCAACTAGTTCATGTCTTCCACATTTTAAGAACTTACAAATTCTGACTGTTCCTTCCTTATTTATGTACGAAGCAATAAAATATGTAGTAGATAATAAGTTGTTTCCAACTCATACACATTCATACAACACAAGAAATCGTCTCATAAATCATGCTGTACAACATAGACTAAAACTGTATGAGGAAAAACCTGAAGTTGGAGGTCTAAAACTATTTACAAAATTGCCAGATAGTGTGAAAGAAATAGTATGTAAACCAGCCAGGTTTAAAATTAATTTAAAACAGTATCTCATAAAAGAGTGTTTTTATGAAATTTCTGATTATCTTCTCTAATTATACCATATCCCATTACCAACCCAGCTCAAACCTTCTTTTCCTTTATTACGCAATCTTCATTGACAACTCCGCAAGGAGAACAAGTAGAAGATAGGAATTGACTGATCTCATGCCCTATGAAGAGGGTCTACGAGACTACACTGGAGGTAACAGATAACAGGTAACAGATCATAATCTGCCGGGTAGACCATGTTCATGCAGAAATCGATTTAACGAAATCGCGACTGCAGCGTCTCGCCCTCTATTAATGTGAATATGTAATTAAATAGACGCAAGTGGGCCAATCCACGTCCCCCGCCCAAGATAATGCGAGCGCCTGCCTGCTGATGACAAATATTCCCGCCTACCTTCTCAGACACCAGCCATTACAGCTGTCATGTCAACGATCCCGCCAGCGAGTTCGATTACACAGGCAATCAATTGCCCATAGAGTAGCCTCCGAGATTTCAATTCTGAACTTTGGCTGTCATGACACTGAAACTGCGAGTGAGATTGCACAAGCAATCGATTGCACATAGAGCTACCTCTGGGATATGCCTCGTGAACTTAGGTTGTCAAGACACTGAAAACTGCGAGTGAGATTGCTCAAGGAATTAATTGCCCATGGAGCTACCTCTGGGATATGCCCCGTGAACTTAAGTTGTCTTGACACTGAAACTGCGAGTGAAATTGCAAAAGCAAACAATTGCCCATAGAGCTACCTCTGAGATATGCCCGGTGAACTTAGGTTGTCATAACACTGAAAACTGCGAGTAAGATTATACAGGCAATCGATTGCACATAGAGCTACCTCTGAGATGTGCCCGGTGAACTTAGGTTGTCATGACACTGAAAACTGCGAGTAAGATTATACAAGCAATCGATTGCACATAGAGCTACCTCTGAGATGTGCCCGGTGAACTTAGGTTGTCATGACACTGAAAACTGCGAGTAAGATTATACAAGCAATCGATTGCACATAGAGCTACCTCTGAGATGTGCCCGGTGAACTTAGGTTGTCATGACACTGAAAACTGCGAGTAAGATTATACAAGCAATCGATTGCACATAGAGCTACCTCTGAGATGTGCCCGGTGAACTTAGGTTGTCATGACACTGAAAACTGCGAGTAAGATTATACAAGCAATCGATTGCACATAGAGCTACCTCTGAGATGTGCCCGGTGAACTTAGGTTGTCATGACACTGAAAACTGCGAGTAAGATTATACAAGCAATCAATTACCCATGATGCTACCTCTGAGATATGCCTGGTGAACTTAGGTTGTCATGACACTGAAAACTGCGAGTAAGATTATACAAGCAATCGATTGCACATAGAGCTACCTCTGAGATGTGCCCGGTGAACTTAGGTTGTCATGACACTGAAAATGCGAGTAAGCTTATACAAGCAATCAATTACCCATGATGCTACCTCTGAGATATGCCTGGTGAACTTAGGTTGTCATGACACTGAAAACTGCGAGTGAGATTACACAATCCATCAATTGCCCATAGAGTAGCCTCCGAGATATCAATTGTGAACTTAGGTTGTCATGACACTGAAAACTGCGAGTGAGATTGCTCAAGGAATCAATTGCCCATGGAGCTACCTCTGGGATATGCCCCGTGAACTTAGGTTGTCATGACACTAAACTGCAAGTGAAATTGCAAAAAGCAATCAATTGCCCATAGAGCTACCTCAATGTACAGTGTGTACGAGAATTAATCCCAATTTTTAATACATTTTTGGATTCTACATGTCATTTTAAAACAGCCTTACAATTTCATTTGTACTCCTATTCCTAATGGTTTTAGGGATAATAGGGGTTGAAATGGTTTTTTCGCATGAGAATAACATGGGAAAAAATTACATCCATTATCTCTAAATATTTTACGTTAACAAATATGTCCAAGCATAAAAATGTTTTATATCTCATTTCAAATAATATTACTATGATGGAAAAATATTTTAAAGGAGAGTCTAAGACATTTTTGTGCTGGGGCATGTTTGTTTAACAAAAAATGTTCAGAGATAATGGTGTTGAAAACGTGTTCCATGTTATTATTATGGGAAATGTCACATAAATGTCTAAACCTGCGCTTGGCGGGAGGCAGTAATTTAGGAGAGTCGCGTCTTTATTCTCGATATCACGAATGATATATAAACCGTTTTAAAACCATGGTGTTTTCTTATTCTAAGTAGAAAATTTATTAATAATTTCGTTATTTTTCTTTAATAAACATTTTAGACTAACGGGCGCCACCAAACAGTTTGTTTAGCAATGGAGTGTCATTGGATGGTGTTGCACATCCGTTTGCTTTGTG
Source organism: Neoaliturus tenellus (assembly GCA_030545055.2). Classification (NCBI taxonomy): domain Eukaryota; kingdom Metazoa; phylum Arthropoda; class Insecta; order Hemiptera; family Cicadellidae; genus Neoaliturus; species Neoaliturus tenellus. The sequence continues at coordinate 43,702,042 of CM061535.1, read as the reverse complement.
CTTGATTATTTGACAAATTAAAAATGTTAGAAAAAATATTAAATTTAAGCCATTTAGGTCAAAACTCATAATCTGGAACTTCCTCGTTGCTAGCCCAAAACTAAAAAGTTCTCGCTCAGGAACTCTTTGTATCACGTTTCAACAGTTAGTTAAAAGTATAATTAAAAATTTTTACCACTAACACAATTTTTCATATAAGCTTATGTTAAACATAGAATAACCAATTTTAATGTGTCATTTCACTCGTTATTTCGACACTGGGGCGAGACGACCTAAAAGAAATGCCAGTGGGCCTAAGCTCGACCCTTGCAGCACTCCCAAACACAGTTTTGACGCCATAATTAATGTCTACTACTAGGGCCGCCAAACGGGGAAAGTTTGGTTGGATGGATTTCAAGAATGCGCTTTGCAACACTTAGGTGCGGCGGCTTCTTCACAATGAATTAGGTAGGAATCTAGCGTACAAAAATATGGACGAAGTTAATACAAACACAAATTAAAATAAAAACCTAACCTTTCAGTTTGTGTAATTGCTTTATGAGTACGAATTTAGTTAAAAGTAAGTTAAGACTAAGTTAAAAACTGCAAATGAATAACTTCGTCAACGTCTCCAATCTATAGGCTACACGAACATTCATTCATCTTTAAATCCAAAAAACCTTTCCAACAAAAACTTTACATAAGAAACCATTGTGTAGATCTTTTATAGGCCTATTTTACATTGTAACTACGTACATGTGTACGTTTATAAAGGTACGGCGTTACAAAATTGCAGCTTATACAATGAATAAGCTCCCTTTTAACTAAAAATGTGAGTCAAGAGTAAAAATATGTCGTAAATATCTAAAACCATTTCACTTATCAATCATTACGGCATATTATAACACTAATATGCTTGGGCCAACCATTGACCTATATTTCAAGTTCCATTGAAAAGATTATTATCAGGTTCAGAAATGTCGATGGTGAGGTTAGTTTTCGGTAAAATTATAACAAGACATTTATATTAAAAGAGCATAAATTTGGAAAACTATTAATATGAAGTCGTTAATAGTGGGATATGCCTGTCCAAAACAGTAACATGTGCGGAAAATAATATGAATAAATATTTTCGGAAACTACTCGTATATCAACAAATGTTAAACAGCAGTTTCGATATTTTAAGACGTTAGCTCTTATTCATTTTTATAGTAGCCTGGATTGTTGAATTACAATTAAATTTTGTTACTTACGTCATACAATCCTTTGAGTTATGAATGGCGAACAATAATTAATCTATAAACTCCTAATCTAGAACAACATAAAAAGAACAATAGCCCTAAGCAACATTTTATCAAAAAAGCAAAATTTTATCCACAATTTAATGGCAACCTGCAGAAAAACTAGAAGGCGCTGATGATGGCCTAGAGCCGAAACACGTGTTCGCCATTCATAACTCAAAGGATTGTATGACGTAAGTAACAAAATTTAATCGTTAGCTCTTGCTACCCCCTCCGGGTCTCTCATCCCCAGGATTATATTATTTTCTTTTCTATTATCAGTTAGTTTATCGAATCTAACTAAAATAGTAGTAGGCAAATCTTTTAAAACGTCAACAGTTTATAATACTAATCACCGTCAAAATAATTGGATTGTAATTACCGCCAAATACACAATCCAATTTTTTTTGTTTTTGTACGACGGCTGTTTCGGAGATTAGGCCTTGCATCGACGGATAACTTATAGACTTAGTCGAAGAATAAAACAGCTTGTTCGTTTTCACTGCGTCAGTTCAAATACAATTTGACAAAATACACATAGTATTTGATTGTTGATTATGGATTACGCTGGACGCTGGATTGTGTATTGGCGGTGATCAATTGGTAAGCAGTTAAAATTATATTTTCTGCACACAACCCGACACGCTCAGAAACTAAACAATACAGAAATTAACCAATATCGACATTGCTCTTTTAAGATAACAACAAAACGTTGAAATATGATATCATTGCTAGAGATAAAAAGATATATAAATGAGTAAGTTGTGAATTGTCTAAATCGTTCCTTGCAAAAAATGGGGGATGGGAAGAGGACATTCAAAACTCCTCCTGAGAGAATTCTAGAGTATGCTTTGCAATTTTTTACCGTTGAATATGGAACAGCAAAACTTGAAAGACCTGCACAAAATACTAATTTGACAAGCTTCAACGTAACCCCCCCCCCCCCCCCCGGCCTATCCAAATAGGTCTACCCTCTCGAAAGGCCTGCCACCACGGAAACAATGCGACCCATCGGGAGTTAAAACATAATCTTAAATCCAAGCAGTGTTTATATGCATCTACAGTGTAAGTAAAGACTACAGTAAAATAAATTACCAAAACTGAACTTCAAAAGCACGATGGGTCGAAAAAACATTAGATGATAAAATGTTGCACAAATGATGTAAAGGAAGCTTTAAGGTTCAATCTTTAATTTCAATTCAGGAACTAAAGCATTTTCCGGAACATCTTTTTAAATAGGAGTTTGCTTGCGATTGAATTCAAAGACCTTTAAATAGTTTATGTTAGGAACAAGGCCTTGAAAAATATTTCTCGTCATATTGCTACGAAACAGCTGTTTTTTATACATGCGTTGCGGCCGTTGCGGGGCTGAAATAGTTTTTTACGACCTGGTGAGAAAAATCCTACTGATTTCGAGGTCACTAAATCTGTAGCAGTATAAATCAGCCGATTATGATTGGCTATTTGAAAGACATATATTAGAGGTATATAAAAAGCCTTTTATTTATAGGCTACAGTGTATAGGATACCCTAAAGGGTCAGTTCAAAACACCAGCTTACAGTTGTTTTTCAAGATTAAGGTTCAATGACCTGCGTTTTTTGCCAACCGCTTTTTGCGGTGTGTTACTTAATGTGAGATTTCAAAATTCCGGAAATTGATTATCTTAGTCCAGTTCAAGTTGGGACCGCCGGCAACGTTTTTTGTCCAACTTTCGTTTGACTTTCGGCGACGAAGGAGCCCGGATTTCCTCCCGGGAGATAATTTTCGATTTTGGTTTCGGACCGTTGCGTCATCAGTCGTACTGGTTTAAACCGTTAATCAATCGGAATTAATCAATTTGATCAAATCTGGGGTATTGATTTCTTTCTTGAATTTAGGTCGGACCGCATATTGACTATTGAAAATTGTTCAAGCCCTCAATGAAAATAAATAAACATGGATATTAATAGTTTAATAAAACAAATTAAAATCATTTGGAAAACACTCATTAGGAAAGAAACGATAATTATCTCGTTTATGTTTTTTATACATTCGTTTTGTAATCTCTATTGATACATTGCACTGTGAATATATTTGCAAGCTCTGACAAAGAATGTTAATGTTTATTTGGTAATAAATATATTTCAACTCAATTTGAAGTAATTAAGGGGCCAAGAACAAATTACATTAATCTATAATTATTAATATTATCAATGTTAATGCTATGTATAAACATAATTTTGCTTGAATATAAAAAACTTGAATCTTATCAAAACCACCACATGATTAGCAAAGTAAATTTTTATAAAGATAATGTTCATTTTTTATGTGTCACAAAAGATAAATTTTAACATCCAAAAGTAATAAGCCTTGTGTCAAAATATTTATATATGTTTCACCGTGGAATACTTATGTAACTAAACTACTGTATTCCTATGTCTGATACAAATTGTCCTGGCCTTGTTCAAATATCTCAGGACCAAAAGACACAGGAATTTCATCAACCCTAAAAGATCTTGATAAAAATCAATTGCTAACATTGAAATTAACGCATGCTGAGGAAAGGTAAGAATATAATGTTAAAATTCACATAGATTATTTAGCTGTTAGGTTAAAAAAATTATTTATGCATTGTATTTTATAAGGATTTTTTTGAAAAGAGAATATCTAAAGCAACTTTATACATTTTGGTTTGAAAGTTCAATGCGTTATGGAATTACACTACACTACGTTATGGAATACACTACGGTGGAACTTTTCCTACTATATTCCAACCCATTGTAATGATTCAGAGATTAGCTATAGGGACCATTCATTTTATGTCAAAATATTATAGAGTTTCAAATCTGTTTCGAGAAAATAATTATTAAACAATCAAATCAAATTTACTTACTATTTGGATTTATGCATTCTTTTAAATATTTCAGTAAATTATAATTTAAAACAGTTTAGGGTGAGAACAAGAGCATAAAAAATTATAACAACAGAGGTTGATAACTTTGTTAAGGAGGCTAGTAGAAAGCAGTTCTGTTATATTGGCAAAGTTACTTTCAACAAAATAATTTCAATTCTTGGATATTGAAATGATAATTTATATTGTTTAAAATGATATTTTAAACTAAAGGAAGCCATAATTTAAAATGAAAATTAAGAATCGTATTTAGAGCACTGACCCTACTATATTTTCACAAGGAAAGAGTATTCTCCAAGTACCATAAGTGGGGAAGTTGTAGTTCGTATTCCTAAATGATCAATGTTTATTGTATGTAATTAAATTCAATGATTTTTATTACTGTTTTTCTTTCTTCTGTTAGACTTTAATATATACTGCATTGTTATTGTCATTGTTTTATTTAAATTATGTTCTAATTAGGTAATTTTGTTCATGTTACGAATTGTTTGACTGTATTTGAATTTATGTTGTTGAAAATTTTTTCAAGTAGCAGACTATTTTTGTAAATGCCCTGAGGTTTGTTTTTTGTATAGTAAAATTTTTCCACACAAGCTCAGTGAGCTCCTGGAATGTAAAGATGTACAAAATATTTTGTCTAATAAAGGATTTGTCTATTTTCTATTATCTAAAATAAAAATAAAAATCAGGAAAACCAGCATGACCTAATGGCTATAGAGGAACCCGTTACATTCCTCAGAAGGGAACCAGTTACACGAACCGGACATACAGTTGCACATGCACACAGGACTCGTGTCAATGTCTATGTGTGAATCACACAACGCTCCTCAGTGTGTAGGCCTATGTGTTTGAGCCTGTGTCTGAGTCTGTATCCGTATGGCTGTCTGTGTTTGGGACAAGTTTCTCCAACTGACCTTTTAGGTCTGAAGCAACCATCCTGAATTGACCATAATATGTCACACACGATCTTATTGACCCCATTGCAGCTTCGGACACCTGACACAGCCGTTACCATCTTCCCATCCTCGGACGAGGAATTCCAGTAGAGGACTAAAGGGTTCCGGCACTATCAAAGCTGTCTGAACCCTGTTCTCTTTGCTCAGTATTTGAACCTCAGCCGAGTTATCCTGATATTACATAGTTCTCGTACAAGTGAGCAATAAGGATATAAAGGGGATAGGTGTTTGAGGATTTTTCACCTAAGCTTTTATACCCTACGATGAATGACTGGAGGAAAACTGAGCCAGACACGCATCTTGTTGTACCAGTTTACTCGTACAAACTGTGTTTTAAAATATTTTGCTAAGTTAATTTATGTGTACGTATACCTTCACAAGATAACTCCCATACACAAATTTCATGTTTCAGTTTGAAACACATAATTTTACATCATGAGGGTTGATTTTAAGAATACCATTTTTTCTATTATTGGAAACAAATACTCTCATTAACTATTGTTTGCGGTAATAACAAGAATCACACAATTTTACTTGGCTCAGATTTTTTACAGCAATGAAGATTGATGATAGCAAAATTCACTTGGTACTGTATTTTAAATACAAAATTCAGACTGTTATGAGAGAATGTACAAAATATTTGTTTTTACAAATCAGTATAAAAAAGAGGTTGTTCTTGGAAGATTTGGAATTTAAATTTGAAACATACTTTTGAACTTAAATTTGATTTTATAATAACAAAAGGCAACGGTAAATAATAAGTTTTTAAATTTGATTCTGCTAATTTTAAATAAAAATAACCTGAATATTTGTTACTGAAATACTCAAGGTCTAAAAAAAGTATTGCTTAGGTTATAGTTTAAACCTAAATAATACATATTATACGTTGTTGTATGAATTGTTTAAAAAATAAAGGCCATTGGTTCAATAGTTAATATAAACCTCTGGTTATCAATCAAAATGTCTCTTAAATGATGCATTTTAATATTATTTATTTTTTAAATACTTAAAAATTATTTTCAATTTAAAGTAGTCCGGTAGTCTTACTCAATTATTTTTATTTTTTTCAAAAACTCCGAAAGAGACTTGATTTTGTTGATAGTGATCACAGTAATAAGTAGTTTTAGAGTTTCATATTAAGCGTGGTTACCAAAAATAAGTCAAGAATAAAAATGTTCATAAAAATAGATTATAGAACTACGTAGAAGTACAGATTCTAATTTCAAGGTTGCTCAGATTTAAAATCTTTTTGGATATAAGGGGGCAAGGATTTATGCATGTCACAAACGTTAGATTGAGGAAACAATATAGTTATTTGAGAATTATAAGATCTGAAATAAATTTACATTGAAAAAATGCTAAAGGAAATTTTTGGATGCTGAAACTTGACAATTGAAACTTGAAATTTTTTAGAAAATGTTGTTGGGTAATTTTTGTTTATGAAGGTCAGTATTACCCAATTCTGGGAGTAAATCTCCAAAAATATTCCTAGGAATACCCCATTCCTCTAAATCCACTAAGAAAACTTCCATATTGAACCAACTTAAAGAAAAATACAGTAACAAATATAGTAGAACCTCCCTTATCCGACCGCCCGATAACCGACTCCTACTAATATATCCGACCAATCTGTGATTTCCCCCTCGTGTTGTTGCTGAGCCAGTAGAAATGTGAAACTATTTGATATGGGTAAAGACAACTATGTATAAATATTGTTATTTTTTAGTTAATATACATATCTTGAAGTTTCAATTAATATGTTATAGGTACCGTACAATAAATGTTGTATTACAATACTGCATCGCTGTTTATTCTACCTAGGAAAAGCATTTGATTTACTCCTCCCGGTGTCCAACTTTTTAGCCACCCTTTTTTAACTTTTTAACAATGGCTCGTTCCCATCATGGTCGAATATGGAAGGTTCTCTGTGTAGAACAAAACTTAACAACACCTTGGAACTAAGATATTTAGAAACCTGTTAGTGGCCAAAACCTACGGTAGAAGCCAGCTTATCTGCCCTGAATGAGAACCGCCATGGTGGGAATAACCAAAAGTTCAGCAGGGGTTAAATAAATATACAATGAATGATCAAAGTACTCAAAACAAATAAATAAGGTGGTTAAATCTCTGAACGGAACATCCGTGATATTTTAGGCATTTAACTGTGTTTATGACCATTTTCATATGTGTAATTTGGAATATATATATATATATATATATACATATATATATACATATATATATATATATATATATATATATATATATATATATATATATATATATATATATTAGGCCTAATAATTTTAAAATTACAAACTAAAACTTGAAATGAATTATCTGAGAGGGAAACCGAGGTAAAAAAGTTTGAACTGATTACAAACAACAAACCGCTCTAATAAAAATTTTTGTTTGTAAAATTAACATAGAGATAGAGTTAAAATCTTGAAAATATTTTAAAAGAATATTTTTCACAAATAAAAAAATCATAATGACAAAGGATATTGCCCCAAGGCAATGTCTGGTTAAAAAAAACAGACCAATGGAGTCTACTGTATTGAAATAACTTCTAGAGATAGCTTCGGTGAATACTTTGTAGGCTACATGTAAATTAAGGTATATGGTATACTAGAGAAATTTATGGTACCTCAAGGTAGAAATTTAACCAAAATTTCAGTTGGTCTAAATCTACAGGACAATACCTTTCTAACTATAGACATGGATTTCTCCGACGATGTTCAAAAGCTGAGAATAAAGAAGGTAAAGAAACATGCTTGCCTATTATTAAGGCATATTACTTGAAACGTATTGTGAATAAATCTTAAAAGCAAAATTAAAGTCTGTGTGATAGAATGTTTAACCAAATGTTACTTATGATCATCGAATAAACCTTAGATACAGTATTGTTGTGAGATTCTTCGAAGCGTAGGCCCTGTTGGTGATAAAGCGCCTACATTTAAGTTAAGTAGAGTTGATCATTAAAAATTGGTTACAATAACAAAGTCTTTGCAATTAATTCTTACAAACCAGTTTTTAAAATTTAATTATTCTTCAAAAGTTTCAATATGATTGAATACAAAGTGTATCCTGTTGTGGTGAATTTATTTAGCTATTAAGTACATTATTTATTTAGTTATGTAAATTATTTAGTTATTATTTAAGAACGGAAATAAATATCTGATTCTGAGTACAGTAAGAGGAGCTAGTCAAAGCAAACAGTCAAATATATTTAACATTGGCACTCTGATTTTAAGGATTTATGTTTACATTATAGGGCCTACAGTAGAATACCATAGGCCTGCATTAAAACAAACACCTGTTTGAACATTCAACCCAACCCCTAGCGAACTAATGACTCAGACTGAAAGTTTGAAAGATTAAATATGGATAGCAAGTAAAAATTGTTTAACTCTACAAGCATAACAGCTAACATTTTATTAGACGACCAGCAAAATAATATTGACTCACTTGATAGTTTACATTATTGAACAGAGAAAATTCTTAAAAATAAACAAAAACTCAACTTTTTGTAAGTGAGGGCATATTAAATGTAGGCTATACAACACATAGAACACACTATAACTGTATATATAACACATTGTATAGCCTACATTGTAAACAAACTTTTGGACTGTTAATTAAATTGTTACAGCCACCTATTTATGTGATGAAAAAAAATTACAGGTGTGCATATTAACTGTATACATTTATTACCAGTACCGTACATAACTTACGGTACCGGTAGGTAAAATTTTCACACAAAAGGTGAAATTTATGTATATTTTAATATCTATGCTACAGTTTAGAAACTAGAAGTTAAGTAAATCATTCCCTAGAAGTTAAGTAAATCATTCCCAACCATCCAGTTGAAAACTATTTTTCTTCTAAGGTAGGCCTAAGACATTGAAATTTAGCTTGTCTAGTATTAAAAAAAAATTGGTTGAAAATGGACACTCACAAAACTTAGGTTTGGCAAACATTTCCTTGTAAAAAAATTTTTTTAGGACAAAGTTTACAAATTTAAATTAAAAGCAAGTTATTTGACTTTGATGAGTAGCAATACAGTAGTCTACAAGTTGGGTTATTTTTGTTAGGGCCTATAGTAATATTTTCATTCTTGTGTTATTGGTGTTTTTTCTTTTGTTAGGCCTACCTAGTTTATTTTTGAGTAGTATGTAGACATAGACATATTTAAATCAGATTAGTTAAAGCTGTTTGATAGGAAGATTCGTGGTTATTTTAATTAAGTTACAGGGTTTTATTTATCTATAGGCTACCTTTGAGGGTTTATTCAAATGTATTAAGCATAAAGAATATAAAAATTAAACTTCTATTGACTTACAAGGTTCCAAAGGATGAAAATCTATAAAAGCTGTTTATTATAATTCTACAAGACAATGGGGTACTGGTTCTATAAAGTAAAACTGTGATATTTGAATGTGTGTGGTTTTTAGTACAGTAGTAAAATCCAAATAGCCTACCGGATCTAAGAACATTGTGGCATGGGCCTATCTATCAGGCATGCATAAAAACATTACTGCAAAAAATATGTAAGCCTATAGCAATTAAAACTTTGAAAATATTCAGCAATTTAAAACAAAAACGTAGTAACTTTACAGTCAGCATAACATAAATCCAACAAAAACACTTATTGAAATTCTAACAGAGATTAAAATTATTTAAAACATACCCGGAGACAGTTTTCTATTGCAAGAAGTTCTGTAATAATTAGACCTAACCAAGTCAATGAAAATTAATTGATAAGAGAGGAGCAAATTAGCAAACGGATATTGCTGTGGAGAATGGTTGAGAAAGTGTTACACTTTCTACATCTCCTCTAGATACCATTACATTAGCCAATACTATGCAAATAGAAAATATATACTGTACTGTAATTGTTACGGTTAACTTATTTGAGGTATAAGGTTTAAAATGAAGAAAACCTCTAGATGTAGTCTCTAAATTTTAAAATGATAAGTTAATATTGTGTTACAGTACTTAGTATATGCCAACATAGTAGATTGACTATTTTACAGTAACCTACCGGTACCTCATTGTTTAAAATTATAAAAAAGTACCACCTTTCAAGACATAACTCAGTGAAAAAATTCCAAAAAGAAATTCACAAAATATGTACCGTATTGCATCAACCTGAGATAAAATTGAAATGCGCCTATCACATAGGAATATTATTTTCTCCTCAGGGAGAATCTGATGGTTTGAACCTTAAAAGGCCAATTTTTCATCATGTCCTTATTTTTAACATGGAACAGAAGTATGGGTATCACATAGGAATATTATTTTCTCCTCAGGGAGAATCTGATGGTTTCAACCTTAAAAGGCAAATTTTTCATCATGTCCTTATTTTTAACATGGAACAGAAATTATAATTTCTATGTTTCATTACAAATGTGGGATTTGGAATTGAATTTCTATGTTTTGAGCTATACAAAAACGAGTTTACTAAACAGGCAGAGCTCCGAGAAAGTTGAACACTTTTGAAAGTTCCCTCTCAGCAATGGGTAGGACAACGTTGATGGCATAAGTTAAACCTACCACTAATTGTCATCTACATTTGACAACTAAAGTAACATACTTTTATCAGAAATAATGTTGTTTTTGTCAAAAATAAGAGGTTTGTTTACTAAAAGATTAAATATAATGTCCCATAGTTAAACGCCTTTAAAACAATTAGACTTTACTTTCGATATAATTCATCAAAACAATGTAGTTGCTACTATGACCCCCGCAGTCTTCTTTCTGCTAGGAAAATCGTCTGCTACCGCCAAACAAGGTTAGATATGAACTTTGTTCTTTAAATGAACTTCCTTTTAATATTATACCTGAGAGGAAAAAAATCTATGAATATTTTATTGTAAAATCTCTAACTTAACTGAGAAACGTCAAAAAGTAATAAATATGCGAAACTGAGATTATTTAATCGTTCTCAAGTCAAAACATTACCCAATGGCACAAGTTAATAATAATTTAGTGAGCTTGTACACTTTAAGAAATTAATAATTACAAACCACCAATGACTATACAACCTAAAGATCATAATTGAAGCATCCAATTATAAAAGTTTTAATCAAAATCAATATTAATTAATAAAGTTATTGGTCAAAAGTATCTATTTTGACTACCCATCTGATCTTCTGCACATTCAAAAATATTAAACATTTCAGAGTTTTAATTTTTAATATCGACTTTTCGATTGTTAAACCAAGTTACGGGTTATAATTTAGGTAGTAGAACATAAAAGCTTGATAATTAATCAATAAAATTAATATATAATCATTGATAAGCCTTACTAACCTGGCAATGTTGCACTAGGGTCCGAGATATAGGTTGGATACCAATTTCTTTGATCCTCACAAATGCAGCCGAGGGTTTTCTTCTAACTTGAGTTTTTTGTCCGAGTTGACACATTTTCTCTACACTACGAGCACAGAGCCTACCCGACCCTAAACACGCCATAGTACAAACTGTTATGAACCTCCGATCTCCTATCATGTTGAAGACAGTCGGCTGCTACAAGGACACGAACAGCTGACTGCAAAGATTGGCGCTTTCACTGGTCACTCAGCCAGCCAATGTTACTCTATTAAGCACTATATAAAATCACAACTGTAATTATTGTAAAAACATATTCTAAAAATACTAGACATATGCAGATATGTTATGACTAGAATATTATGAGATACTAAAATAAACCTAAAGATGTTTGTTAGTCTTTATTGGAAAACATTACATTATTTGAGAATAATTATTCTGACATTAATAACATTTGACTATGTAGGCTTCTAGTTGGTGTTTTTCTTGAAACAATATTTAAAGAGGAATACTTATATAAACATAATGTGCATATTAAAATTTTGCTAGACTACATTATTGTCTAACATCACAACTACTATTATTTTGATTATTTAGATAATTTGTTGTTATAAAATTCTACTATCTACATTTCCAAAATAATCTGAAATTTAAAAAAAAATCATTTTACTCACTATTATTATTGCATTTTTGCTACTTCAACAACATAACCCTAATCGATAATTTGTCTCAATAATGGTGTATTTATGAGATAAATTTATTAAGTTTTTTTTATTTGTGTACAAATTGCTCTTGAACAATAAAATTTTATTCATTCTCTTTATTTTAGCTGCAAGATTCATTGCAAATTCACGTAAACTACAACCACAAAAACTAATGCTTGTATCATGGATGTAACTCAAAGGAGCACTATTTAAATCATTAATTTATATTTTCTGTATTGCAAAAGTGTTTGAGAGTAAAGACATTCAATCATAAAGAAACATGTACTATTGACTATGGATACTATATACTTAGTATCCATAGTCAGTTTATATGTACTACTTGCTTTAATACAGAGTTAGTTTGCTTGTGACGACTTCGTAGGATTCAACATTCAACGCGTAATTTGATCATACCGAATAGAATCATTGACTAAAACATAATAGAGAACACCTTTTAGCAAATAATCTTACAGACAGTATAATGATTTTTTACCGTAAATGTCAACAAAATGAGAGGGAATGTCAGTCCAGTTAAAACAAAAAAATAGTGTATTTTATAGCCAATGTCATTCTTACTACACTCATAAAAATATATTTATTTAAAATGAATAGTGGATTACATGCAAACAAGAAGTATGGATGGTCATTTGTTTGTTTTCATAACGAAGTGAATTTTATTATTTCTTTTAAACCTGTGAAAGGCACAACTTGCGGCTCCGGCTAGCAGGACTAGATGATTTATCACAAATCGTTTTCCTTGATCTGTATGCAGACAAGATAGGTACAGCTGTCAAATACTTTTTTCTCTTGTAAGAAACAAAAAACAGTTGCAAATTGCAAAATTATGAATGGAATGTTTTTCCCAAATCCAAATCCCAACTTGAACTCCCATCCCAATACCAATCCCAAGTCCCAAGATTCCCAACTCCCAACAGTCCCCACGTCTCAAACCCTGAAACCAATATGTCTATCCTAACCTCTAAATTTCTGTGTTAATATTAGCTTGTTTCTTAGCCTTGTAAATCAATATAATTAGAAGTAATTTGTCTTCAATATTAATCATGTTCTCTGAAGTAGAAGCTTAATCAATTTTTATATAGTTTAAAGTTTTACACAATGTTAGCCAGGTGCTTAAATCAAATTCGTCAGTGCATTCTGAACGTGGAGAAGAATGTGTTTAGTTTATTAGGACATCCTCCAGGTATTGTTTATTTAACAATGCATAACATTAATAGTAGCCTATTTTAAATGTTTTTTAAAAGAACTTTTTTTGAAGGCACTTAGTAAGTTAAAGATCCATACCACAGTGATAGGGCCTAGGATGAAACTGTGGGATAGGTAGGCTTAGTCCTATCCTATTGTTTTAGTATGGGTTTTTATAATTAGTTGGACCTATAAAAACGTAAGCCGTAGGTGGGTCAGTACTGAAACTCACTTTTATTGCATTAAACGGTTGTTAAGCTCCAGTCTAGCATCGGTCAAAGGCAGATCTAGTACCCTAATAGCATGTACTGTTCCAACCATGTGCCACTTTACCTGTACTCCTGTCTGAATTAGTACAAACCCTAGTTACTGAGTTGGGTGGACCCGCTGGGTCACGGCCTGTGAATGTCTTCTAGTCGGCCATGTGAATGTATTATCTAACTTAATGTTTGGAAACACAGAAATAAGTAGCTATTTGTAAAGAGCAGAACTTTTTATGTTTGATTAACCAAACAAGGTAGGTTTCTGAAACCAAAACATTGATAGAAAACAATTAAACTCTTAGCCTGGCCAAATTTATTTGAACTGGGAGGGAGATCATTTTGGAGTAAATTCTAACTCGTACTTTCTGTGCAATGTCGGGGTTAACCAGAGAAGTACTGGTACCTTAATTTTTTTTTCAAACTGTGTGCTTCATAAATTTTGCAACAAACCACTAAATAACTTAGGATATACATATTAAAAGTTTACTTAGACAAGATAGCATTATAAGTTTAGGCCTAGTTTTCGGCAGAATTTATTGGTTTGTTTTATTCTACACCTACTCATATGAGATAAGCTACTTATTACCTTATTAGGCCTATTGTACATTGCATTGAAAAATAATGTCCTGTTACGTTTAACCGTGTTCTAAATAGAGGCTATGAGTATTTGAGACACAGTCATGACACTTTTGGCCAATTTCTAGGGGCCTGGAAAGGGGAAACTACATTAACACTCTCAGTGTGCAGACATACAAATAGAAATTTTGTGTTTTAAGTAGCCTAGCTACTATTTTAGTGATAAAGTTAATGGATTGCCCCAATTGTGCATACGGTATTCATTATTTTGGCTTAAAATTAACATATTTATTGTCAAACAATTATTTTTGTTAATGAATGCATCGACAAACTGTAGGCACTGTAGTCAAGCAGAGCTATTGTCCTCTGTCTGACATTGGATTTAACTTAGTTATTTATGGCCTTCGTCCGTAGGCTTCCTTCGGATCGCTGAACAGGTCAAAGTGCCAACTCTGTCGTTAGCCACTATAGGATGGGTTGGGTGAGGTGTGGACATGAGGGGTTGCAAATTTTAGAATGCTCTAAGAAGCGATCCAAAACATGATAACAGTAAAGCAAAAGATTATTCTTCAAACCAATGCGAAAACTGTTAGGATTGTAAATGTCAGTTACGAGGACAGAGACTGAAAAAATGTTAAGCCTAGATACAATGATTTCTTTTCAAAAATGGAAAGCCTATTGTACTCAGAAAATTTATGCTTATGTCTAGTGTTGTACTTGTGAGAACGTTGATTGTAAGATCTTGGGTCTTCTAAGGTACATTACAGTTCAAAGATAAGATGTTGGATTGCTTAAAAAAATCACTACAGAGGGGAGTTTAAAAATTTGTAAGGATTGCTTTTTTCTGTAGAGTAAAGATACGGTCTAAATGTGAATTACAACTACCCCATAAGGAGAAAGAGTTAACAATCTGTGATTCAATTGGGCTAATATAGACTACTAGTGGCTTGTAGGGGCAAAGGCCCCTAAAAATCGAAATGGTGATGTTGTCTCTGAAAATAATTTTAAATTTTTCACCTCTTTGCAGTATTAGGCCTACTGTATTTCCCCAAGCTGTAGAGTGAATTTACACGTTTGGGTTTTCTAATAAAATATTTCCTAATCTTGTCAAAACATTTTGGCGGTAATCAGTAATTTACCAATAAGTTTCCCCTTTATTAAAGTACAGAAGTCTATTTTGTGGAATAAAAGAAAAATTATTGCACTATTATACTACAGAACGTGGTAAAAATAGTTTTAACCTTAAAAATGTTCATTATAAGTTGTAACTCAAGTAAATAAAATAGTTCAATACAACATAAGCACATTAATACTGTACACTCCTTCACCCATGCCTCCCCGTGCCCCCGTTCACCTCTCCTGACCCGTGTTTCCTGAACCCCCTATACCGCCGGGGCCCGAGTAGCCCCTATGCCCTCGTACCCCTTTGCCCCCTCATGCCCTGTGCCCCCATTCTCCCGTGCTCATATACCCGCAGTTCTTCCCCTTTCCCCCCGTACCCTCTATGTTTATAATTCCTCCCCAATGCACCCCATGCCCAACTACCTTCCGTGCCACCGATGTCTCTAGTACCCCTTGTGCCCCATTCCCATGTCCCCATACCCCCGTGCCCCCATGTCCACCAATCCTCCCCATGCCCTCTATATAACATGCCCCCTAACCCCAGTGCCCCGGAAAATCCTCGTGACTCCATGCCCCCGTAAACACGGTATTTCCGTGCCCACATGCCTACCCTTCTTCCCCATGAACCCATGTCCTCTACGTTCCCCAAGCCTCCTCTGTGCTCCAATGCCCATCTGCCCCCCGTTCCTCGTGCCACCGACGCCCCTAGTGCCCATTGTGCCCTCCCACCCCCACGCCACCACGCGCCCCTGAGCCCCCTATGTTTCCGTGACCCCATGCCCGACGTTGCTCCTCGTAGTGCCCGTGACCCCCACGCCACCTACCCATTCTGCCGTCGAAGCCTCTAGTGCTCCTTGTGCCCCCGCAAACCCGCCGCCACGCGACCCAGGGCATCCCCATGCCTCCCCAGAGTGCTCTGTATGCCCCATCTGTATAAACCCTTTACCCTCCATGCTCCCGTGCTATCATGGAGTGCTATCATCCCGTGCTATCATGCTATCTGTTCCTCCCTGTGCCCCTATGTTCCCCATGCCTCCAAAGTGCCCCTCATGCCTCCCTGTCTCCAGTGCTACTGACACCATTCGGGCCCCCATATCCCCGCACCCTTGTGCTCCCCACGGTCCCGTGCTGCCATTCCTGCCGTCCCTCCCCGTACCTTCGTGCACTCATGTGCCACCAGCCGTGCCCCCTATTTCCTCTATGTCTCCCCCATGCCCCGATGCCCCTATGCCTCTATGCCACCGACGTCCCTTGTCCTTTGATTTTAGTATATTTTGTCTTTTCGTCAATGAAGTAGAACACTGATTGCTATTGTCAGTTTCCGGACACTATTATTTACATGAAAACAGGCGTTTCCCTACGCCCTACGTAAATAAAGAAGCCAAATGGATAAAACCAAAACTAAATATTTCTCATACAGAAGTTATCCAATGTTAGTAATTTACATAAAATGATTCAGTCGAAAATAAACCAACACTCAACAAAACCATTCAACTCTTCAACTCAAACTACTAAATAGCCAATTTATAAAGAAGTAACTAATAACTAATCGACATTCACTGAGTAAAGACAACCATTATATCAACCATGCCACGTCCAAACCAATTTTAACTTTGGTATATTCAGTATAAAAAAATCATTCCACTCCTGTTTCCTTAATGCCATAGAAGGGGCTACAAAAATGAAATTTCCTGTAGATCCGTAATCCGTTCATGCCTATTAGTGTTCTCCTTTTTTATAGTGCATTGCTAATTTTTAAAAGTTATAATCATACTGTTATAACTCAAAATATCTGCTCAATAATCAGCTGAGTTTATGATAAAACACTGGAACATCTGCTTAATCACACGGGTGGATCTAAAGATCGTCTTCCCATTAGATTAACATTGGAACTTCAAGGTCCAATGGGGTGAAGCCTAGGTAACTTTTGATAATTCTGGTATTTTTCCTTGCGTCCTTGCCCCTCAAGCTTTAAAATGAGCCATCATACGTTACCCTGTCTATCTTCTAACTCGAGATATTTCGTGGGGACCAATTCGCTTACGGAATTATATAGGCCTATATAGATTTTTGACAAATTCATATCGGGATTTAACCTGCTTGTTCTTCTCAGAACATAGAGCCCTGAGGATATCTTCTTTTCTATTTTTTCAATTTGATTCAACCATGGTAGCCCACCGTTCAATCTCACCCCTGGGACATTCAATACCAAGTCATCCAGGGTCACACCCACTAGTCACAGATTTTCATGAAAATTTCTATACATAATTTAATCATGTAGATAGCAATAAATCCAAAATTTCAATTCGTTCTGACACATGGTTTTTAGAGATAGGCTATGGCTATTTAAAGTTTTAAGCTAATTCAGTTTCCGAGGTCATTAATCATAAATAAATCATAAATAATTTATTAGCCATTGAACAAAGAGTAATAGGCCGTGTCACAATAGAGCAGGTTAACTTAAACTAAAAAGTCCTTTGCACAGCAAAAATCTCATCCACATTATAGAAAGGGTGATTCAGGAGGTTGCTCTTAAGTTTATTCCTCAACTGATTGTAAGGAAGGTCCTTGAGAAAGCTAGGAAGCCCATTGTACATCTTTAAACCTGATGTTGGAAAACGGTTCATAGCCTTAGACAACCTTAGCCTAGGTTCATCACATTGAGTTCCATTTCTAGTTACATAAGGGTTACAGGAACTAACAGTAGAAAACTCATGGACATTCGACTTAATACTACAAATACAAGTGTAAATATACTAATTCATAACTGTGAGTATTCCAAACTGTTTAAAAAAGGCTTACAGTGTTCTAATTGTCCCACCCCAGCTAGAATTCTAAGAACTTTCTTTTGTAATATTAAAATTCTTGATACTGAAGAGGAATGACCCCACATCTTATTGCCATATGTAATATGACTATTAAAAAAAGCAAAATAGGCCAACAACAAACAATCAAAAGGTCCATTTTGGCGCTAGTTGAGCGTGCACCTATTCTTGTCTTTCTCTGTGGAATGGACCATTTTTAAGCTTGAGGCTTCATACACGACTGGTATATTCAAAATGTAATGCAGAATATTATTACACCATTGAAATGAGATTCACTACCTATTATCACTATACAAATAATTCCTAAACACAAAAAATTTTATGTTTCTGAAACCGGAGCACTAAGTTACAAAAAGTTTCATATAAAAAAAACTCTCTCCAGCTACTCCTATAAAAGTATATAGGCCTATCCCTGGAAAGAGGATAAATTTAAGTAGCCTATCTTTAAAGTGGTGTAAAAATAAGAGTGGGGTTTTTAGTAGTAGGCTTAACATTTTATTGCATGTTTAGAGCAAAAATAAAATTTTACTCAATTAAAATTTAAAACATAGCTTCATAATGAAAATACTTTTCATTTTTAATACAATTTTCCAATATGTTATCAGAAAAGACCAACATAGGCCTACCATACTTAAAATGAATTATGTCAAATCAATAGTTTTGACAAAAAAAATGTCAAAGTTAATTTTAAAAACAATTCAGTCAATTATAGGTTACTTAGCAACCACAACTTTGTTTACATATTTTGTTTACTTTGTTTTATTAATGTTAACCTATTATTTTTGTGTTGGGTGAGTCGGTGGCGTAGTGGTTAGCGCGTCGGACTTCGGGACCATGGCAGCGATATGGTGGGTTCGAATCTGCGTTCTGCCAGTGACTTTTATCAGTACGTTTCACCTTGTACTTTAGCGGCTCACCCCCTTACTTTGTCTAGTACAATCCACGCACAGATCAATAATCTATGTGGAGAGGGCAAAGTACGGTAAATCAAAAAGAGGTCCACCATAGAGGTGGACTAAACGATTCCTTTTTGGTACCGATTACAACAGATACCGGTACAAGCCACTAGCGAGTACAGAGTGGCTATTAATTTGTTTTGGCGATTACAGCTGTATCCATGTACCGCTTAGCACAGTAGTTATCAGGAAGAGTCACTACTTCTATGAATCATTTGGTATCCCTATCTCACATTGGTTGCTCGGTACTTTGGTATTCGCGACTAGTGTTGTATCCATGTACCGCTTAGCATAGTAGGTATTTGGTAGATTTGCCACTTTAAAAAATTCTTTGGTATGCTTGTCTTAGGTCGGTTGGTTGATGCTTGTATAATCGCTGTACTAGTTAGCACTTTGTATCTGGATACTTTGCTTTTCAGTATCTAGATACTTTTGCACAGATGGAGGACTGATTACAAAGTAACGATTACTGATAATTTGGCACACCTCTAGTCCACCAACCTCTTAAAAAAAAAGGTAAAGCTAAGCTGAGCTTTTCATTACTTACTGTTATAAGTGTGTGTAATTCAATTCTTTTGTATTAGATCTATTTAAATAAATCACGTTCAAATTATCCTATAAAGTAGAAATCGTGTTTCCAGTACTTACTTGATAATATTTCAATAGTTATGTACATTTTCATGTTTTAAAAATTTAAATTTCATTTAAAAAATCATTTACAGACACACACACACACACACATTTCTCTCCATTAAAAAAAAAAAAAAACTATGAAAATGTAACAAAAAAACTATTAAAAGTTGATTTCTTTTCTCGAGATACAGAATCAATTTTGTATGAACGTCCAAGGGGCGTTGTTTCAGGTGGATTAACAATGCATAAGAGATGAGCTGCTGTTGGTACAGTGCACTGATCTTCTTTTTGGGGACAATAGAAAGTTTCACTGGGTCCACGGGGGGATAAATTTTATATCATAATCTCCCTCAACTTCATTAAAATACTGTACCATTCCTATTAACCAATTATTTTCATAGACACAGAATAGCTACAAAAGAGTGAATATTAGTCTGTAGAGTTGGCAGTTTTCTTGAATATGTTTTGTTTTAAACGGACTTCAGTGTCTGAGCTTAGTCTCTTTACTGTAATTACTTCACCACTTTTTAGCTGAAGTTTGAATCCACGTTCTGCCAGTGACTTTTATCAGTACCATTCACCTATGTACTGGAGCGGCTCACCCCGTTACTTTACCTAATATGATCAACGCACAGATCAATAGTCTATGTGGTCGGGGCAAAATAAGGCCAAACAAGTCTTATAGTAGGCCTAACCTCTTTTATTAAAAAAAACTTCATCAGTTTCAGGCTGTGACACTACAAAGTGCAAAAGAACCAGGTCAAATCATCAGTGCTGAAACCCTCTTTATGTGCTAATCAGTACTCTAAAATTAGTTTTTTACCTTTGGAAAGTAAACACTATTGAAAACAAAAGAAAAATCTATTAAAACTTGGTTTGAAAATGGTGAAGTAATTACAGTAAAGAGACTAAGCTCAGCCACT
Organism: Neoaliturus tenellus; assembly: GCA_030545055.2. Lineage (NCBI taxonomy): Eukaryota > Metazoa > Arthropoda > Insecta > Hemiptera > Cicadellidae > Neoaliturus > Neoaliturus tenellus. The sequence continues at coordinate 43,681,398 of CM061535.1, read as the reverse complement.
GAAGTCTGTTTAAAACAAAACCTATTCAAGAACACTTTGTCAACTCTAGAGCCTAATATTCACTCTTTATTAGCATGTGTCTATGAAAATAATTGGTGGATAGGAATGGTCCAGTGGTTCAATGAAGTTGAGGGAGATTATGATATCAAATTCATGGACTCAGTGAAACATTCTATTGGCCCCAAAAAGATCAGTGCCTTGTACTAACTGCTCATCTCTAAAGCCCGGTTTACACTATGTAGCAGAGCTATATAGCAGAGCTACATATAGCACAGCTATATAGCTCTGCTACAAGTTTAAAAAGTGCCACTTGAGATCTGCTATATAGCCCGGCTATATAGCAAATTTAAGCCATTTTTCTCTGCTATATAGCAGAAAACGTGCTATCCAAAAGTTTCGGTAAACATCAAAGGGAAACTGAGCTATATCTAGCTCTGCTACATATAGCTCTGCTAAACATGCATTTTGTTTGTAGCAGAGCTATATGTAGCTGCCCCCTCCCTAAAGTCCGCCGGAATTGAATCTCTGAAAGACGTACCTTGTTTTAAAATTTTGTGTCCAATAGCAATAAGCAAATGTTCAAAATCACCACTTGCCATGCGGAGAATGTTTTTAAAACTTCAATCACAACGAATTTCATAATTCAAATTGTCTATTTCGTCCTCGTTAAGGTCTTTCAAAAGGTCACTACCACTGTATCTTTTCCTAGCACGAAGTGAAGGCTTGATCCAATATCTTCTTTCCCTTCTTTGTCTCGATAATATCACAGTAGCTGCTGCAAGAACTACCTTCTTCTCGGTATCTAGCTGGAAACTACACTCAGGTTTCTCCCAAGCTATATGTAGCTCTGCTACACGAAATTTAAAGCTTCAATTTACTTATAGCAGAGCTACATCTAGCAGAGCTACATGTAGCTGACGGTACATGTAACTTAGTGTTCCGATTTCAGAAAAACAAATTTTTTTATGTTTAGGAATTATTTGTATTGGGATACGGTAATAGGTTATGATTCTCATTTCAATATTATAATAAGATTCTGCATTAAATTTGGAATATATCAGTAAAATTTGAAGCCTCTAGCTTCATAATTGTCTATTCTACAGAGAAATACGAGAATACATACGTACACTTTACTTAGCACCCAAATGGACATTGGAAACTTAATTAGCTTAAAACTTCAAACAGCCATATCTCTGGAACCATTTGCGAAAACAAACTGAAATTTTGGATTTCTTCTTATCTATATGTATCTATTATGTATATGCAAAATTTTATTAAAATCAGAGAACCTTGGGTGTCAAGTCTACTTTTTGCTGGATGATTTGGCGTGGAATATCCCCTTTAGAAAATCCACAGAATCCGATAGGACCAGTCTATCTTCATCAATGAAGACTTCGATGTTTGAGGATGGATTAGCGAGGCTCCTCTGATGAGTCTGAATGCAGAGTTTTTGAGGAGTTTAAGCTGAGGAGATTGTCAGAAAAGTACTGTGCAACCTTATTGAATTTTAATGAAAGTGTCCACTTCGAGTTCAAATCAATCAGCTTGCACAGAACTCTTCTGACAATCTTCTCAGCTTAAACTCCACAAAAAACGGGGTGTAACAGTAAAACAAAAATGTTTTCGAGTCCAGGACACTATGGACCAGTAGTTTCTTGTGGACCTCACGTATGAGTGTCGTGACTGTATGATGTTGAACTAAACTTAGGCTTAGGTAGTTTTAGGGCCCAGTTAATTTTAATAGTCAACAGAATTAGTTCAGTTTTTGTCTAAACACTCTAATAATTATTATTGAAGTCTTCCCACATCATGCAAATCAAAGGCTATATGATGAAACATCATAGGCCTATTTAAAATTATGTAGGCTAAATCAAGTATGCAGTGACAAAATGTGAATATTAGTTAGGATGCCTTGATGTAAAAAAAGGTTGGTAATCACTGATGTAGATCATAGTTATTATCACAGGGATTAAATACTTTATATAGTGAAATTTATTTATTTAACGTGTAGTTAAATAAAAAAAATTAAATGTAAATAGGCTAAGTAGGCCTAAATAACATCATTTACTATATAGGTCCGCCTGTAAAATTTACTGCAGTCGTTTGTAAAGTTAAATAGGATTGTTTAAGTGGGTCGATTGCTATAAGTTATATATAAGTGTATAGGTACTACGACCTATACACTGTTTGTGATTACAATAGAAACCTGGAATCTACTGTTAGTTTTTAATGTGTCAGAAGTGGTTGATTCTCCACAGACATAATGTTAGTTTCAGCATCATCTCCTGATAGCACGAAGCACAAAAGAAATTTAAGAATAAAACTTTATGAATATTGGTTCTAAGTTGGAAGGCTCGCATGCTGTCTAGGACAATTACTGCCAGTTGACCCTGTTTAGTTGGATGTCAGTCTATTGGACATGCACACTGTTTAGCCACATTGGAGCACAGTAAACAATAGGTAGTGAAGTTATTCAGAGACAAAACAGTGGTTTGCAAAACTTGTCCGTTTGCTCTGGAGAGTCCACAAGGTTGTAATGATTGATCCATGGCCATTTCCCTCAGGTTCTCTTCACTGCAGTCCTCAACACGAGGAAGCCATCAGTCGCGTAGTCACAAGGGTGTAGTTGAGGAATATTGTTTTTTTTTTCGGGTCTAATTTGACAGTTTGTGCTTATCATGAAATTCTGTAGCATTACCAACTAGTTATTGTTCCAGATTTTTTTTACCTACTTGAATTTTAGGGTTTTTTTTTTCTTTTTATTTTTGAAGGTAAAATTGTGATGTTTTTCACTATGAATACTGGTGTTTCCTTAATTTTTTTTTAGCCTATTATGTTCTTAATTGAAATTTTACTCTGACCTTAACAAAAAGGCAGGCAGTGGTCGACCTGTCTTAAAAGGGAGGGTTTCAAAAATGTAACTAATAGTAGGATTTATAATGTAGGAAGAAAGAGGATGTTATTCCTGGAGAAACGTCTGCACATTGTTCTCGGTGGGAAATCTACTCTTTGATCCTCATGGCTTTTTTTAGGAACAAAATCTTGTAAAGTTTCTTCGTGGACCCTAGGCTATTATGTTATGACATCCTTTTTTGCTATGCACCTTATTTTTTTATTTGCATAATATGCTTAGGGCTACTGAAGATAATTTTTCCTTATTCTTTACTTAGTGTGGACATTCCAGTTTAAATTGTTTTCCATCCTTATCCCAATAAATTTTGTCGATGGCCCTACTTAAGCCACAGCATTATCTGTTTGACTTTCTATGGTTCTATATATTCATCAGAGAATACGGCATTTTGAATATTAGTAACACTTGAAACTTGTTTTTGAGGCCCCATTGCAATTGCATTTCCTTCTAAGCTTGGTGATCCAACCGATTGAGTGTTAGACCAAGTATTTATTTGTGAATATGCTGGTTGGCCTTGCGGTGCAATAATAAAAGTTCCACCATAAGAGTTTGACGAAGAATGGGCTCCGCCCCCTGCAGCACTCATTCTTTTGTGTATCCAGTGTTAATGAGACAACATTTTTACAATTTAGTTTATTTACTTTAGAGCCCGTGGTATAAGACTTTGTTCTCTCAAAGTAAAAAATTCATACACTCTTATTATATTGTAGACCTTCATGATTTCTTATATTAGCTTCAATAATAAATCAAAGTGTAATTTTAGGTTTTAGGTCTAATTATTTAGTACCTAGCCTAAACATAAGTGCTGCAAATGAAAGTATGGTAGGCCAAGCTAAAAAATTTTAAGCTTTGAAATAGATTAATATCAATATTGTAAGACCATTAATTTTTTACATTTTCACATTTAATTTTTACATTTACATAGATAAATAATTGTATGGGAAATACTGTACAATTTTGATTGATTATTACTTATCATATTTTTCATGTTATTTAAACATTCTTTATGGATTTTTTTGCTGTATCAATAAGTTAGTCTTGAAACAGCTAATCGTTTCCATGACCAGTAATATCATTTTAACCTGGAAGGTTCATCAGTTTAACTACTCACCTAACTGGAAGAGTAAAAATCCTTGAAGTCCATTTGCTGTAGGCCCTTCCTAATTAGGGCTTTGTAGCTAGGACACAGCCACTGAATTACTCTGATAGTTTTATTCATTTACTGCAGTGCAACTAAAGAAGGAAGTAAGCTGGAAAATATTAAATTTAAAAAAAAAAAACCTACTTACTTACTTACTCCTGTGGCCACTCAAATCCAAGGAGATTTTTGGCCTCGCCAACAAGGTGCCTCCATCCTTCTCTATCATCTACTTCGTCCACCTCTGCTCCCAGTTTTCTGACATCCCAAGCAACCTGGTCATCCCATCTCAATCTTGGTCTCCCCAGTGGTCGTCTTCCTTCAGGCTTTCCTTTCCACACTCTTCTTACACAGTTATCTTCTTCTCTCCTTCTAACATGCCCAAGCCATCTTATTCTCCTACTTCGAATTAAAGCCACAATATCAGGTCTTCTAAAAAGTTCTCTTAACTCTTTATTCTTTCTAATCCTCCACACCCCATCTTCCGAAGTTGGTCCGTATATTCTCCTCAATATTTTATGTTCAAAAGTTATTAGTTTTCTTTGTATGTTTTTTGTGAGGGTCCATACTTCTGATCCATAAAGGAGAACAGGTTGAATTATTGCCAGATATATCCGAATCTTGGTGTTTTTTGACAGGAGTCGGCTTTTCAAGAGTTTTGATAGGCTCCAATAACATCTATCAGCTGCATTCAATCTCGCTTGTATTTCCTGTTCTATCTTATTCTGGCTGTTTATTAAGACACCCAGATATTTACATTCTTCTGTAATAGAAAATTTGTGTCCCAAACATTCCAGTGTTGAGTTTACAGGCTCTGCCTGCCTTCCTATTTTTATAAACTTTGTCTTATCTTCATTCACTTGTAGCCCAACTTTTCCTGCTTCCATTATGAAGGATTCTGCTAATACTTTGAAGTCATTTTTATTTTCGGCTAATAAGGCTACATCATCGGCAAATGCCAATACGTTGATCTTTCCTTCAATATTAGCACCCAACTGAATAGATTTTACTGCTTTCAAGGCATCTTCAAGGGCAAAGTTGAACAAAAGAGGAGACAGTCCATCTCCTTGTCTCACCCCAGTATTGATGTCAAAAGTGTCTGTAAGTTCCCTTTCTATCCTAACTTTACCTCTTGAACCCTCCACGCACATCTTCGTCAACCTTATAATCTTTTCGGGAACATTACTTTTTCTTAGTACTGGCCATAGTTTTGATCGTATTATGCTATCATAAGCTTTCTTAAAATCAATAAACAGAACATACAGATCTTTATCGTATTCCCAATATTTTGAGGCCAGCTCTTTCATGATAAATATCTGATCTGTCGTTGACTTTCCCTTCATAAAGCCTGCTTGATGCTCTCCTATAACTTCTTCTCCATATATTTTCAACCTATTTAAAATAATTTTGGACAATATTTTGTATGTACAGTTCAGAAGTGATATTCCTCTATAATTTGTACACTCTAACTTATCCCCCTTCTTGTGGAGAGGTACAATAACTGCCTCCTGCCACTCTTTAGGCATTGTTTCTAAGTCCCAGACTTTTTCTATCAACTTATGTAGGAACTGTATGAGTGGTCTTCCTCCGTATTTGATTACTTCAATAGGAATCCCATCCTCTCCAGGGGCCTTTCCATTTTTCAGTGCTTTGAGAATACTTTCAACTTCACTCAGGGTAGGTCCTTCAACTTCTCCATTCTCTCTTGTTAAACTGACTTCTTGATTGTCATCCATACTCGTGACGTCTGAGTTGAGTAAATCTTTAAAATAGTTTTTCCACGTTTCCAGGACCATTTTCATGTCTCCCACCACATTTCCATTCTTATCTTTCACTCCCAGTACCCTGGGACTGAAGCCTTTTTGAAAAAAAACGCACAGTCCTATGAAAATCTCTAGTGTTATTCGCTGTCAAATCTTGCTCCGCTTTTAAAAGTTTATTGTTTATAAACTTTCTTTTTTCTGTTCTTAACGTTTTGTTGACTTTAGCATTGATTTCATTGTATGCTTCTCTTGCTTCAGTAGTTTTGCATTTTAATAGTTTGGTTTTTGCTTCTTTTCTTTTTACAACCAAATCTTCACACTCCTTGTTGAACCAAGGCTTTTTTATGCCTTTTCTCTCAACAAACACATCTTTGGCAGATGCTTTAATAGTAGACTTGAAGGTTTGCCACAGTGTTTCTACCTGTGTTTCATTATCTCCCTCTTCTAAATTTTCTAAAACAGAGAATCTATTAGCAATATTCACTCTAAATTCTTTGGCCTTGCATTCATCAAAACAAATCTCTTCCGTTATTTTATTCACATTTCGTTTCTCAATCTTTATCCTTTGTTGACTTATGACTAGTATTAAGTTATGGTCAGTGCCACATTCTGCCCCTCTTTTACTTCTCACATCTAAGATTGTTCTCACATGTCTCTTGTCAACCAATACATGGTCTATTTGATTCTTGGTTGTTCCTGTTGGAGAAGTCCATGTTTCCTTGTGAATGTCTTTGTGTGGGAACTTGGTGCTCGCAATGCACATATTCATTGATGTGGCAAAGCTTAATAATCTCACTCCGTTATCATTTGAATTATTATGTAGGCTGTGTATGCCTGCCACACCCTTCCAAACAGCTTCCTTCCCTATCTTCGCATTGGCGTCTCCTAAAAGAATTTTAGTATCATATTCTGGTAACTTTGTATATATTTCCTCTAGTTGAGCATAGAAAATATCTTTGTCCTCATCTTCACTTTCATCTGTGGGGGCGTAGAAACTGATTAATGATATGTTATTAAATTTTCCTTTAAGTCTAATTCTACATACTCTTTCACTAATTGCTTCATAAGCTATCACAGATTCTAAAAAGAAACCTAGAGAAATTAAAAAAAAAAATTTTTTAATTTTAAAAAATTAAAAAAAAAACCTAGAGCATTTTAAAACTATAAATGCAAAATATCTTAATTAATACAGTCCATCGCAAGTCAGACCAGAATCAAAATAGATTTTTTGTCCTGAATTTTTAATTTAATCAATTCTATAACTAAAACACAATAGATCCTAATAACCTGAATAATTTAATATTTTGAGTTAATAACTTGACTGGTTATGGGGAAAGTCCAAAATTATTTATTTAGGCCTACCTTGTCCTTGTAGTAGTTAAACATCTGAATGTTGTACCAAACAAATATCTACTTAATGTCTTTTTTTCACTTTCTGTTGGTTTCTAATTCCATGCTCTTGAACATTAACTTAATGTTCATAGATGTTAGGGAGATTTACCAAGGCCTACTCTTTCCTTTGATGGGAAATTGTTACTTCTATGAATGATTTTGGATTTGCTTGTATTTGATTTGTTTGTAATTTTATGTCCGTTTGGTCTCTGCAAAAAAATAATGTAAAAACACCTTGAGAGATTTAGAAATCATATGATCAAGCCTGCCGGTACTAATTTATATCCTTTGGCAGGAATGTAATAAAACTCTATGTTATGTACTGAATGTTATGAGATTTAATGAAACATGATGTCCAACTTCAATGGTATTCTTCTTTGAGCTGTAATTTCAAAAATGGTTTTCTATATTCATATGTAAGCTTCTAAGTGTAGCTTAGAGCACCTCAAAAACAGTGTGATAAAAACCATCCCTAGGGCTTTAGTTTTTAGGTCTTCTCTCATAAAGCTACCAATGTGGCGAAGCAACAAAATATCTTCAGAATTTTTTTAACACAGCTCTTTGTTATAGAATTTTTTCCTAGAGTCTGCTCTCATTTTGCGCCATCTACATTGACTTTAGTCTACTGATATCTATAGAAACAACTATAATTAGTGGTACTAGGACTATGATAAACTAAAAAGCTACACAAGGCATTGCGCCCGTTTTACACTCATTTCTTCAAATTCGCCTTAAAATACACTTCTATGGTTGTTATGTCTCAAAGAGAAATACAGTATAAGAGATCTTCATAATTTTTTTGCATATTGTTGTTAGCCTGCCATTTTGTTGAAAAACATTTAAGGAAAGAGGTCGAAGAACCTGTGGTGATTATAGGAATTCCCAGGATTTAATCTGTGGCCCCCAAGCTGTTAATTGTTTAACATGGTCCATTTGGGACCAAATGTTGTGATGTTGATCGCTGGCTCAAGACACCAGATGTTTACTCTGAGCTGAAATTTTTTCTGAGAGTAAGTCAGTGAGTGAAAAATATTCCAGCAACGGGACATAACTCATAGGCCATCATACTTAGGGCTGAATTTAGGCTCGGGAACAAACACTGGAGAAGAAGGCCTTTCGGAAACATGCAAGGTTTCTGCCTTGGGTGTTATATCAGGCTAGTATAAAAATAGGTGGGGTTACCTTATGTCCGGGTTTTGAGGGTGTGTCTAGTGTACAGTCCGGTCCGGGGTTTTCAATATTTGTTCAATATTGTTAAGTTTGGACTCATAACACACTTTCAAGTAGATTACATGTGTTAACTTTCAGTAACATATGTTACATGATTATCCTTTTAGTCAATTTTTTTCTTGTTGAGTGATAAGGTAAATTTGATAATTAAACTAAAAAGTATGCAAAATTGCATTTTTTGTAAACAGTTTGTCTTAAGGCAACGGCTAATCAGTTGCTATTTCAATTACGTGGGGTGATAACCATAAAGTGTTTCTATTAACAACAAGCTTCTAATTAATAAGCTTTTTATAACTTTATGCTCCACAGGATTGAAATAAGAGTATATAATTGAGGGGAAAGTCTAAGCAATTTGAGATACGGTTGTTTCCCTTTCTTTAGGAAATCTTAAGAATGTATTTTTCAATGCAATGAAGCAATTGTCAGGGAGATCTGTTTGAACAATTTTCATGTTGTCTTCAAATTAATATATCGGTACAGCTACTTAAACTGGCTCTGTTTCATACAATATATATGGCGTAGGTTAAAATGTGTTGACATTTTGTACTGCAGCTCTAAAACATTATTTCTCTTATTATTATTTTCTCTATGGGGGTGGGGGAGGGGGGGTTAAGAGCATTTGGGAGCATGTCAACAGTATCGCAAAAATACCTGGGTTGGCTTCAAGAATATCTGGTAACCCTAAAAATAGGTAGACAAAAAAATAGATTTGAAGGTTTTAGAAATTAAATTGGTTCGCAAATCTTACAATACTTACCCTAGTTAGACTAACTGTGTTTGAAATATGCTATGACAAAGATATTTGATAGATGAGTATATGATAGATGATTTTAGGCAGATTTATAGCTCCTTTGATAAACAATAGGTATGTATTTTTTAGTGTTTCAATTATGTAAATTGTCATATCTTACTGTATTGTACATATTTATTTATTAGTATGAACCAATCATGAATAAAGGCAATGTGAATATATTCTTATTTGATTTTAAACAATATTTAAAATTTATTCCCAACTGATGCTTTAAACTTATAAGTTTTCTAAATAGGAAGTTTGTGATTTTTGTTACAAAATATAACGTTTTCATCTGATTATTCATTTATGCCACTAACGTATGCCCAAAAGAAAAATTCCTCAATAATTGTTCAAGTATTAAAAGTTTACCATGAGACGCTTACTATTAGTCTAAGTTTTACTTTACTTGCACTTTTAACTATACTGTTAGCTATATTTAATTCCATAGTTTGATGGAAAGATTGTCAACTTAGCAATTGCATTATCTTTACAATTAAAATTACTGTTTTCAGATGCTTTTTGTGTGGCTACTGTCACTGAGAGCAATACTGCCAGAAGTTTGGACAAATCACCATTTTCAATTCAAGATTTCCTAAATGACTCGATATTATGGGCAGTGCCAAAAAAGAGGAGAACGGTAGAGAAAAGACTAAACAGGAAGTTTGGATGGCCTGAATATGTTTGGAAGCCTTTAGTTCCTAAGAAGAATCTTTTAGTGTGCAAAAATTGCGGAAACCATCATGAAGCTAAAACTTTATGTCGTAAGTAAATCTGTTTCAACCAGCCAACAATTAAATTATTATGATTACGGTACCAAAAGCAATTAGAATTTGTACCCAGCGTTTAATAAGTTCCAGGATGGCTTTGTTACTTTTAAGTATTATAAAGATAGACCAACTAAAATTGGAACATCAGACATTCTAACATGACTGAAGACCCTCTCTTAACCGGCTCCAGATCAGCTGATTGAATCTGATCTTCAGAGTGTCTATTGTTTGTAAGGAACAGGCCTACTTTCCCAAACACTAATAAAAATCATTGTATTTTCTATATTTTTGTTCTTTGCATTTGGGTATGTTATTAAAACTTAAACTCACCAGAAATTACACATTGGATCTTATAAAGGAATTTTATAAAATTGTAAAAAGTAATACGGTGCACTTTCATCATTTTACACTTTTGCCACCACACTGCATTACACTCTTCTGGTTTCTGGTAAAAAGTGGACATATTGTATTTCAGCGGTTTCCTGAATTTTGACGCTGATTAGTGAAATATTTTTGTTTAGCGTTAGTGTGAGTTGTTTTCGTCTTAAATTCATTGATTTATTTTGTTTAAAAAATGACATCTACCAGTAAGAAAAAGATTATGTCCATTGTAGGTGATGAGAATTGCCTGTTCCGTTTAGTATCATATTTACTTTTTGGTATGCTACATATTGCAAACACTGGGAACAACACAAAAATTGTATTGTTGGGAATACTTTCAATGGGTTACTAATAACGTGTAAAAATGTTTAAAGGGAAAAACATTGTTTTTCATGGTAGTTGACAATTGGATTAATTATGCAAGGTAATGTTTTTTCTCTCTCTCTTTTCTTTCCTATCTGTATTGATATCCCAAACAATTAGATTATGTAATGGCTATGAAATATTAGTTAATTTTCTGATTTTTAAATCCATTTTTCATCTTAAAATTTGTTACCTTCAAGAAGAATAGTTGGAAGGAAATAGCAGTTTATAATTTACATTTCATACATCGCACCATCTGCCTTGCGCTTCCCTCACTATGAATGGAGCTGTATCCGTCGAGTATCGACAGGCACCAAATAGTACTTTTGTAAGTTGAAGTTAACTCAGTTAATAATATAATTTATTTCTGTTTGAATTTCAATATGCTGTTTCATCTTTTAAAAAATACTTGCCGGAAGGTAATTTCATCCCCTTGCAATGCTTGTATTTTTCTTTATTTTTCTTTAATTAACTGCAAAATTGATTTTGTTGCCAGTTATTACAACTATGTAAATCTACTTACCTTTAAAATTTTACCTCATTATTTTAAAAGGGCCTATGCATAATGGTTTGATAATAAACTGACTGATTCTCTGATTGGGCCTGATGATGACCGGTGTGACTGGTCGAAATCGATCGCCATTATAAGATCTTTTATATATATTTACCGTCTGTAAACATTTACAGTATAAGTGTAAATATATTGAGTAGTGTTGGAAGACGTTTTATTATTTCAACCTGAATATCATTACCAGCACGTATAATGCTAATCAAGAAGTTATACAGTGTGTTCATTTTTTTATGCTCACCATTGGGATCTCCCAAACTATCCCAGGCATCCCATGTAACAGCTGATTTACACATTTTATGGGAACCGCGGATGCCGGTAAACAGCTGATCAACAATGTAAGCAACAAAATATGAAACACAAAATGAAAAACAGCTGATTTACTCCATTGTTGCACCACATGCTAAAAGCATCCTCATTATTAGCATTTCAGGGTTGCTTATTAATCACATTTTTTATAATTAAATAATTATTATGATAAATAAATATGCCATATTTGGTATTTTCGTGATCAGAAAAATTATTTCTTTTTTATGATGATGAAAAAAAATACATACTTGCATTTAAAATAATCAACTTGTCTAAAATATCTCAAAAACCATTTGAAGTAAAAAAATTTAGTTTTAATATTCAGAATCTACGTAAAATTTTAGTCAAGTTTTATCCAAAAAGTTTTTTTTTTGTATTTCAACAAATAACAAAGTTATAGGCAAAAGAAGTTTTGAGCAAAAAACAGTTTTTCGAGCACAGCGAACGAACCAGTAGAAATATCTGGGATTTTTACATATAATTTTGTTCAGCTTATAATTTCGCACTACTTTGCTAATTTGACCTTTGCTGTAACTTTTATAGTTTGGGAGATCCCAATGGTGAGCATAAAAAAAATGAACACACTGTATAATAAAATAGGCCACAAACTGTCATGAATCTTAGCTGTTAAAACTAATGTCTTCAAGATTCATGTGAATCTAAATTTCCAGTACATCTCATTGCTTTTTTTTGTAAAAGTAAGGTTTAATTCTAATTATATTCATTTGCACCACAATACACATCAATCTCATGAATTAATTATGGCAAAGCATACTGATTTTAATATTTCCTTATTGCAAACAGGTTCAAACAAGCTTATGTGACTGTATAATCTTGAAGATTTTAAATGAAAATGTTTCTAATTTCTGACCTTTAATTTGATTGGCTCTCGCTAACTACAAATTCACAAGACTATGATTTTTTGATTCCCTAAGGAAACATACAGTACAGTATAGTGACAGATGACAGACACTAGACGGAATGTTTCAATGGCAACATTCACGCTGGGGTTTCGACCTACAGAGGTGCTTAGAGAAACTTTTAAGATATAGAGACAAACTTTTACTTTTGAAGGCAAAATGCAACTTGAATTTAACACATGTACTGAAATTATTTATTAGTCTACATAGGTTTTTTTCAAGGCGATTGCAAATAATTTGAGATACTGAACCATAGATATCCAATTATTTAGGTTGGAGTTATAATAGTCGACTGTACTTATCAATCTATGCTTACCCTTAAGATTTATTTCTTGTGGGCCATCTCATGAAGAGATAAAAAAAAGCTTGTACATGTTTGAAAAATTAGATTTTTATCGTAAGTATTTGTAGGCCTACTTTATTTTTCCCAAATCAGTAAAATAATGTTGACCTTCTTGCCCCAATACTGGGGCAAGATGACGTAGGCTATGGGGTAAAATGAAAACACTGATAAAGGTATAATAATACATTTAATTTAACACATAATATTATTGTTAATTCAACAAAAATCACAAATAAAAGCACCTCCATCGTAATTAGAACAATCCTCATGCCACCATTGTTGACACTTGCAACTCTGGATCCATTCTACAATAGGAGGATCACTGTAAATAACATCGCAAGCAGGACATTTAACAATGCTATCCTTTGAAGTGTTATCCTGTTTAAGAAACCTATCTTCATCTTGCCCCCGTCAACTTGCCCCCAGCAGCATGTTCAATTATTTTGATTTTTAAATAAAAAGGGATTGAATCAAAATATGCAACTTAAGTAAGAAGTAGACCTATATGAACTACATTACTTACAGTATAGAGCAATGAAATTAATATCTTAGCTGTTATGTCACCAGAGCTTATTTTCAAAAGTCTAAAAGTTACAACACAGGAGCATAAAACAAACAAAGTTGTATAACAGAGACAGTTATGGCGACTCCGTCTTCACTATGGTATATTTTAGCGTGCGTCCGACAGGAGCGCTAGAAGTGACCGTGGGTTGCTGCTACCTATTGTAAATTTTGGAAAATAGCGGCATTTTTTTTATTTTTTTATTGAAGCTTATATTTTATTTTGTTACAACCTTAACTGGATTCAATTAAATTTGGTGAACAATTTAAAAGAAAGTGAGACTAACATCTGAAAATATTTAAGTTTTTCTTTGTTTCAGCTACATGCTACTCAAAAATCAAAGCAGAGACAGAAGCAATGCACCAAGCTATAGAGTCAGAGTTAGGTTTAAACCCTGTTGACAAAGAAGTTGTTGTTCTCTATCAAGGAGAGAAGGAAGGCGTACCGGATGAATTTCATAAGGTAATGATAACCTTTATAAATGTGCCATCTTCGGCATTTCTCATCACTTACTTTAAAAAAAGTCGAAATGGAAAAAGCTTATAGGCTGTATAGGCCTAGTCATTTCCTGTACTATATAAATTTTTCATTATAAGTTAGCAGGGTTTCTACTATCAGGAAATTAAATTCAGTTTGGGAAAGTTGGAAAGATAAAAGAAAATTTTTAGGAAACCTGGTCTCACTGATGATGGTGCAGGCATAGCAATAATTAATTTCAGTGGTTTTTAATTGCAAGTCTAAGTGTCTAATAGTTGTTGTTAGTTGATCGTTTTGAATTTTCATATCTACAGGGTATCAACATAGGTTGTCGTAGGACTATAGGTAGGCTCACATTGGGTTACTTGTCTGGGTTAGTAGCTGGGTTGGCTGGTTCTCTGAGTGTTGGGCTGTGAAGTATTGGAAGGCTCAGTAGGAGATATAATAAAATATTTGCAATTACGCTTGTACATCCTGTCTTTTAACTTTATCATGTTTTATATGACTTAGGACCATCATCAGTTGGCCCTATTTTACCCAATGTTAAAATATAGGACCCAATGTCCTATTCTCATTCACAAATAAACATCTTAATTTCCTTATATACAAACAGGGTCAAAAGTCATATAACAGAAATTGAAATAGCAATTTTCAGATTGTGTCACCAGAGGAAGACCATAGGTACAAATATAGCGAGAAAAATTACATTTTAAAACAACTAAAACTAGAATAAATCCAGTATAGTTCTCCAATAAAACATATAGGGAAACTATGTAGTAGTTTATCCAACGATTGTTTTATGAAGGGCTGTTCTAAATATTTAACGAGTGGTTTAGACTAAATACATCATACAATGTTGCATACACTGTATTTTATCAAGACAACCAACCCAAATTTGGTAGGTAAATTACTCCAAAAATAAACTAATGAACATGTAAAAATTTTATAGGTTATAGGTGATCAACTATCCACACGTCCACACACCCGCTATTGGTTGTCCAAGTCATTGTTCTAACAAACTTTAGATCATACACTTTTGAGGTTGGGTTCATAAATAAAGTAAAACATAAATCGTAATGGAACTGGCTGGGTAGCTGAGTGGTTATAGTGCTCGCCTTTGAATCCAAAGGTTGCCGGTTCTGGTTCGATCCTGAGGAAAGTTAGTAGCTTTTTTAAGGATCGATTCCGGACCCAGTTGCCATTTGTCATTGGGCTATTAAGTAATGATGCTTTCTAACAACTTGTGTTAGTAACAAGACTGGGGTTTGGACTGGTCACCGTCAAAACATTAAAAAACGCCACTGGCGTAGATAGACACAAAGCAAAACAAAACTATCAGCTGATGCAGATGGTGTGGTTAGGTGGCCGTGCTGTGTACGTGGTTTGTTTTTAACTGTGTAATTTTTACACTTCTTTTGTAAAATGCTGAGCTCTTATTGGTCTAGTACCTGTATTTTAATGTGACTCCTGTATCTTTTAAGAGCTCATTATGCACCGGGTATGAATTTGGCTTTATTGTTTGCTTGTAATATAATTATTGGTACTTTTTGCAACAGTTGTAGGTAAAAAAAGCTCACAGTTTATAATGTTTCTTATAACAAGGCTTAAAACACGTTGTGGCAGTGGTAAATAAATAGTAGTGAGCCCAAGAGGCTGAAATATTTCATTACACTGTTTATACAGTGACCTGATTTCATTTTTAAATGGATAATGTCTTACAAGGATACATCAAATATAGCATTGATACATATAGCATAATAAAATATAGCTCATTGATAAAATATAGCTCGTTTTTAGAACACCAGATACATGGACACTACAAGCCAGTCATTAGCATTAAAAGTAGAAATGTCAAATTTTATAACAAGATGATGCAAGCAATTATTATTCTAAAATTGACCACTCCGACTCACAAATTAACAATGGTTTCACTTTTCTTTTGAAATATTCCTCAACAGTACATTTCATATTGTATACAATCATTTGGAATGTCACTATTGTTTGGGTACTTCAGACACAATCACTTTACATATACAGTACACTCTCGTTCATCGGACTCGGCGACATCGGAACTCCGCTTCATCGGAACTGAAAATCTGGATATTATTAATTTTTTTTTCTTACAAAATAAATAATTTTTCCGTTTTAGCGCCTTAAATTTCTATTCGTTCTATCCGCACAACAGTGAAGTATCACATTTTGCATCAAAAGTCATCAAGCGTTATCCATAATCTGTACCCATCGATGTGATTTACGAGGCCGTGGAGTATTCGCACAAAAATAGAAGGAGGAAGCGGGCAGGAAGTGAACATCCGCGTCGACCGCTTCCCAAACTGTCATTCAGTCTGTCTCGCGTCGCGACTGCACCTGTGTTATGTGGAAGTCAGTTGACTGCTGGAATATGAATATGAAATATGAGAATAAAGATTTTCGATCTTTATTTCCTGCGTTGTTTTTATTCCTATGGGTTCATTGTTACCATGTTCAAAGTTTGAGTGCCTTATTAACATAAAATCTCTTGTGTTATCTTAAAAACAAGAGTGAATAAAATCACGATAGGTCAACGTACGGGCGGAAATGATGACTCATGACGGACTCCGCTTCATCGGAATTTTTTGACATCCGAACCGGCCGTCCGCCACATTAGTTCCGATGAACGAGAGTGTACTGTATTTGATAACAACCAATACCATCGATTTTTTTGAAATAGCAAATGAGTGAGTAAAGGTCATGTTTAGGAAAATTCTCATAATTCAACAAATTAATTTGTTGTAAATCATGTAAAAAAATTATTAATTTCTGGGCTAGTTTATTTTAGTAGCGAGTATGAGAAAGCTTTCATTCTTAGCAAGCGGTGGTATTCAGAGACGAGTGACTAGCCTCCTTTGTTTGCCACTTGGTTCTGGCCACATTATTGTAACGTTTAAACACTCTTTAGGGGTAGGAATGGAAAGCAGCATTCCTGATAATTACACAGCTAAAGATACAACTCAATCCAAAAATTTGAAATACGGTACTGTTTATGTTAGTGTTTTCTTGTTTTCCTGCTTCACCATTGGGTATTCCCACCAAAATAATCCTGAAATGGGAAGTTGGTACACCAGTTTAGTTTCAGTTTTTATAAAAGCTGTTTCAGTTGATATTTTTGCTAGTAGAGCTGATTTAAATGCGTGGAAAGTTATTATTATATCTGTCTTACCAAGGGTGTTTTGAACCATTGTTTTGAGACCCTCCTCACAGTTCTTCCCGAGCTAGGGCCTTTCTTCTCATCTTTCAGGTCTTAGCTCACCGTCTTTATTCTTTCCTGAGCTAACCTTGCTCACCTTCTTGTTTTCGACCCCGAATCAAGGGTGTCTTTCCACCTTCTTTCGACCGGCGCACGCTGGGGGGTCCTGGGAGTGTCCCTGTTGTGTTGCAGGGACTGATGTGTGCCTCGCACTGCCGATGGTCTCCTCCAGTGTGTCGTCAGAAGCCAGCCGCTTCGGACCTTAGTCAGGAAGTGCGGCATGGATGCAGAGATCGGACTCTGCATTGCCACGGTGCGACCCCCAGCACGTCCGGCACATTTTGTGTATCGGTGCTGGGCAAACGGAGGTTTCGGGCCCCAGAGTCCTGGGGTAGGGGTGTCTTATCTCCTACGGGGGGTAGACCTCCGAGGGTGTACCCGCTCCCGGCCAATGAAGGGCCGCCTCTTGCCGCACGATGCGCTGGTGAAACAAAAGTATGGATTTTCAAAACCAAAACACGAAATTAAAGGAGAATGAGCAGGCCGCCTTTAAGCGCAGCTCAAAACTGCAGAGGTCTCCGACCTCGAAGACTGGGACGCCGACGGGGGGAATTAAAGCCTCCCCTCCGCCGATCCCGTTCAAGGCTGCTGGTGTCGCCGGATCGTCGGCCGTAACCGGAAAGGAGAAGGATGAGGTTAAGCTGGGTATGGGGGTGACTGAGCCGGTAACACCTCTAGCCGGGATGCAAAGAATTCCTCCCAGGAAGAGTCCTCTTCGTCCGGCATTCGAGATGCAAATGCTTCGGCAGCAGCAGGACGATGCCAACGAGGAGGAAGACTCATGTCTGAAGAAAATGAACGATCTTTTGAAGGAGATGGCCAAGGCTCTCCTTATTCAGAAGAACGTCAACAAGGCGATTAAGGACGGAATTCCAAAACTCGAGGATTTCCTTGGCGAAATCGAGGAATGCCGGAAGATCAGGCTGAAGGCAGTGAAGCAGGAGCGCGACGTTATGAACCGAGTTATGTCTGCTTCGCCTCAAGCTCATCTGGCTGAGTCCCAGACTCAAGCCAGAAAGCGAAAGAAGAGGCAGAGCGGTTCTTCGCCGGAAAGCCCTGAGCTTGTTGAGGTGGACTCAGTGCCGAGACCGGTTTTTGTCACTGCGGCATCGCAGACATCTCCTGTCCAGGCTACTCAATCCGCCCCGGGCGCTGTCGCGATTCCAGCGGCTACTCCTGCAGAGGTTCCTGCTCCGGCGGCTAATCCTGCCTTGGCAGCAAACTCTGCCTCAACACCTTTGGGGGGCTGGAAGACGCGCCTGTCTAAGAAAGAAAGGAGGAGGCAGAAGCAAGTGGAGGCAGCTTCGAAAAGTGCGTCGAGGGTGGAGCGGACGCAAGTCTCAAACCCGGTGGGGGAGGCCTCTGGCAAGTCTGTCAGAAAGCCTAAACAACCCAGGCCTAAGAAGCCCAGGACGGAGGCAATCTTGATCAAGCCCTTAGGGGGGCGATCTTTTGCTGATGTTCTGGGTCAGATTAGATCGCAGGCCAAACCGGAAGAGACCGACACCGTTATCAAGTCTATTCGGCGAACCCAGAACGGGGACGTCCTCCTCGAACTGGGGAAGTCGAGTGACAAGATCGGTTTTGCCGCTTCCCTCAAGACTGCACTTGGGGACAAAGGCTCCATCAAGGCCCTAGAACCGAAATGTTCGGTCGAGATTCGGGACCTTGATGCCCTCTCCACCGAAGATGAGGTGACCCGTGCGATCCAGGTGGCACTCCCGGAGATACCGGCTGATGGAGTGAGGGTATGGCTGACAAAGCCTAACCGAAGTCAACTCAGGATGGCTGTTGCTGAGATGGGCGAAAAGCACGCCAATAAGCTGCTTAGCCTTCAGCACCTCAGAGTCGGTTGGGTCAGTTGCAGGCTCAAACGGAGGGTGGTAGTTTCGAGATGCTTCCGCTGTCTCGGTTTCGGCCACTCCTCCCGAAACTGTAACGGGCCCGACAGGAGTGCCAACTGCTTCCAGTGTGGAGGCCAGGGCCACAAACGCAAGGAATGTTCCTCGAGCCCATCCTGCTTCCTCTGCAAGGATTCAGGCTCCAGTGCCCTCGGTCACTTACCCGGGTCTGGTCAGTGCGGTGCCTTCAGAGCCGCACTTGAACAGGCAAAAGGCAGCGGCCGGTAATTCGCATCCTCCAGGCCAATCTTCATAGATCCTGGGGAGCTGATAACCTTCTAGATCAGCTCGCCCGAGAACTTGGTGCTGACGCGCTCCTTATCAGCGAACAGTATCGGGACAGAGACCCAAACATTTGGATCTCCGACAGCCTCGGTACTGCTGCATTTTGGGCGCGTAATACACAGGATGTCTTGGTGCGGAGTCACGGGCGCGGCCGAGGATTCGTCTGGGTTCGGTGTAGGGACGTGACTATCTTCAGTTGCTACCTCACACCCAACGAGGCCGTCCAGGACTTTCGCGACAAGATAGATAGCCTAGAGGAGTGCGTTCTCGGCACCACCGGGCATGTCGTCGTTGGTGGCGATTTCAACGCCAGGGCCGTCGAGTGGGGAATGCCCTCTACCAGCTCCCGGGGGAAATACATCCTGGATTTCATCGCCAGGGCCGGTCTTGTCGTCCTCAACCAGGGCGACACACCTACTTTTCGGCGCCCCGGGCAGAGAGGCACGATCCCTGACGTCACCTTTGCGTCTGAGTCGCTCCTTCCGAGGATCTCTGGCTGGAGGGTTGTCGAGGACTACACGGGTAGCGACCACCAATACATCGTGTTTGACCTGCATGATCAGGCAAATCGTCGAGTTTCCGCATCTCGGGAAGGGCCACGCCGGTGGAACACCAACAAACTGGACGTGGTCAAGTTCACCGAAGTCATCTCTCGGGGAGCGCAGGGGAATCCTGGTGAGGCTGGAGCCGAGGCACTAGTAACATCCACGATGGAACTTATCGTCTCGGCCTGCGACCAGTCTATGCCGCGAAGGAAACCCCGACGCGACAAACAACCCGTTTACTGGTGGACTGAAGAGATTGCGGAACTCAGAAGAACATGTTTAAGAACTAGACGAGCCGCCACTAGAGCGAGAATTCCCGCAGACAGAGTTCGTAAGTCGGAGGCCTATAAAGCTGCGAGAAAATCTCTCCGCCAGGCGATCAACAGGAGCAAGGCGAATAGCTGGAGGAGACTTCGTGACGACGTTGATTCCGACCCGTGGGGCCTGGGTTACAAACTTGTAACACAGAAACTCGGCGCCCGCTCTCCACCTTCCATCATGGAGGGCGCCACCATGGGGAGGATCGTCGCTGCGTTGTTTCCTGAACATCCACAGCGACCGCCGGTTGACTTCGGACGGGTAGAGGACGTTCCACTTTTCACTTTCGAGGAGCTGGAAACCTCCGTTCTCTCCCTGAAGAGCAACAAGGCTCCTGGCCCGGATGGGATTCCCAGTGAGGCTTTAAAGAAAGTATTTTTAATCAACGCTGACTTGTTGTTGAGAATGTACAATGCCTGTTTGGTAGAAGGGGTGTTTCCGGCTCCCTGGAAAACAGCCAGGCTTGTACTGATCAGCAAGGGCAAAGGTGATCCCGAGCTGCCGTCGTCCCACAGGCCTCTCTGCATGTTGGACACGGCTGGGAAGCTGTTCGAGAAGCTGATCCGTTCCCGCCTGACTTCTGCCGTGGAAGCTGCCGGGGACTTATGCCCCCGTCAGTACGGCTTCAGAAAGGGACGGTCAACGATCGACGCTGTCACCGAAGTTCAGAGAGCTGTGGAGAGAGCCGCGAGCCACAACCATTTCTCCCGCCGAGTAGTGCTTCTTGTTACGCTTGATGTCAAGAATGCCTTCAACTCGGCGAGGTGGGTCGATATGTTGGATGCGCTTCGCAACACCTTTCGTATTCCTGCATATCTGTTGCGGCTCGTCGAGGATTATCTACGCTCTCGAAGCCTGATTTATGACACGAGGGACGGAACGCGGACGATGGAAGTCACTTCTGGTGCCGCACAAGGTTCAATACTCGGCCCGGATCTCTGGAACGTTGCCTATGACAGCCTCCTGAGGTCCGAGATGCCTGAGGAAACCACTTTGGTTGGGTACGCCGATGACGTCGCAGCTCTTATTGCTGCACGCAACGTTGAGCTGGCCCAACTGAAGTTGAACCGAGTTATGCGGGTGGTCAACAACTGGATGTCCGATCACGGTCTCTCACTTGCTCTCAGTAAGACGGAGATCGTGATTCTTACGAAGAAGAGGATCGACACCGTCGTCCCGTTTCGAGTGGGAAGGGAGGTGGTCACATCAACTCGTGCCGCCAAATACCTCGGGGTTATGGTGGACACCAAGTTAAGCTGGAGGGATCAGATCTTCCGTACGGCGGACAAGGCCGCTAAGGTAGTGACTTACCTTAGTAGGCTGATGGCCAATGTCGGGGGTCCCCGATCCAGCAGAAGACGTCTGTTGATGTCCGCGGTCCAGTCCGTGCTTCTTTACGGGGCAGAGGTGTGGGCAGGCGCTCTAGATAAGGAGTGCTACAGGTTGCGACTCGCCCGGGTTCAGCGTCAAGCTGCGCTCCGGGTGTGTTCCGCCTACCGGACAGTGTCCGAGCCTGCCGTCCTGGTGGTCGCCGGAGTCATCCCTGTCAAGCTCTTGGCAGGGGAGAGGAAAGCGATTTATCAGAGACAAGGCGAGATCGGCAAGGACACGGCAAGAACAGAAGAGCGCTCCCGAACCTACCAGCGGTGGCAACACAGCTGGGAGCACGACACCCGAGGACGATGGACTGCGCGACTTATCAAGCAGGTCCAACCATGGGTGGAACGGCGGCATGGGGAGGTGGACTACTACCTGACCCAATTTTTGACAGGTCACGGCTATTTTCGGTCGTACCTGAACCGTATGGGAAAGACCGGTTCACCGGACTGCATTTATTGCCCGGGTGTTCCCGACGATGCGGAACACACATTCTTCCGCTGTCCCCGTTGGGAAGGGCCCCGCCTGGAGGCCACACAAATCTTTGGTGCATTTTCGGTGGACTCGGTCTGCCAAAAGATTTTGGAGGATGAGGGCAACTGGGATTGTTTGTCACAGTTCGTCCGGGGCATCCTCCTGGAAAAGAAAACCGATCTGGACCGTGAAGTGGCCCAGATCCCTTGATCGAGCGGCTGGATAAGGAGCGAGCCCCACGGGCGTAAGCCAAATTTAGGCCTAGCCTGACGTAATGTGACAAACAATTCCAGGTTAGATTCCTAAAGAGTAGAGGAGGTTTTTTAGTGGGTAAACTCGTTTTTAGGGGAGCCCCACACTACAGGCTGGCCACCTGTGTGCGTAATGCATTTTTCCGCCTCTCCCTCAAAAAAAAAAAAAAAAAAAAAAAAAAAGGGTGTTTTGAACCATAAAAAACAGTAACTAAAAAGGCCTAGTAACATCATTGTATCATTATATACACAGTGACATAGACATTTTCTACAAAAACTAAGCAGTCTAGAATAAAATTGTTGTAAATTGCTAAACATGTTAGTGAGAACTTGAGTAAAATCAAATTCATAAAAAAAGTAAGTAAAAACAGTCAGCGGGAATATTATAGCTAAGATTCTAAATTTAATTTTTTACTTCAAGCATTTAACTCTCTAAGACCACCCGTTATCGCTGTAGAAATTATTTAAACCAGCGTCCACAAATTTCGTGGAAGAGCAGAGATTCGCGCAGCTTATAATGCTATTGTAACGTCTGGACTGATAATGCAGTACATCGCAGATGCATATAATACATTAGAAAGTACTTTGCTGTTATACAGAATATTACATAGTGGTTTTTGAACAGATACGTGGATAGTAGAATAATATGCGTTATACTTCTTTAACACGACAAAAATTTTTTTTCTAGCCTAGTTCCAAGATCAACTGAAACAATTGCTCTCTCTTAAATAAATAATGGAAGTAGCGCCTAGATTTAAAACGGATTTTTTTCTCAATGTATGATAGGAGTTATCCACAAATTCCAAACTACTGGGTGTTTTAAGCCCCAATATTTATTCCTAATTCTGTATTGGAAAACCAATACAATGCTCTCTTGTTTTGATCGACACTCTTTTGTTTAGTTACTTTTATTTACGATAATATGCAATATTAAGTTTCAACTGTTAATGTTTATTAATATTTTTAACGCTTCAAGCATTTACTTTAGTTGCTGTCCCACTTTTACAATGAAAACAAAATAAGCCTACACAGTTAATAATTTGAAATTCTTCATTCTATTGTGATTTTAAAAATAAGTTAAAATATTCCCTTCCATGAGATTTTCAAAATTATTGTATTTCTATAACATTTATTCATGGTTATCTATATTTAATTTCTTTAACTGTAAAGTGGTGATAGAATTAAAGTTACTATTATGAAAAATGTTAGCTTCAATTACAGTAACTTCCTTGAAGAACCACATAACTTTTTAACTTTTCACATTTTGTTAGGTGTGCAATTAAAAACAATTTTAAGCTTAGCTAAATCATTTTTTTAACTGTTCATAAGCATAACAAGCACCTTCTTTCTTCACCATCCTGACTGAGTTTTTAAATACTGTTATCGTATGACTGTTAAGCCTAATACTGATTGTGGATCTACTTATTTCCAAGAATCTGGTTCTGAACGCTCGGCTGCCCGGCTCTATCCGCACTTTCGCAGAATACGCTGAAATAAAATCATCTGTAGTGGAAACAGCTAATAGGAAAAAATGCTTGGGATAGAATATCATCTACAAATTCCCAGCGAACACTTTTTACCTGACCCAAAAATTAAAAACTTCCTCGCATGCTACTTTTTTCAAGTCATTATCAAACAAGAACTAAAAATCATTTTAGTTTAACTAATTATACAAGTTAATAGAAGGATATTTAAAGTTTTAATGTTCACAGTGAAATTCAAAATTTCATGCAGTAAATTTTAATATACAGTTCAACATTTTCCTATAATTCTAAGTGGGTGAAATGTCAGGTTATGTGATGCGTTGTTTCGTCATGATTCGCTCGGGTCTCATAAAATTAGTCTCTTTTGCCACCCTTCGGGCACCAGACTTCCACGTTTTTTGGTACTGTTTAGCATTGCAGGGCTCGGTCCAGTTATACTTATTCCCAGGGGACAAGTATTGTGTGTGGTACAAGGATGTGCTAGCCCTCCCTTCGCACTCACCCTTCCACCCAAGCCGGTCTGCCTCAAACATACCGAACAGCTGATTTTGTTGCCCCTCCAATCTATTTAAATTAAAATCTATTGTTTGTCAGTCCCCTTTTTAACCAATTATTTTTAATTCCTTATACCAATAAATATTTTTTACAATAATCTGATTTGCCAAAATATGTTGAAGGCGATTTTCTGGAAGTGTAATAACTTTTAATATATACTTAATATTTAAACCCAAAGTGAAGAGTTGAATTTTCTCAAAGCATGTTTCTACATACAGAACATAATGAGGAGTATTTTGTGGCAAACTAAATAACTTTTTTATAAGGAAATTTTGAGCATTTTCAATGACACTACAATTAACATAACCCCAAACCTGTTCTGTGCCGCATAACATGAAAGTGATCTGACAATTGAGTTGTAACACGTTAGCTTTGAGCTCAAGGGAATCTTATTATTCCTAAACAAATCCCCCCATACTGTGTTTATAGCTAGCTACCTTGTTCACTCATTTTTCTCTCTAAAAAAATTATTCCATGAAAGAGATGAAGTGAATTCGATACCTAAATACTTGAAACTATTTACTACTTCAATCTGTCCGCCCTTGTACCACCACTTGTCTTTACTTCCTAACTTCCCTCCCTTTCTGAAAACCATTGTTTTGGATTTATTTAAATTGAGGTATAAATTCCACATGTCACTGTAAGTTTCGAGCCTTATAATCACATTTTGAAGTCCCATTGCAGTTGGGGAAATTATTACAATATCGTCTGCATACATTAATAATTTTTATATTATATTACCTCTTCCCAGCGCTTCTGGGAGATCATTCACGAATAGAGCAAAATTGGTCGGGCTCACCAAACATCCCTGTCTAAGGCCCATAGAAGTAAAAAAACTGTCTGTGACTCCCCTTGGGACCCACACTGTTAACGATAAATATAATTTTCAATAAATAAAATACGTTGTTTCTTTTAATGCCCAAATTATTGTACGAAAAAGCAGTATCGTACGGTAACACATCGTACATTGTACAGGGGGCCTAAATTATTGTATAAAACGATAATTATTGTATGTCTGGAAACACTGAGTGGGACTAAACGGCAGGAGTAACATTGTCTCTGGGAATCTCAACAATCACCTCGACAGTGTCTAAGTCCACATTGAGTTGCATTTGTTGGGTTTGCTGGTGTAGGATTTGCTTGATATAAAAATAAATTTTAAAAGATTTGATTGTTGTTGTTATTTGTGGATAAGGAGACCCCGGCCGAACCGTTGAGCACGTCTGCCTCTAATGGGTATTTTGCGCAAGCCCCCGGAAGGATGGGATATTGAAGGAAGAGAAAGGGTGAGACAAGGGACTGTCCACTCATGTTCCAGTTAGGGGTTTCTATGCCCGTCGCATTCCTCACCCCCTGCTGTCTTGAATATATGTTCCAGGTAGGGGTTTCCATACCCATAGCATTTCTCCTCACCTCCTGCTGTCTACATATGTTCCAGCTAGGGGTTTACATGCAGTTCGCATTAACCCCCCACTGTCTTGAACATGAATGAATTATGAATTAAGGGAAATTGTCATAGTGGACAGCCAAAAGACTTACCACAGTGTTATGACAACTTCGTTTGCTGTACCCAATGTCAACTTCACAACTAGTATAAACCAGTTTTAAAGTTGTTCTGGGACGGTTTGATTCTCAATGTGATTAAGTAAAAATAAAAATCCCCTGTGCTTTCTCTGTAAAGTGCCTTTTTAATGGAAGCAAAATTCTTCCTGTTTCAGGGAAAGCGGATCATAGAAATGCAGAAGGAACGTCCTCCATGGTTCAGCAAAAACTTGTTAGAAAGAACCACCAAGGGTCTTGCCACGACCACAAGTGTCAAACCTACTGATCTAGCTTAGTTTTGCAGTGCCCGGTTAGTGTGATTAGTTATGATTTTGTGGTTTTTGTTTATTTATGATTATTTTAATGGATTATACATGATTAAAACTAAATATACACACATATTTTCTAAGTTATTTTTATTACTTTCCAATCCAATGCTTATTCAACTAGGTAATTAAATTGGATTTACTGGGAATTGCTTGTAACCAAAATTGGGAAATTAAAGTTAAAACATATAGGGTTAATTCAGATTGAGGACTTTGTATTTATAGCAAGGCTTTATTACAATAGTCGGCGTTAGGCTTTAAAAGAGTACAGTAGAGTCTCGCAAACCCGGACTAATGTGGAACGAACGGTGTCTAGGTTTTTGAACATTCCAGGTTATCGGGAAAGGAGTAAACATAATAAAAATTACAAATAAGTTACCTTATCTCTTGAAAAAAACATTTAGTATAAAAACTAAAAACTTAAACCTCTTATGTTAAACAACAACTTGAACAACAACTTAATGTTAACAAACTTGAAGAAAAACCAAAGCACCACTCTGTGCTCCGGCTGATGCCATGGATCTTACGCCTTGAAACCAGTGCACTTTACTCCTCTGGCAAGCTGTCCAAGTTATCCAGAATTCTGGTTTATCGAAGTCCGGGTTTGCGAGACTTGTACTGTCGTCTGTGTACTGTAGACCACCGGGGCTCAGGATTCTTTCATTGTAGTAAACACGATTTTTTACTTAAAAAACTTGTGTCAATTGGATATTTACTGGTGTATAAGGAACAGACTCTAGGTCCTGACATGTTTGTTGCTAGTATTCTGTACTGACTGAAACTTATTGTCAATCCCCATAAGCTACAAGATTTATCAACCAATCCTTAAAGGAGTACGCTTTTAAGAGGTGGCAGGCCTGACACGGCTTAACAAAGCCATTTCCTTGATTCTAGCAGGGTCCTTCTTGTAACCCGGGGTCCTTGCAATCCATTATAATGTACACAGCAGTTTCTCGGACTGATAACAGAGTCTGCACTCCTGCCTGTCATTAATGAAACTAAGAGTTTAGAGATTAGGGGTGTGGGAACAGCGATTTTAGGGTTCAAATCTAATCCCTTTTTACCATTCTAAATATCCAATAATTTCAAATATCTTTCAAATCATAGTAGGTTATAAAATTTTGTAAATTATTTCAGACATATTCCATCATTGATTTTTTTTCAAATTCACGACATTTAGGGATCTGGAATATGGTCAGGTTTAAGAAGTAGCTACCTAGAATATAACAAAGTAAAATCACACCAGGCGAACCTGGAGAAGTCTGTAGCCAAACTTAAAACAGAAAAGGCAGTCATAAAAAGTAAAACACAAAAAAATGTACAAAGCTTAAACAGAAAACTGTGAAAGCATAAAAAACAAATATATTAAAGTGAAAAAAAAAAAAAAAAAACACGCTGCACTTATTCGGAGAGAGCACATCAAGCACAAAAACAATGCCGGGCGCGATTGGCGTAGGTTGAACGGGCACTTGTGGTTCCTTTAATAAAGGAGGTAACTTCTCCATCTTGGTTATTGAACGCTGTAGAACTATGGTTCAAATTTAGTTTTAACCGTCTAATTAACATGAACAAAATAAGGTATTATTTTATATAATGTTTGCAATGATTCAATTATTCCGTATTAAATATGGTAGCCAAAATTCTAAGAACCTGCTAGCAGCCAAGCTGGCTTCTACAGCTTAACCGGTTGACTGTTGTGTTATGTCACACAGTAATTGTGTATTGAAAAAACTATATGACTTGTATCTTCTATTACTTTGTTTATCTAAACAATCATAACCATCAGTATAAAGTACGATTAAAAACTGATGAATTATTTTTGTTATAGTATCATTCAGTAATTAAGTATATGGCTAAAATGGAAAACCACACTTGAGCACGTGATTCGTATTTTGATTCAGTTGTTTTTAGCATTTCTTTTGTTTTTATTTTCAACCTATAAGACCAATGTTAAAATTTTTAGGAATTCCATTCAAGATTACAATAAATTAAGACTTAAGATTTTTGTTATCATTGAGACCTATTACATATCATACATATTATTTTAGGCTATTATAAATATAGGCCTAGATATTATTTTTTCTCTGATAAGTCAATTGAAAATGTTTGATAAAATTGCTCAAGCAGTTTTTAAGGTCTGTAAGCATACATATATATGTTTATACGAGTACCCAACTCATATTGGAGTACAGTAGACTCCCTCTTAACCGGCCTCTTTTTAACCGGTCTCCGCTTTAACCGGCCTACCTGGGCACATAAACAACATCTTTTTAACCGGCAATTTTTTCTCTAAACATTGCTTTAATTGGCTATGTTTTGCCGGAAACGTGGTTTTCTTATCTACTGTTTCATTCAATTTAATGTTATACTGTATTGACCTTCTCAAACCAATTAAAATGTACTGTCCTGGATGAAAGTTCATGCCACCGGAAGTGAAAGTGTTTGGACCAGCTATCCAGTAGACAAAATAAGGAAAAAAATCATTATTAGTTTAGTTTGGTCATGGATTTCAACGGTGTTGGATATTAGCTATAAATTTTATATATTAATAAAAAGAGTGGTTTTTCAAGTCATAATTGTGTTAAGGCTATATAAATTTTAGGTTGGCTTTTTAAAGGTACATCAGTTTAACCGGCCAAATTGTTATCCGGCCGAGGCGTGGTCTCGAGGTGGCCGCTTAAGAGGGAGTCTACTCTATTGTAAAGTAGTTTTAAAATGAAAGTAGATTTCATATTTTTATTATGAACAAACTTAACGTACTTATTAATTATTTAAAAAATATAAATGAGGTATAAGGAGTTTTAAATTTACTGTATTTACTGAGGTTTGATGCATTCAACATGAGCCGTATGCATTTAGCAAGGCTTACAACCAAACTGTTGTCCGTTTCTTGCTATTCCTTGGAATTTGTGCCAGCGGCAATGGATTCTACAAATTCTAAACTTCCTGTACTATTATGTTCATGCAATTGGTTTTATCCAAGATGGTTTACTACAACTTTGGGAAAGCCGCTTCAGAGACCATTCTGTGCGATGAAATGACTCTCAAAGTGCCACACCGCTACACAACGAGCATGCAAGTTTAGTATTTTTTTGCCTTCATTACATCTGCCCAGACTCTGCACCATTGATTCAATGCCCTGTACGAATGATTGTGCCAATGCATTGCAATGTCTTGTGCGTTCAAAAGCAATAGCCTCCGCATCTCCTGCCTCGGTCCGCCAAAGTTGACCATCAGCCTTTCGAGTTTTGAGGTCACTTCGGCTGCCTTGTCACATGCATTCCTCATATGATGCCAGTAGGCGAACTTGTTACCTAGCATCAACCCCAAGTACTTGGCCATTTGTGTTTTGATCTGCACCCACTTGCATCAGAAGGATGGTGGGTATCCGTCTTGTCAGCATAAAAATCTCTGTCTTGCAGACTGCCAGCTGGAGGCTATGATCGCACATCCAACCCTCCACCATTGGCATGAATTGGTTCAAACACTATTTGTCTAATTGAACCTTTTATTCAGTGATGACTGCTGCCACATCGTCAGCATATATGCCAAGGGAAACATGCAATGTGTTACCACAACCGCCTCCATTTTCGGTTTATTCTCCAGTATACGAGGGGAGTTTCCCATTCCATTGGGCAAAAGATTTTCTAGCTCCTGCTCATCAATCCTGCCCAGGCTCCACCTTACCGAGCATTAGCTTTGGTGGTTGTTAGGTGGCATGTTGGTATGTTTCCTTCATTCATTGTCAACAACCCCAGCATTCACACCATCTCCAACAGCAAACTTCCTCCAGTGTCTGTGCGTGGCATCTCCCACTATCTTGCTCTGGCGTTGAAATCACTATCCGCTATTGGATGCATGAACCAGGAATTTCCTGAATTGCACCCTCCATGGCTTCCAACTTTTCATGGTATCGTAGGATGCTCTTTTGGGGAAATATTACATCACTCTTTTGCTAGTGATTCACGCAAATTTCTCGCCATCCCCACTAGCCTCGACTGTGCGTGGGTCAGAGCAGCCCATCCGATGATGTCAGAGAACCATAATGGACTTTTTAGTCTATATATAAGGCTCGGACACAAAGGCAAGAAATGCGCCCATCTTGCAAACGATTTGGTCCATCAAGGACTTTTCCGCAATTTTTTAGTTTCTCTAAATTACAGTATTCTCAGTCTTCACTTACCGTTCCTTTTTAAGACCAAAAGGTCTCTTAAGGTCCGGCTAGCTCTGGAACCTTGGATGTAGTCTGACGGTCTTGCATCAGTTGTCTTTTTGCTTGATGAAGTACTGGGCTTTAAGTCAGTCATATAAAGAATTCTGCTCTTTCATTTAGGAACACACTTTATTAGTATTATTTGGACATTTTCTAAAGTTCTGATTCATAATAAAATTCATGCTGATAAAAAAAAGAGTTAAAAAAAAGTCTGAAATAATTTAATAAATAATAACAAACTCATCAACAACAATGACCTTGAAACAAATAATGTAATATCTTCATCAGGGGGTTTAAATTATAGTAAGCTTCAGGAAACTTATTGATTGTGATAAATGAAATCACAAAATATCTTAAATTAGGGACATTATGGCAACGTCTTTCTTCTTTGTAATTCACACATAAATTAACTGTGGGATTCTATTTTAAAGCAAATATTCGTATTTTTATTTATTTTTTCAAATAAACATTATTTATAAAGTTTTCTCCACTGTTCATTAGCTAGAAGAGGAATGGTTTAATCCACATATGAAAGGGTTTACCCATATACTGTTATACGGTAACGCTGAAAATTTGGAAAGATATTTAACAGTAAACTGAAAATTGTAAAAGTTATTCTTTTCTATTTTTGTTAAACATCCATCCCTTTTACTATCCCAGTCTAATTCTCATTCTTAGTCTTCTTAGAATTCTAAGCAAATGCAGTAATTGAAACCAAAATGCATTTTAAACATCATTGAAAAGTATTTTGTAGACTTCAGGAAATATACATTGTTGAAAAGGAGTGACAGGGAAATCAATACATCGAAAGAAATTTCTGGCATGTTAGAAATCAGGAGTTTTTATTTTTTATTTCTATTAGTAGGCCCACCAGTTTATTTGAAGAACCAGACTAACAAATGCTAAGCAAAAGAACCAAATGATTTAACATGTTCGCTACCGATCGTCAACTATAGTTGACGCGAGATTGTCTTTAGTAGCCCAACCTGTAGCGCCCCCTGGGACTAAGCTTATTGAATTAAACTTAAACACAGACCAATAGAAACAAAAATCCTGCCAAATTAACAAAAAAATATATACCCACGTGGACACCACGACTCCAGAATATTTATTAGGTATCCCTGTAGACCGACGCCTAACAATCTAGTCGATAAAATAAACCGTTCCTTATGAGGAGCTATAATAAAGTTGATGTTTGGGTCAACCAAACGTCAGCCCACTCGTCAACTATTGTTGACGGCAGTCTCTGGTGAAATCTTGCGCGTCAACTACTGTTGACACTAGACTGAGGTTGAGGTTTTTTATTCATATGTCGGTAGAAAATGTGTTAATGTTGTATAACTTAGATAGAGATATTCAAAACAGACTTGTCGGCTGGCATAAGCTTCTTTTAAACTGAATTAAAAACCAAAGTTTATTTTATTAAAAATAAAGAACTATCTTAGCTATAATTTCTTTTACAGAATGGATCAGTCAAGTACTTATTTCCTAAACTTAAAGCTGATTTCACATGCTCTTATTAATTAAGAGCTCAGTAATAATAAGCAGGATCAACAAACTGGCTTCCTTGCTTCTACAAAGCTTGTAATATCTTAAATGGATTGTTGAATCAAAGTGCAATGTGAAGAGCTGATAGTTCGGCTTTTATTCAGTGTAACCCAAAAATAATTTATCTTGACAATGTACTCACTTTCCCCAATTTACCTTACCAATTGCTTTCACCAATTCATACTACCTGTAACCTACCAGGCAAGTCAGGATAGCTGGGAGCTTGAGAGTCGCGGGTGATGGACTGTGAGACTCATCAAGCAGGTCGAACCATGGGTGGAACGGCGGCAACACCTGCACAGGATAGGCAAGATTGGTTCGTCTCACTGCATTATTTGCCTAGGCCTTCCTGATGAAGTGGAACAAACATTTTTTTTTTTTTTTTTTGCCCACACTGGGAACTGCTACTCCTGGAGGTCACATGTTATCTTGGAATGCTGTCGGTGGACTCAATCTAAATGATCATGCTTAAGGTTGAGGACAACTGGAGTAGCTTGTCGCATATTGTCTAGAAAGTTCTCCGATCTAAGAAGACCGATTTAGACAGGATTGCTGTCTAAATCATTGGAAAAAGAACGGCTGGATTCGGAGTGAGCCCTAAAGGGCGAAATCCAAAGCAGTCCTGATGTAATGTGATAAGCAATCCCAGGCTTGTGTCGAAAAGTGAAAGGGGAGTTTTTTAGCAAGTAGTCTACTGGATTTTTTGTAGGAGTCCCACACTACAGGTCGGCTACCTGTGTGGATGAAAGCATTATTTCTCCCCTCTAAAAATGTTATACTACCCAAGTAAAAAACTTTAAGTAAAAGAACCATGGTTGAATTTCCATGTTTAGTTGAGTTTGTCAATGTTTTTTTTCTATAACTAAAAAAAGGCAATCCTAATTTTAACTTTTTCAAAAATATAATATAACACGCCATTAAGATACTAAGACGCATCAGTAAATTCATTTACTGGTACTGTACCTACTAAAATTTTAACTAGGTCTACTCGTTTGATTAACCCTTGAAATAATGAACCCACAGTTTAAAATATAATTTCATCAATTCAGTGTGGCAGCAATACTCTTCTTAGAGGTCTTAAAATTGCTTATAAAATTCAAGAACTAAAAATTTTGGGGGTTTTATTTAAAATTTTCAAGTTGGCAATAGTAGAAAAATTGAAGGGAATTTCAAAAATTGAAATACATACTTGAAAGCAACATAAAAAATAAAGGGGTCTACATAAGAAGTTTACTGTCGGACATAAAAAATAAAAAAGTAGCTACTAGAACACTTTAGACTGGACACCCTGTGTATAACTGTTCGTTCAATAATGGTGAGGCACGTACAGGGTAATCATTGTAAAATTTAAGGGGTTATTATGTAAAATACAACAAAAATATGCAATTTAAGTAAACTGGTTACGCTGGGTTGGAAGTGGGTACGCTCTTCAAGTGTATCCACATGTGCCGATCCAGAACGTCCACGAAGCACTGCCTTCCTACTCTCTCACTTAAAAGGCAAAATTGTGCGCGTCCAACCTGGGTACTCCCTGAATCAACTCTTCCAGGCTCTTCAAGCCTTTTTTTTTTTCTGCAGAGTCAGGGTGCTAGTCTGGCAGGCTTCTATCCTATATCTTTTACTTCCGCTATTTTCATACTACTCTCTCTATCGAGTCCCCTGACTCAAAAATCTGCTTCAACTATCCTTTACTGGTCTTTATTTTCATTTCCCTTCAAACTCATTCCCAAGCCAAGGTGGAACATCATACGCCGAGGGCTGCGTGGCCAAGGGGGAGCTTGGCCCTAGTATGCGGACTCTGGACACCAGGCGACCTCCAGTTTCAACCAGCCTTGTCCAAGCATGCGGGGCTCTGCTTGGATCGACCTTCTTTCCCTTGCTACTCATGGGACTACTATGGTCACTAACCAAAAAGGCCCCAACCAACTTCAGAGGCTTCACAGCCTCAAACATCTAGTTCCTTGGAACGTAAGGAGCTTATCTCAGAGACTGAAGCGACCCCCCAGGTGGAGTCTCAGATGGGTGACTTGCAAACAAACTCAGAAGAGGAACACCTCTTAGACCACGACTCAGCAAATGTCAAGGAAATTGAGGAAAAGGCTAAGCAGCTAAAATTAGCAGGAAAACCACACCTCAATGGAGCCCAAAGGAAGAGGTTCAAATGGTTCAAGAACCACGGACACTCTGAAGAAGAGGCATACGTCCTCTACATCCAACCAATGCCGAAGGGATCAGGAAGGGACTTTGATAACAGGTAGAAAAGACCTAGATCAGAAAACACCATTCCTGAAGAGGCCCATGGGAACAAAATAACCAAGGTAGGAGAGAACTCAAAGGGGGACTCCTCTTCGCGGAGAGACCAAGTCCAACCTAAAAAAAAAAAAAAAAAACTATCCTACAAGCAAGTGACCAAAGGAGTAAGAATGGGAATTCCACACCCTAACTTCCCAGAGGTACTACTCACCTATGAGCAACAAGAGGCTAAACAGGAAACCATCCTGAAGCTGATACTGTACTCAGTAAGTGACGGTGTTCACCCTGGCTTTCACAGTATCCACAATAGACAGGGACACATGGTCCTAGTTCGCAGTGACGAAGAGACTACCAGTTGGCTCAAGTCAAAGGAACAACAACTGGGCTGATGGAAAGGAGCGGCTCTAAAGGAAGTGGCGGAGGGATAAATTCCGTAAACCAAAGTCCTAACGGCCTTCTTTCCAATCAGCAGCCAACACTCAACAGAAGAGATCCGGACACTTATGGCTGGACTGTCCGGCCATCTCTCAGAGAAGGTCGAAATTCCTAGGAAAGGCCGCATTAAAGCCAGCTGAAATAAGGGAGATGGACATCAACCAGCAGTTAGGCTTGTGAAGAGCCTTCATCCAATAAATTGATAAACAATAGGGGTGCTACAATAGGCCTTTTAGGCCGAGTTAGAGAAAGGTATCACTACCTGGCCCCGCCAAAGGAAAAAAAAAAAAAAAAAAAACTGGTTACGCTATATTGATCGATGCTGATTTATTTGTACAGGGTGTACAAGAAGTCATCCATCCAGACCGGAAATTGATAATTTATGACAATCGATGCTGATTTATTTGTACAGGGTGTACAAGAAGTCATCCATCCAGACCGGAAATTGATAATTTATGACAATTTTTTATTATACACATAATGTTAAGAGAATTTTACAATTTAATTTGTACCCCTAATCTTAATGGTTTGGTAGATAATAGCAGAGGAAGTTTTCCAATTAGAATAGTAATTAGAAAATTTCACATTCATTGTCTCAAATAAAACTGTCCAAGCATGAAAATATCTTAAATCCACAATTTTATATAAAATTCCATAACAAAATACTGTAATTTAATTCACTTAATTAGTTTTACTTTTCCATCAATTTTCTATAATCTCCACCACAATGAAAAATGTTTGGAAAAGTGAAGTAATTTATGACAAAATTAATAATTTATTATGGAAAAATATTTAAAATGAGAGTCTATGACGTTGGGCATTTTTGTTAAATGGAAAAATTTCAGAGATAATAGATGTGAAAACTTGCCCGATATTATTCTTTTGGAAATAAACTAAACTTCCACTTCCATTATTTACCAAACCGTCAGGATTAGTGGTGCAGATTAAATTGTAAAGTTGTCTTAAAATTATGTGCATAATCCAAATACATTATAAAAATGGGGGTTTATGTTTAAAATTATTAAGTTCCAGTCTGGATAGGTGACTTGTAGTTCACGCTGTTCATTTAAAGTAGCGGCAATCGATAGAGCATAACCAGTTCACCTATAAAAGTATGATTTGTTATTGTAAAAAATTAATTCTCTAGATTTTGAAAGGGGTGAACAGGCAGGGTTGCGACACATCCCGATTCTGTCAGATAGTTCCGACTTTATGCCCTTTTGTCCTGCGTCCTGACTGTACATCAGTTAGAACACATTTTGTCCCGATTTATCATTTTACATAACAATTAATATTTTTTGTGTTTTTTTATAAATTGTTTTGAGTTTATATTCTATCAGGTAATGATTATAGTGGATTTGGTTTTGGCGAGGCCAAAACAGCATATTGACAGCATACTCAACTGCTTAGTACTGTGCACCCGTGTGGTTAAATAGTGTGCACGTTAGAGAAATCAACATTTAGCTAAAGAGGACCATAAGAGCCATTAGTGGTACACTCATGGCAACTCCTGTACCCTGGCTCCCGGTACTGTGTAATATCGCTCCTCCTGAAATAAGACAAAGGGTTGCATACATTAGGGAATATACTAAGATCTTATCTGCTCACAGCTGCCCATCCTTGATAACCTACCCCAGAGTGCGGGCCGATTGAGGTCCCGAAAACCACCTCTGCGAACAGTCTCCAGTTGATGGACACAAACTTCACCATCCATATAAACTGGACTCCTCCTGGGACGCTTTCCAAGGTCGGAACAACTTCTTGACTGTTGACCCGACCATAGTGGTAGTTGGTATGAATCTTCTCAGAAGCAGTTGACTGTTCTCAATTGTTTCCACACTGGAGTGGGAAGATGTAATTATTGGAAGTACAAATGGGGAATGACACAAGACCAGTCATGCGACTGTGGAGCAGAATATCAAACTATGGAGCACATAATCGCAGAGTGCCCATTGAGTGCTTTCCCCGAAGGATTGATCAGTTTACATAGCTTGAGTGGAGCAGGGCTGCAATGGCTTAGCGCCCTGAATTTAGCTCTATAAGGAGAGATCAATATTTTTATTTTTAAGATTACTTTTTACGTACACTGACTCAGGTGCTCTGCACCACAGAATTTATATTCTTATTCTTAAAAGTTGCTGGCTGGCTAAATGAGTCATACGATATATATATATACATATATATATATATATATATATATATATATATACTATATATTTTATCACACCACACTACACCGCTCCACATCAATATATAAATATATATTTTATATATGTATATATAAAACTCCCGAAACCTCTGTTGTAGTGGTAGTAAATACAAACACTAGTGTCGCTCATATGAGCAAATGGCATCCACATTCACCTAAGCCACCTTTTTATGATAATAGGGTGCAATGTTTGCAACACGTGTTTTTAACTAGCTTTTTGTTGGAAACACGTTCCACCGAGAGTCGGTAAATCCTGCATAAGGTATATTGACAGACAGCGTCCTTTCAGTGTCAGAGAAGTTACATTTTTAGCTGTTTTTAAGTATCTCTATAAAATGAACAAATGTTTGGAATCACTGTTCTGTCAACTTAGTTAGAGCAGAACTACTAATAAATAACCTTAAATCATCGAGACGCGAGTAATTTAGCTTCTCTACTCCGGACTTAAATTTAGACATGTCTTGTGCTCACTTTATTTCAACTTACAAGAGTAACAGGTATTGTTTTACACTACTAGAGGCAACAAATAGTTTTTTTTTTTTTTTTTTTTTTTTTTTTTGGTTTTTTTTACTTTTAAACAATTGATTATGAACTCATTTTTTTATAGTACATGGTTCTGTGTATTTTATTTTACTAAATAAATTATAATTGATTTGAGTTTGATTTGTTGTATGATTTGATTATGCCCTTCACGTGGTAACAATCTGTTCGTCCAATTGAGGCAAACAGCAGTATCAGTAATTAAATGGCATGTCTATTTACAAAGTTTATTATTTACATTTTTTGGATGACTTGATCTAAGATTTCTTTGATGTGAGTTTTTCCTCAGGGTGGTGACCGTGATAGGGTGGTGAACCGGAAATTGGTTCCGTCCCGATTTTTCCCTAACTAAAGGCGGCAACCCTTTGTACAGGTGGTCTGGGACACCTGGTATACCTAATTGCCTAAATTCTGTATTTCTGTTTTATTTTCAAGCATAATAACTCCTTACATTTTTTGACACTACCCACCAAACACTCTGTATACCAAATCATAATATTAACTATCAATGAAAAAGTCAAACGAAAAGTGACACAATGTATCTAAGTGTTCATGAGACCTAATGGCTACGCATAAGCAATTTTATATTGATTTGGAGAACTGACGTTTGTTTTTGTCTCCTGGTTTTATGTACAGTGAGTTTTCATGACTAGTTGGACTACAGGTCATTTCTTGAGGACAGTAGTGTAAACTTCTGGCTATTAATTTTAAATTGATCACACCTCACCCAGAAAATTTGTGTTTTAAGAATAATAGGAAGGGGTTTGCCCAAATGTTAAGTAAATTGGGCAAAAACTGCAAGTGCTGTAACTACATACCATGTTGTGGACTTCTATGGTGGCCACAGGCTTGAGTTTCCACTTGAGAATCATAGTAACAGCAATATCTTTTCTAAGAAAATTAGTACAACAAATATGGCAATCAAACTATATTGATATTGTCAGGGAATTTCCCTAAAAATAATAGTAAGTTACCTACATGACCTACATGTTGATACACCATTAAAGTTAGTTTTTTGCCCTCTAAAACCATTTTGAGTTTTTTGGCCAAAATGTGTAAAAAATGTCCCATGTGTAGCAGATTTCATGAATTTAAAATTTAAAAAAGACAAAAATCTGTACTATCTCTCATTACTTTAGTGCAAACATTTCCAATGGAAGTGTGAATATTCCACACAAATTACAGTTCTTTGGTCATAAAAACTTTTTCTGTGATTACTTGAGAAAAAATGTAAGAATTTTTACAGAAACCTCTGCATTTTTTCTTTTTAATTTTTATAAAGAACTTTTGTTTTATTTGATCTCCCTCACATTAGAATGCTGCATAAAGGACTACATAGTAACAGCTATAATGTCAGATAAATTTGTTTAACCAAACGAGTTTTTAAAGGAACACAAATCTCTTCTCGGTAAAGTGGAATATCTATGGTAAATACATAAAATAATGGTCTTCATTGTTTTTGCTTTTTATTTAAATATCATAAGTGCAAATCACAGATCATCAAAATAAGTGTTATCCTTAGGATCTACAATATTTAAAATCACAGTTAATATTCACATTGTACTCTCAATCTTGAATGCTTTCAGAGAAACAACATACTTTGCTTACATTTATCACCAAAAACTATCAACGTAAATAAGATTGGGTCGGTAAAGAGGGTGGACTAAAGTCAAAAGTTTTGGTGGGACTCTACAGTCTTTCATAAAGGTGAATTTACTTCTTCTGACAGAACAAAAACAACGGTCTAACCTGACTGGTTTAGCTGTTTTCAGAAAGTCCCAGATTTCATAAGAAGTTAAGAGAATATCTTCAAAACCTCTTCGTGCCCCTTTGTACTTACTCTCGAGAAGTAAAATATGATCATTGACTAGAGTCAAGGTTTTAAGGCGATTTCTGGAAGGATGAAGTTTACTTGAAAATGTCTCTTGACTCACAATATCAAACACTGTCACCTCACTGTTCAAATCTATGAAAGCAAATTTAGATCCCGAAGAGGTTATTTTCTTAGGATCATAAATATTGAATATACTCGTCTTTAAAAGGCACTTATTTGAGATGACATCATAAAAGTGAAAGACACAGTCTCTCTCTTGAGAACTGAGGAGTTCACAAAACACAACAACATCTCCTGCCACGGCACTCCAAATCACTGCTGACATTGTTTTAACTTGAAAGTTTGTAAATTCAAACTTTTTCATGTGGAAAGCTCTTATTCTTGATGATTTTCCCACTCCAAAAGGAGCATTGAATGTTCGAGTTATGATGAGATTATCCGATGTCCCATGAGTCAAGTAAATCACACCGAGAGTTTCTGACAAATTCTCCTTCGTTTCATACACACAGTGATCTTTAACCTTCACCATTTTGTCAATATCCCAAACATGAACTGACGGAGAAAACTGTTGGGATATATCAATTGCCTTGTAAGTCACGGCAAAAAGGAGGTTTCCTATGACTTCTACTTCACAAATGCCATTTGGTAACTGTGGCAGTCTCTTGGGTACGTAGAACGGATGAGTGTGCACAACGGAGAATGTGCACAAGAAACTGATCTTATCATGAGGAGGGCTGAAGTCATAAATTGAAATCAAATTATTTACAATAAAAACAAGTTTATGGCCGC
This sequence comes from Neoaliturus tenellus, assembly GCA_030545055.2. NCBI lineage: Eukaryota > Metazoa > Arthropoda > Insecta > Hemiptera > Cicadellidae > Neoaliturus > Neoaliturus tenellus. The sequence continues at coordinate 43,641,316 of CM061535.1, read as the reverse complement.
TCAAGTGAAATTTGAAATTGATTTCATCATACTGCACAGCAGCTTCCTCGATATGTTTAGAAATATCATACATTTTCATGCTCATTTGGAAACGAGGGGTATCTTTTAAGCTCCAAACTTCTAGGCTCATTCCTTCTCTGGAAGAGCAGCAAAGAAACATCCAATGGTTGCCACGAGCATCCACTCCGTCTTTCATGTGCAAGCAAATGTCTCCTTGAATTTCTGCCTCTTCAGATGAGAAACGAACTTTCTGCCAGTTCCTCATGATGTAAGATTCCTTCAAGTAGTTGACCCTCCACTCGCAAAGAGGCTCCAGATCTGCTCCTTCAATGAAAGGCACCTGGAAGCCGGGTTTGACTGTGTTTTGCTCTTCCTTGTAGAAGTCGGGTCCAAAGGAGCAAAATCGTCTCCATACGCGGTCTAAGTTGAAGGCGTGTCTCCAACCGTGGCTCACTGCTGAGCAGGCAGTCACATCCCTGGCCTCCAGAAGGTCTGCGATGGCCGCCACCATCTCTGAGGGCAGCTGACTCAACTCCATCTGGAATCAGAGAGAGATTTCCGGTTATCAAATTATTTTCCTCATCTTATCCGTAAGAGCGGCTTGATTCACAAAAGATCCCGCTTTTTATCTGGTTTTCCCATAAGACCAATTACTATGGGTAAAAAGTAAACATCGAAGAAACACATTGAGTACAATCTTAAAATTAAAAATATTTAAATCCCATTGTTTAGAAATAAAAATAAAATATAAAGACTTGCCAAATTTTCTTTCAAATTTATGTGGTATACCAATACATTTGTGCTACTTAAAGTAATCCATAAAGCCCCTCTGAGCTTTGTGACTTTCAGCTAAGGAAAAGCCACGTTTTCTGTTTAACCATGTTGTGATCTTATGAGGAAAGTAGGTAAAAATTTGATATTTTATGACCAGAGCCTCTTCTTCCATTACAAGTCACAAAGACATCTTAAAGAATGTCATAAATTATCAAACATGACTTGGGAAAGTGGTATATTTGGATAAAATTACTTAGGCTACGGCCACACATGGCGACTTAGTCGCCGCGACACAAACGCCGAAAAAGTGTGATACATTGATTCAAATGAAGGCGACTCGTGACGTGCAATGTATCGCATTTGTTTCTTTGTCGCGGCGTTTGTGTCGCGGCGACTAAGTCGCCATGTGTGGCCGTAGCCTTACTGTAAATGAGATGGTCAAATATGTCTTCAAAAACTACTAATATTACCTTACTTGCCCTCATAGACCATACCTTAATAGACAGTCAATGATCATATTCACAACCCATGGGAGAATGTTATGCCCTATATGATTGGTCGATTTTACATTACAGTATGGCATACCAATGACATTATTTACTGTACTTTATATTGTCAATCTAGTAAAATGATATATCATTGTTTTAAATTTAGAAACACAATCTCAAATACAGTTATTGTCTTGTAAGATTCATTGTGTAAATTTAATCATGAGCTCGTTATAGCGGTATTGATGTAGCATGGAGATACAAGTTCTTTGTTATTTACAAAGGAGGTGGAACTGTAAACCATTAACCATCAGCAGTAACTAACCATAACCTTCAGTATTGCCCTTACCGGTGCGGTACTGTATCCAATAAAATGTCTTGACACACAGTGTCAAAACTGCTATATAAGAAGTAGCCCTAAAGATGTGTCTTAAGTAAATAAAATTAAGTTTATTGTAACAAAAAGTAAATGGTATACTCTAAGTAAAATATATATTTGTATGCACACTGATATCAAAAACGGCTTGAACGATCATCTCCAAAAATTGATAATAACTTAGTTCTGGGATAAAAATAACATCTAGATCTCTATGCTGGGAAAATCTTATTTTGTTATAATCTTGAATTGAAATCCTAAAAATTGTAATGTTGGTCTTATTTAGGTAAAAATCAAAATAATTGCTGAGAACAGCTGATTCAACTGTCTGTGTAGGGGAGCGCCGGGTAGTACGGGCCCCTCAAGAAAATAGTTGTATATAATTTATATTTTTTGTAAAATAAGGTTAAAACCAAGAAAGTCCATTTATTTACAATAAAGTCTTTATAGTCATAGCTTTGAAACATATATTCCACTGTTAGAAAAAAGATTATGAAGTTACAAAATTAGTGTCTAATTTCTAAGGAATCAGAAAGTGTCGGGTAGTATGGACTATTCCAAAAAAACACAGAAATCTTAAAAAACGCAACCTTTTGGGCCAAACCATATTTTGAAGAAAAAAATTAATTAATTATAAACCCTTAGGGCTTGTAATTCCATTTTATTTAACAAAAAGTATAAATTATATAAAATTATTTTTTTAAATGGCCCTTACTAGCCGCCATTGCAAGCGTAATATCTTTCTCCAACCAATCCCCAAGACCTTCCCCTTCCTTCTTCTTTGTAAACTTCGACATTATGACCTTAAAAAATATAAAATAAAACAATTACCGTCGAGGCCCATACTGCCTGCATGGGGTAATGGCCTATTCTACCTGTCTGACGTGGAAAACAAAAACATGGCGGATTCAGAGGAAGTTTAGTCTAATTCAGACGAACTTCTCACGTTTGTATGAACATAATATATGGTAAGTAATAAACCTAGTTACACAGTTTTATCACTGTCGGAGTCAGCACAGGAATCTCTCAAAAGTTAGTCAGAGGAACGATTTCCAGGTAGTTTATCCAGAACATGTAGTTTAACCTTGCACCCATTTGCCACTTGCTGAATTACTGAATGATACTAAGATAAACAAAACGTATCTACATTGAAGATACAACTCAAACAATAGACGGTCATAAAACCTTATAAAAATAGCACCCCTTGTTATTTTTGTTATTGTAAATTTACCAATCTGTAATCAAGTGTTGCATGTAAAAATAAATTTGAATACTTATTAAAAACTTTTCTATTTTGAATTTGATGATTTTTTAATAAAAATAATGAATAGTAAAGGATTATAATACTTTTATAACATTTAAATACACCAACAATACCCATGAATAAAAAAAATCCTCATCAATATTAAACTACAAACACCATTTTTAACAAAACAAGTTTTTAGCCTCACCATGTTTTTTCACAATTATGCTATATTTTATAGGGAAACGTGAAAATAGTTGAAGGTTGTTATACATCATGCTAAAGCTTATTTAAGGAGGAAGATTTTAATAATATTTGACACCTTCAGTGGAACTTTGCAACAACGTAATAAAGCTCAGAATAGCATTCAAGTTTTTAATTAAATTAAAATTTTTAACTTCGACGATAAAAATAACGTTGAATTTCATCTAATTTCTTGATATCTACGACCTTTTCTTATGGGAAATTTTATGAGGATTCTAAAAATTATATTGAATATAACGAAAGATTATGTTATGACACAGTATTTTAAATTTTTCCACAGTGAGAACTGTTTTTTTTTTCTTAGTTTATCTTTTATTCTGATTATTTGGGAGTAGGGAACCACAAATGGGCGTCATTTAATCACTTTTACCATGTAGTTTGACATATAATTTTTTTACACTTATTACCAAACACCCTGTGTTTTGTAAACCCCTTTATAGATCTTAAAACTTTAAAACCAACCCCAAAATTTCATGACCATGAGTTGGAAATAATCTATTTTATAAAATTAACATTGTTCTTAGTAATAAATCAAAGATTGCTTAAAGTGAAGAAAATAAAAAATTAAAATTAAATTTGTCAACAATTATTTTTAGAATTTTATAATTAGCTAAACACCTATTTTTAAATCAAATTTTTATATTGGCTGTTTCTGAATCAAATTTTTATGCTCTCTCTTGTTGGTGAGGTGAAAACAATTACTTTTTAGAAATGAATTTTCTAAATTTGTTTTATATGAAAATACCTACTTCCATTATTAAAATGAAATTGTTTTATTTTATTTCACTAGTTATTGACATATAAATCAATTAGACACATTGTGCAAGGTGTATGTTCCTCCGAACAACTTTGTAGGCCTGGTCAAAAGGGATGCTTGGGCCTTTTGTCTCAGTAAACAAACAAGGAAATAAAAGAAGAATCTTAAATAGTTTTCACTGAAAAATACATTTAATTTCTTTGTTATCTGTTTCATATTATAATAGAATTTTGTTAAGATATTAAGTAGCTTATAGGTGAAATTTAAATATAACTATAATAAACTATTTAAATTCGTAGTTAAAAAAAACAAATTTTTTTCGGTAAGGTACGATTGGGTAACGAGTGTACATCACACAAAGGAAAGGTCCGATGAGCAAAGTAGCAACAACGAACAGGTCTTCGTCAGTCCAAGGCTGATACACCAATTGGGCCCCCATATTTGGTATCCAGGGTCAACCAGTATACTGCAGTTTTTTATAATTTCTATCTGAATTCTTTGTTTCTTTACCTCTATATCTGTTATTGTTCCATGGCATGTAAACTTTTATAAATGCCAAGCTTCTATCTGCTCATGAGACTGATTAAATTTTTTGTAATATATATATATATATATATATATATATATATATATATATATATATATATATATATATATATATAAGTAACTCAATTTGATATTGTGAAGTTATACATAATTCAAGATTATTTGAAATTATTTTACTAAAAGAATCCAAACTGTATAGCAATACATATATTTTGATAAAGTGCCCTTAAAAAATTATGAAAATCCTCCTGGAAGATTGAGTAAATATAGTTGTAATTTGTTAGCTAATTATAGTGTGCCGAGGCCCTTATAACTAAATTTATAGAAACAAAATTAAAGGACCTTACAGGATTCAAAGTGATCCATCATGCTGTTGTAAACAAAACCAGTTTCCTAATTGAATAAGCAGCCTTCTAATAAGCTGATTCTTTCAAATTTCTCAGCCACATAAATACGCTGAACAAACTCGTCAAAGAGGGTTGATTTCACTGTCCAGAACAAGACTTTAGAGAATAGGACCAGATAAAATCTACTTCTTATCCTGTAAAATATTTTGATCAATATTTTCACATTCAAGCACAAATAGAAGACCAGATATTATAAAAATAAAAATTTTGTCGCGTAATAGGCCTAAACAATTTTGTAGTTACTTTAATTATTATTGATTATATAGAGGTACATTATAGTAAAGTTGACAAAAGTGTGGCTAGTTGGCTAGTTGCATATATAATTTTCCGATTAAAACCGTTTAAAATATAAAAAAAAAAAACTTAAAAACAGACAAAGCAAAAATCACACACCATTTTCTCTTAAACATCACCGGACACCAAGAAAATAATTGGATGCTTTCTACAATTTTCGCGCTGAGGTAAAAAGAGCGCGCGCCCATAAAACGCAATTTCATTATGCGTAGAAAACGGAGGTAATTTGCTTCGAAAAATATCTGTTTTACAGCTTGACAGCTCGACATAGAAACTGTACTTTTGCTCTGGCTACTTTTTTTAAGTGGCCAGTAACACTGAGTGAAGCAAGGAAACACAATTACAAATTCAGCGGCGCGCCGCCGCGCCGACCGCGCCGACCGCGACGACGCGACGCGACCCCACTCGCACACTCCAGCCTGACTTGCCACTTCTGCCACTGATTCTTTGATTTCATTAATGGAGCCCCGTGTAGGGTTCCATGACTACAAGATGAGTCAATTTGTTTTCTGAGTAAGCTATTTATATGATATCTGTGAAGATAGATATAAATTTGGGGAAGCGGCAAAAAGGACTTATCCCCCATTGTTTTCAAAGCATACCTAAAATAAAAGTTTGGGGAAACAACCAAATTACAAACATAAAAACTTGATCTGAGCTTCTATCTGTAACTTGTATTATTTGTAAAGGACATTTTGAGTGGGTATTTCTCATTATATACTCTTTTAATGCAGCCATAACAATTCTTGCCCCAACCAGTATGGTGAAACGTCTCCCATACTACAGTGACGTTTTGACGTGTGTAAAGTCCGCAATAGATAGGCATATGCATATATTTCCATTATCCTAAAATCTTGTCAATTCATTTAAAACATCTAGGTTCAGAACAGACTCATCATAGCGCTACCATATCTGTACTCACTTCTGCCAAAACTTAGGAAAGGTTTGTATGCGTTACTTGCTCTTTCTCATAGGCAGTTAATTAGGCCTATAATGTTCTCAGAAAATTGTTCTTTGCTTATGTTATCTTCCTAACTTCCTACGGATTTATTTTTTTTTTTAGGCAATTCCAGTAAGGCTTCTAGAGTATTCCTAGCCCAATCAGATTAATTGCAGGAACTGTTTCCATCAGAGACCCGTCCACTTCTAAGGATTATTCATTCTTATGCTCCCATATCAATGTACATTTTATAATGTTTTACCTTCTCAAAAACAAACTCTGATAAATTTCAAAACAGAAACCATCAACACAATAATTTCTCTCGCAATTTTTCTTTACTCCAATATTCTATTTAAATTGCGTTTTCTTCTTGAACCTGCGCAATCGTATACCCACAGATGTTTAAAAATATTCAGTATTTTACCATTTAAATAAAAAATGCGCCGTGTTTAAGGAAATAAAAGAAAAAAGATTTTGAAGATCTATGTATTTATTCTACATCGTGAATGAGTTCCTCTCACTATGCCAAGACAAATGAAACATTAGAGATCGACTGCTCAAGTAGGCCTATTACCCACAAGGAAAAGTTGTTTTTTATATCGTTGTGTGGCAGGGGCGTGCCAAACAACTGTAAATAAATAGATAAATATTCACTATGAATTAAAATAATGAATAAATCTTAAATGGAATTCGTTTGAAAAGTGTACCAAGAAATTAAAATCATACCACCTCCTTAAGACTCATAAAATAATTTTAAGATATGAGATATTACTATAGTCTTGATTCATTTATAGGGATCTGGATTTTACAAACATTAAAAATACGAATCCATTGTTTATTCCATTGTTGTTTCATATTAGGCTAATCTTTCGAGGAGGCCCTGATGTATTTTTTCGTCCAGATTACAGATAAACTAAAAAAATTGCATTTCATATACCTTTCCTCTTATATCTAATACAGAGTATGTTCTCGGACCAAAAACTTTCTATTATAATCCTTAAACAATGGGAGCAGAGAATGTAGCGAGTTTAATTACTTTGTAGTTAATTGCATACATTTAATTTACAACCTATTAAAATCAGGCAATCAAAGAGTACACGCTTCATAACAATATATGATCCCTGATGCGCAAGTCAATAAAAGTAATGTTGACTATTTTAAACCTTAAATATTAAGACTTTAACCCTCAAGTACAAAATATTTAATTGGTTATTTAGTTTAAATTGGAATAGTTAGGTCGTTTAGTAAGATATAGATTTTGAATTTAATTTGTATGCACGGCACTGTTTTATTAGGCCTATATCTATTTTAGTTTCCGTTTTCCCATTATCTACGAAGCCAATCTATTTTCCTGACAATCCTAGATTTCTTTACTGTACAAGTTCTGAAGTTATATTTAGAAACAACATGTTAAATTAGGAAAAATATACGATTACATCACCATGCACTAATGATTTTATTTTTAAATTTGTTAATTCACCAAAAAGTGTCATTATACTTTATTGAGGCGGGGTTTATTTTAACAATAATTTATAACATAAATTACCTTGAACCTTAAGTAATTACAGTAAAAGGTTAATAAAAATATACAACTATAAAGTTTCACCTTTGTCCGTTAAACTACACACCTCTGCATTTAATTGTGCACGTACTGATGATAAAATCCAAAACAAACCTATTCGGTGCCGGCAAAGTCTGTAGATTCCATTTTGTATTTGTATTTTACTTCATTTTAAGCTCTGAAGAGTTGGACTTACGTACATACGTTTATGTAAATTTGTCAGTAATATACTGGGTTAGTATTGCGAATATCTACCAAGCCTAATTTTAAATTTTAATGGTGGCAAATAAAATATCAATATAGAAGTGTCAATTTAACGCGAGTTCACGAATAATAAAGAGATAAGAAGAAATGAAAAATATGTAACCAAAATATAAAAACTACTAGGTGATAATCAATAATATAAGTTAGAAACTCACTCGGTGGTTTGGGTCGTAGTTGCACTAGTTGGTCCCGCGTCGGATACGCGCGTCCTGTGCAAGCGCTCGGAGCGCGCGAGCGCGTCTGTTGAATCAACCGTCACCTTCGCCCCCCCCCCCCCCCCCCCGGCCGGAGACCAGGACTGGCCTAACCTTCAGTCCAATGTCTTCCTGGTCGGCTCACGAGACGGTGTTATTTTTAGCATTTTAGCACCTACCGTTACCTCATGTTGTTTTGCTACCTTAGTATTTTTTTCCATGCATGTACTTCATTATTGTTATGACATTGTTTAGATCTATTGTAGATATTGTCTTTCTGGATTGCTGTTCATTTTTAATCCTTTATAAATAAATAAAAAAATTAATAAATTTTTTTTATTGCGGAAGAGAATACAAGTTTTTTATAGCATGCGTCAAACATGGGCAGTATCTTGTATGGTAAAATCTACACCATGTAAGGCATTTTCTAAATACTCTGTAACTTTTGAACGAGAGGTTCTATCTCGAATCTGAGGGATAATTCGTGGTCAGGAATTAGACGCTCTACAAGTTTAGTCCTGTGAAATTTTTCCGTATCTCACTCCCTTCACCCTTAAAAAAGGGCTTACTTTCAAAATTTCCAAATTTTTTCACAAAAATCTTGCTAGGCCTATTTTAAAAATTTTTATTAACTAATATGGCACACGGATGCTTGAACTTTAGTACATATTATGGTATCAACTAGATCTTACCTTTGTGGCAGCCATTAACCAATTTAAATTATAATTAAGTCAAAAAACCTTGAAAAACCCAAAATTCTTAACATGTTTTCGTGTAAAGTGTTTGTAAATTACTTTATTCTGCCAAATACACTGCCATATTGATATTTGTTTTGCTAGTATTACATTCTATTGTAAACGTTCTACAATTTCAGTCCAATGCAGTTTTGCCGCATCTCACCCCCTTCACCCGTAAAGATTGGCGTACTTTCACATTATCGAAATTCTTTCACCAAAATAGCTCTATTTCAATATTTATCGTTTACTTTTATGACACATACATGCCTCAAATTTGGTATAAACTGTGAATATATCTAGTTCTTTCTATAGAAGCAGCCATTGGCCGATTTCAATCCAAGATTAGTAAAAAGACTGTGAAAACACTAAATTATTAACCTTTTTTATGTACAGTTTTCGGTGATTTTGTTAAACCCGGTAAAGATACTGCCATAACGATGTATGTTTTGGCAGCATTATATTTTTTAGATGCTTTTTAAGTTTGGCCCTTAAGATTTTGTAGCATTTCACTCTCTTCACCCCAAAAAAGGCGTATTTTCAAAATTCTTTCACAAAATTTGAGTTATTTTAATATTTTTTTATTTACTGTTATGACACTTGGATGACTGAAATTTAGCTCCACAAACACACCCTGAGCATTTTTTATAAAATATAAAACAAAAGTATAAATTAGAACTTTAAATATCAAGAGAATATCTTAAATGCTTAAGATTTCCTGAACTATTAAAAAAAGTCAGAGAAGATAAGTATAGAGTTGGGGTGGAGGCCTCAACTAGCCTGTTCAGTTCTTAAGACTTAGAACAATTAACGAATTCGGGGCAACCCCCAAAGGGGGCATGGGGGCGGAGCCCCCATCGAGCCGTAGGCGAGTCTTATAATATATACAGCCCCATGTGTAACTGACTGACTCACTGATGATCTTAAATTCCTGAAGCGACCGTTTAAGATAGAGACTTGAAATTTGGCATGGACATTCTTTGAGATGTTACAATTTAGGAAAAATCATAAAACTACCATTTTTTTACTTTAAAACTATAAAAAAGGTAAAAAATATAGATTTGTCGGTAACGTAGTTCAGCCGTATCAGCGTATATCACCACGTGGTCGTGGTATCGTAGATCACTTTGCAGGTTTAGTTCTCGGTCGTGTTTAAATGATGTCTTTTAACTACACCCGTGTTTGATACAAATATTATATTCTACATAAACATGAACGTCTTGGTTAGGAGACGGTATTTCGATGTATTGAGAGCGGGTTATTTCACCAGGGTAAACCTCGCTTTGATTTATACAGCATCAATGCCCAAAAACTACAAACTATCAACTTTCTCAAAGATGTCGCTTGGAGCGCTATTTATTATAGTCGATTGGTTCTCGCTTGTATTTAAATTATGTCTTTTAACTACACCTGCGTTCTTGATGTTGAACACGTGATTCTTCCTCGTTTTTAACAAATCGTTTTCCATCTGACTTCAACAGCAAAGAGATTGTGCTGCATTGAAAGCGTGTTTCTTATTATATTTAAACACTATAAATATGTTTTTGAGAATTTTTAAATAACTATTGAACGTAATAACTGATTTAAAAGTTAGGTTCTCGTCTCGTTTTCAATTATTTTAGACTACATATTCAAATTCACACAAAGTGATTATTCCGGCCGAATTTCACATTAAATGAATTCACTGTGAAGCTCGAGCCGTGATCTTAACATAATGTACTTCGATTACTTTGTACACTACTTATTGGACTGTTAATTGTTATCTTTCTGTTTGATTTATATTCAGTGTCTTATATTAGATTCTTTTACACACTTAAAATATGTTTTTGAGAATGTTTAAATAAGTATTGAACAATAAGATCAGATTTAAATGTTGGATTCTCGTTTCATTTTCAATTTATTTTAGATTACTTATTCAAATTCACCTCGGATTACGCTTTCGGCCGAACTAATGCTGGAAAATTTCTTGTAGGTTTTCGCACAAAAAATTAACTTATACAGTAATTAGAACTTAATTTTCTACTATTTGTATGCTGTCCCTCTATATGGATCCCCAGATTGAATATAATGCTTCAGTTGATGGTTCTGGTGCAGTTTTAATTTAAACGTGTCCCACATGTTTGACATCCCGTCTTTAACCTATTTGCTGCTATCCAATAAGGCTTAGATTTTAGTTAAACTCAATAGTATTTTTTTCGCTGTCACTTTGTCCGTCAAAATTCCTCAATGTAGTGCTCTCACCTAAAGTCTCGATTACCTTTATTATTGTTGTAATTTAAAACTATTCGATGCTTTTCAATTATTAAAACTCATTCAGTATATTTTAATTTAACAAATAATCCTTTTTTGGCTATTATTTCACAATTGGTTTTTTGACACTATAGGTTGAAAATGCATACTCTACGCCGACTTTATGGTTCTTAAGTTGCAACTTTCTTCATTTTAAGACTTTATAAGGGCTTCATGATTATAGTACCTATTACCCCGTGATCTATAGTTTTATAACTACTACAGTAGACTCCCTCTTAACCGGCCACCTTTTAACCGGTCTCCGCTTTAACCGGCCTACTCTGACACAAAATAACATCTTTTAACCGGCCATTTTTTATCTCAACATCGCTTTAACCGGCCGTGTTTCGCCGGAAACTAAGTTTTCTTGTCTAATGTATCATTCAATTCAACTTTATTTCATATTGACGTTCCCAAACCAATTAAACTATAATGTCCTAGGCGAAAGTGACTGCCACCGGAAATCAATGCGTTTGGGCCTACTATCCAGTAGACCACAATAAAGAAACAAATTATTATTAGTGTAGGTTTGTTGTGGATTTCATGGGTGGTGGATATTAGCTATAAATCATATACAGTAATGTATTTAAGGTTGTTTTTCAAGTAATAATTATATTTAGGTCATATAAAATTCTGGGATGGCGTTCTTAAATGAACATCGGTTTAACCAGAAAATTCATTATCCGGCTGCGTCCTGGTCCCGAGGTGGCCGGTTAAGAGGGAGTCTACTGTATAAGTTAGGTGGAACGAATCACTATATCAAGCAACTGATTGCTATACTTTGATTGTTATTTAATGTCCTGGTCCTACAGCTAAAAGATAGGGCCTTTGATGTTTATGGTAAATTTGGAATTTTAACCAATATTTAACATTATTTTGTTAGTAACTACTGTATTTTTGTATTGAAAAGATTGAATTTTTTTTTATTTGCCTTGACAGTAACTTAAAAGGAAATTAGGTAAATGTAGAAGTTTAACACCATTCACTAAAAACTGAAATGAAGGAATCGTAATGAATGCCAATATCACATTATGTTTTTATCAATGTACGTTCAATATTAACGGATTGCTATGTTATTCCCCGGAATTTCAATACAACCAATTGAAGGATGGTAACTGAATAGTATTTTATTTTTAATAGTTTTCAAATTATTTGGTTTTAATGGAATTTTTCATTGTTTTCGATGGTCTAATGAAAATTTTTTATTCAGTTTATCCTTTTAATTTTTTCATCAAATTTCTTATGTTTATTTTATAATTTTCCGTTAAATACAATAAATTACACGTATTCTTCCCATTTCAACACCTTCATTACAATCTACTTCAATGATAACTAATACTTTCAAACCAATCAAATTCCTGCCACAACTCCTAAGGTACAATATTGTATTATTGTATTAATTATTACTATCCTACGACTTAAGTCGACACTAATCTTACTCAATACCTTACTTATTATGCGAAACTTATTTACAGATAAGTTTATCAACTTTAAGTAAATACCTATATAATACCTACATGTTAAATTTATTCACAACTCCATTAACCTTTATAGAATTCGGGGGAATTAGGAAGGGGGTTTGGGAAAAGAGCCTCTGAAAACGAAGAGTAGGCCATTATATTTTCATTACTAACAAACTCATTTATTTTGTGTTTTAAATTATCTCCACCCATTACAATCACAACATTTTTTTAACAATTGCTAATGAACAATTTAAATTGCTTGTGAACAGTGTTTACGAGCCGGTTCTGTCGTGGCTAAGGATACTAACTCTCAACTCTCATATTTATATGAAGTCTGCTAATTATGTGCGACTTTTACAAAAGTTAAAGAATTTGGGGCAACCCCTAAGGGGGCATGGGGGCGGAGCCCCCATCGAGCCGTAGGCGAGTCTATAATATATACAGCCCCATGTGTAACTGACTGACTCACTGATGATCTTAAATTCCTGAAGCGACCGTTTAAGATAGAGACTTGAAATTTGGCATGGACATTCATTGAGATGTTTCAATTTAGGAAAAATCATAAAACTACAACTTTTTTACTTTTAAACTATAAAAAAGGTAATAACCCGGCTTCTGTTACTGTCGTTGGAGTTGAGCCCTCAACTAGCCTGTTCATTGTATGAGGTTTTGACAGTAATTTACGGAATTGGGGCTACCAATTATTGGGTTGGACCCTCCATCAAGCATAACACCTAGAATATTTACATAATATATACAGCCCCATGTGTAACTGACTGACTGACTTACTCACTCACTGATGATCTTAAATTGACCCGTTCTTCGGTTGGAACTAACCTGTTTAACAATTTGACTTCTTATTAATTTACGAATTTAGGGCAACCCCCAAGGGGCATGGGGCGAAGCCCCATCGAGCCGTAGGCGAGTCTAATAAACTATACAGCCCTATGTGTAACTGACTGACTGACTGACTCACTTATATGGGATACGAATTTCCGACGTAACTATTTAAGCTAGAGACTTGAAATTTGGCATAAGTCTAGCCTGAACGGTCAATGCTAAGTGTAAAATCTTAAACTTGCAAATTTTTAGTTTTAACCTACTAAAAAAATTCAAAATGGCGGATTTCCGAAATTGTAATTTTACTTTTTTGGCTCTAGCGGCCAAACGCTTCGTCCTATCTAAAATCTGAGAACAATACTACGATAGGGAATTTAATTTTCTACAATTTCGGTCCTTTGACTTTTTATCGTATCTCGCACCGTTAAGCCTCCAGAGCGTTTTTAATGAAATGCCGTTTTCGGTTTTCGGGCTCTAGTGACTAAACCGATGGTCGTAAAAATATTTTTAAGGTTTATTTCGATAGATCTTTTTAATATCTTCATTTTGTTTCCTTATATATTTTGCCGTATCTCTACTCGTTTACTCACAAAATTCATTTTTCACTTTTTCCGGATTTTGTGAACGTAAGTAGTGGGAAAATACCGGTTCTGGTCCACTAGAAAAATCGTAATTTTAGTATTTCAGCTCTATTGGCCTAACGATTAGTCTTATCTGAAACATGAGAGCATATTACGATAGGGAATTGGATGATCTACAATTTTGGTCCTTTGACTTTTTGTCGTACATCGCACCGTTAACCCTCCAAACTGATTTTTGTGAAATTTATATTTAGATTTAGGGCCCTAGCGACTAAATGGTTTGTCCTACAAAAATGTTTAAATGACAACTTTTATAGGCCTTTTTAATATCTACAATTTTGGTTTTAACATACTTTGCCGTATCTCTTTCCGTTTACTCTCAAAATACATTTTTCACTTTTTCCCAGTTTTGTGATAAATAAGTAGTGGCTTTTGGCCAACTAGAAAAATCGTAATTTTAGTATATTTCAACTCTAGCGGCTAAACGGTTAGGCCTTTCAAAGATTTGAGAGTACTACGGTACTGAATTGGATGAACTACGATTTTGGTCCTGTGACTTTTTGTCGTACATCGCACCAATTGCGTAAATCTCCAGACTAATTTTTGTGCAATCGCGTTTTCAGTTTTTCCATTCTACTGACAAAACGATTGATCCTATCGAAAAATGTTGCCGAATATGACTGAAATATTTTATTAGTGGCTTACAGTTTTCAGAACATTTTGCCGTATCTCTACACATTAGCTCTCAAAACAGATTTATTACAGGACCAGAATAGTTACCGAAAACTTGAAATTGGGGACCTTACCTTCTTTTAAGAGACAATTAAAAATATGAATTCAGCTATTGTCGGGGCTGGTGTTACTAATTTACATACTTTTAGTAAGTTCCTCCTCGGATTTTAGGGAATCTTTTTAAAACTTTGGAGTCTTTTGTGATTTCTATCTCGTTTATCAGATTTTATATTATTTCATTTTAATGTTATTTTATTGTTTTCACTGATTTATTGCAACAATTTTTGACGAATTTAAAAGCTTTAATTATTACTAGAAATCGCCTCCTGATCGAAATTCGATCAAAATTTCAGTTGATCTGGACCCAAGGAGCTTAAAAACATTTTTGAACTAAAACATCTGTTCTTCCTAATTTTCTAGCAGTTGTTTTTAGAGCAGCTGTCTTATGATTCATTCAATTCTCCTTTCTCCATAAGATTAACATTGGAACAATGAAAGGCTGTGGGGCGTATCCCTGGAGTCCGATGTGAATTAGAATGGGGTTTTGCTCATCTACAGCACTATACCTTTCTAACGGTATGCGCGGATTTCTCCTACGATGCACACGATCTGAGAAAAAAAGGAGGAAATGAAACATGCTTGCGTATTAATATATAGATTGATTGTGAGAAGTGTGCTTTAGCCTTTTGTTACTGTCTTGTTTGTGCACTTCTTTGGTAAAGCTAACCTGTTTAACACTCGACTTTTTTATTTACGAACTAATTCAGCGAACACATTGGAGTTAATAACCCTCAACAAGCCCGTTCACTGCATCAAGTTTTTACAGAAATTATGGAATTGGGGCAACAAATTAGGGAGTGGACCCTCCATTCAGCATAACACCCAGAATAAATAATTATTATATCACACTCAAAATATTTTAACAAATTTTAACTACGAAGAGTTATTAAAACCGATTTATAGGAGATTTTCAAAGCTTTTTTAACTATCGATTGTGGATTGTGTGTATTAAACGGTTTTGTTACTGTCTTGGCTGTTCAGTTCTTCCGTGGAACTAACCAATTTCATACTTGACTTTTTATTAATTTACGAATTTAGGGACACCCCTAAGGGGGGCATGGGGGTGGAGCCCCCATCGAGCCGTAGGCGAGTATTACATATACATTGAGAGGTAAAAAATACTATAATTATCATTTGATTAAAACAATAACAAATATAAACAAGTCACATCCAGATTCTTAAGAAATTTTAAAAACCCCTCACTACAGAATGATTACAATCAGGAACCAAGCCGATGCATTACCCATGTGTAGTTCATGCACCTCCACCGAGTAAAAAACACGCGACACTAAAAAGCGTCTTAATTTTGACTTGAACTTTGATTAATTGTTTCCAAACCGAATAGCCTCTGGAATTCTGTTAAGGATGGCAACCCCTGCTTGAGACGCTAGCCCAAATACACTAGCTAGCAATTTGCTGATCAATTCTGAAAACATCCCTGGATCGTGTGTTGTAGTTGTGTACATCAGCACAACGTAGACTGATCTTAAATTTGCAATTATAAGCAGTTTCCAGGATGTAAAGCTCAGTTAGAGTTAGCAAACCCAACTCTTGGAAGGCTTCCCGACACAACTCTCTAAATTTGAGTTTTGAAATTATTTTAATGTTTTTTTTCTGAAGGACAAAAAGGTGGTTGAAGTTTCTCCACGAGCAACCACCCCACAGAGCGATGACATACGAAAGATGGCACTGAATTAGTCCATAGTAAGCCATTAGTAACAGATCTTTAGGACAGTGTTTAGATAGAATTCTCAGCAAATATACTGCGGAAGAGACCCTTTTACAAATACTATCCACATGATCTGTCCCCATCAACTCGTTATCCACGAGCATTCAGAGAAATTTGGTGAAGCCAACTTCTTTGATGACAGTGTCATCTATGAGTGCCGTCGTCCGCTGAGCATTTAGAGCGGTGCTGCCTCCGAATATCATGCAACTTGATTTTGATGGATTTCCTTTGAAATTGTTGTTTTCCAAGTACTGAATACAGCAGTTTATTTCCTCAAAAGATTGGATTTCAAATTTCATCTGTTTTGTTTGAATTAAAACAGAGAGCTGTATCGTCGGCATATTTGACAAATTGTCCCTTTGAAATGGCTGAATTCAGATCATTCACATACACCAAGAAAAGTAGGGGGCCAATAAGCAGCATTAATCATATAGGGAGCAACATCTAGCAAGTTTACTAATTAATTTACACCTAAACTTAGTAATTGTCCGAGTAAAAATTACTTTGAGAAGCATTACGAAACGAAACATTAATCATTATTGTCAACTAAACAGTACACGCGATCGTGCTAAAGGCATGTTCAAGCTACTCTTGAGCTATGAAGAGTACAGAGAAAGTATTAGTATTAACATCAACTCTCATCGAGTTACAATTGCTATAGATCTACTAGTTCAAGAAGTCAGGAGGAAATTTGACATATTAGCGAAGATAACAAGTATCTTATCAGCAACACTTGAAATTGAACTTCTCATCAGTCCACTATGTCGAAGTATGAATTGCTCGTCACTGTTTTGCTTGGTTGTTCCGCACCTATCTCTGCTAGTAAGCATAGTCCTAGTCCATATGGTTTAGTCACAGTTTTATATCAAAAAATATTCACCTGTAATAAATGTAGATACTAGATATAGTAAATTAAAAAGGACATTTTACCCATCTGCGTAGGTTATTGGGGAATATTTTTATGACTCTAGTTTACTATATATTGTGTTATTCAACACGGTACGGTATACTAAACTCACTTAAATATGTCCATACGACATTGAACAATGCTTGCCACTAACACAATGAAAAAAACCAATTTCAAAGCAGTATTTTTTCTGTTACAGTGAGTCAAGTTATTATCAGTGATAAATCAGATAAAAGAGCAAATCATAGGGTTATTACAGGTTGTTTTGATTGTATATTTCAGTTTTTTATTTTATTCGCTATTACAATACTGTATTTTTTGCCTTTGTTTAGTTTTCAGTATAGCTGGTTAGTGAACTAATATTCTTTTGCTTAAAATTTGTATTTTTTTGTGGACAATCAAGCAAACTCTTTAACCCATAATAAACTAAGCTATAAGACAGAACATCTTTAAGTTTCTTAAAGTAGAGAAGTAAAAGTACCAAGAATCATTCGACTGTGGTGGATTCCAGCTTGCAAAAGAATGGTCTCTAATATACTGAAATAATACCGGTACTGAAAGTGGTGCTCACAATTAGTTTCTCAATACAAAATCAACTGCTCATACCATAATAGTTTAAGCAACGGATTTTATTAAATTGGTGATTCTAACACAACACATTTAACCATCGATACTCGACAGATACAGCTCCATTTGAGCCTTTTTTATATTTTTTAGTAAATGGTGTGAAAGATATATATAATTTAGTTTTTAAATTGGTATATCATTCCAGTTAATCAGCTTTTTTTACATAATTAAGTATCTTTATAAATAGCCCTAGTACTGAACAATTTAAGAATCAAAACTTATTTACTTTTGATCCACCAATTACAAAACTTTATAGTTTAAATAGTATAAAACAGTATTTTTCTTTCTGTTTATTTTATTTTAATAAAGTAAGATAGCCTTTAAGTAAACCACACCTCCTAATATAGAAAGGTTTATCTTTTTTTGTACAAACTGCATGTAAATCGATCCAGTGGAAGTCTCAGATAAACTGTCCAAAGGATTGAAAAATTTGGATTTTTCCTCATGTTAAATCTCCATGAGAAAAGTGTATTTTTCTTTTTTGAACAATTTAACATAAATATATTTGAAATACAAATAAAACCTGCAACCGTACTAGAGGACAGAAAAAGATTGTTTTAGTACAACCCCCATGTAAATCGGCCCAGTAAAAGTCTCAGACGAACTAACTGTCCAAAGGTGTTTTTCTACCTTACTTTTTTAAATACAGTAGACTTCCTCTTGAGAGTCATCTTCGCCCCTGGTCCAGTAGCCCACTGTTGCGCAATCGGCAATGTTAATCATACGGCTTTTATGCTAAAACATGGTTTTGTATTCCCCTGTTTCGGACGCCGTTTTTCAACCGATTTTCTTAAAAGTTGGTAAGTGTTTAGTTGAATCCTTATTAGGTTTCTCATACCTCGAAATTTTGAAAATTTCACTAAATTTTGAAATATTAAATAAGGAAAATCTAGTTACTTTGCGACGTTACAGAGAGTAATATTTGTTAAATTTTCAAAATTCCGAGGTATGAGAAACCTAATATAACTATTCAACTAAACACTTACCAAATTTCAAGAAAATCGGTTGAAAAACGGCGTCCGAAACAGGGGAATACAAGACCATGTTTTAGCATAAAAGCTGTATGATTAACATTGCCGACTGCGCAACAATGGACTACTGACTCTTAACCGGCCACCTTTTAACCGGCCTACCCTGACACAAAAACAAAATCTTTTTAACCCACCATTTTTCATCTCAATATCGCTTTAACTGGCATGTTTCGCTGGAAACGCCACTTTCTTATTTATCATTCAATTCCACATTATATAGTATTGATGTTCCTAAACCAATTAAAATGTACTGTCCTGGACGGAAGTGAATGCGTTTGAACCTGCAACCCAGTAGAACATAATAGAGAAACGAATTAGGCTATTATTTGTTTAGTTTAGTGGTGGATTTCGTGGTTGTTGGATGTTAGCTATAAATTATGTACAGTAAAGTAATATATTTTGTATATAAGATTGTAAGTTGGCATTTTTAAATAGACATCATTTTAACCGGCCTATTCATTATCTGGCTGCGGCCTGGTCCTGAGGTGGCTGATTAAGAGGGAGTCTACCCTTTATTTAAGAAATCATTGGGGTTGGAAGCACTAATTCATATTTTTCCTCAGTATTTTGACTTTAGATGTAAAAACTCTTATTAATTCATGCGATGAAATTAAAACTTTTAAGTTTAACAATTCTAACCCTTAGATTTGAATTGACATGAAGTTGGGCTATAAACATGTGGCTTTTAAGTAAATTAGGTACGTTTTTATATAATCCAAACAAGTAATTATTTAGATTTAAATTAATTTTTATGTCAAAACAGGATAGTAATATATTCTTCATATTTGTCATTTATGAGGTTTTACAACAAGCCATGGGGTGGTAATCATGGGGTCGGTTGGTCGCTGGGTGTCTCCTGGATTTGAAAGCCCTTGCATTTATTACATTTTAGCATTGCACATGATGATTTTAGTCTCTCCATCACTGTCATTATCTTTCTGGTCAGTATAAGGATGTTAATGTCTGGGTTCCAGAGGTAGAAATCCTGTTTTAGTTTTATTCTTCATTTAACACTCCTGGTTTATGTGAGAAGGGGTTAATAGAAGAAGATATGTTAACAATTTTTCAACCTATTGCTGTGCTGTAATCTTGAGTTCAATTGCCTACTTATGGTCGAGAGTTTTCATAAAAAGAAAAGAAATTTTGAAGATGTATTGATAAACTAAGTGTTTTTCTGTCCTTTAATGTGAAGTTATTAGGGTTTCTGCTTATTAAATCCTAAGATTAACATGGTGCTGGCAACTTCAGAGCAACAATAATGCCAAAAAAAAATGGAAACCATGCAAGATTTTCAAGACATGAGGCAGACCCCAGTGACTATTTCATACTAAAGCTTGCCTTACAATGCTAAGTCATTTAACATTCATGACATCCATGCACGAGTATAGATTGTTTTCCTATACGGTAGAGCAGGCCCTGCATAAGCATAAACCTAGATGCGCCCAATTAATTATGGCTAGCGCTTATTTACAGGACTAACACCATGTAAATTGTAATCCAGAACGTTCATAATCTCCAAACAAAAAACTCAACCTCTTCAAGCATTGTCATACGAACCATCAATGTATGGAATATGAAATATAAAAAGTATTACAAATATACCACCATGAATATTTCTTTACTATTACAGATAACCTGAGTCCAACACACTGCAGCAATGACACTTTCTGTCAGTCTCAGTGGGCAAACAACAGTGTTTGTGACCATGGAAACTGCTCCTGTGATAACTTCTACTACCTTCAAGTCAGTCCACACAATTCCTGTACTGAATGTCCAGGTCAGTTCTGTAGAGACTATCAGTAATTTTTTTTTATATTTAATTTCAAATGAAACTATTAATAGTTGAATAAGCTCTAGATCATTTAGGACAAATTTAAAACTGGTTTATACTAGTTGCGAAGTTGACATTGAGTACAGAAAATTAAGTTGTCATAACACATGGTAAGTCTTTTGGCTGTCAACTATGACAATTTTCCTTTCCTCATGATCGATTTATGTTCTGGACGGCAGGGGGTTTATGTCGTCCGTAGGACATGGAAACCCCTAGCTGAGGAACATGAATGGACGGACAGTCGCTTGGTTGGCCATTTAGACGGCAGAGCGGACCGCCTGTTTGAACCAATAAGTTGTCACAGGAGCACGGGAGCTGGCCCTCTTAGTGAATCAGTCGTCTGCTGCCCCTTTTTCTTTCATCAGTATCCAGTCCTTCCAAGGGTTTGCGCAAAATGCCCGTTAGAGGTTAGAGGCAGACATGCTCAGCGGTTGGGCCGGAGTCTCCTTATCCACCAGCAACAACAACGATCTGGTGGGGTGGGGGAGGGTTGTGGGGGGAGGAGGGTTTGAACAGTTAATTGTTCATGCAAGATCATGGTGGTGTATCCAAGCTTAATGATATTGGTTTTAATTGAAGAAATTCGCACTAGGGAATGATCTAGTTAAAAAAGTTTGAATTTACTTTAGCCTAACACATTAACCACTTTTCCTGTTAGTCAATCAATCGGTTTGTCTAAAAACTAATCAACTAGTATTTATTGAAACGACTTTCCAACCTGCTTTCCTACCTTAGCTGTGTACATTCGCTGGCAAAGAAGATACATTTAGTCAACCAATATACAAACCAAGAGCATTTAGTCAAAGTGTAGTAATTTGATTTGAAAACCCATTCATCCACATGCCTGGCCATGTCCAGTATGGATATGATTAAAGCCCTCAAGTCATTCTACAGTAGATGCACATGGTGTAGTCACTAGACTAATTTATTTGTGTAAAATTTATGCCTTTTGCAATTTTTGGCCAATTGAACTAAAAAAAGATTGAATATTCAAAATCAAAGACGTAATTACTAAAAAAAATCCAATATATTTATCATACATTTATGGTTAAATCTGATTGATAGTTCAACTAAATTATTGCCGACTTAACACATTACTAGCTCACAGCTTTTTCCTTTGCAGGAATTGGGGAGAGCTGCGCATTTTCAAACTGCTGCAACCAAGATTACTTGGTCTGCCACAAAAATGTTTGCATGTGTGTTTACAGTGACTACTGCTGGTGAGTGTTGATATTCATAAAGTGTAAATTGTAAAGGGTATTTTAAGGTTGAGGAGAGCAACCCTTTCTTGCCTTCCAAAATGGGCTTGGCAGGCATGTCAAATTGTTTGGTACCTGTATTAAATTTGTACTTCCAACTTTAAGTAATTAAGGGAACTCTGAATATTTTCATGCATTTGACAGTTACATTTAAGTAAGTTAATTAGGGGTTTAAGCTATAAAAACATGTTTAAACACAAATTATTTTTTATTTTAATCAACTTGAGTAAAAAAGTAATTTATTTGAATTTTATATTTCAATCTTAATATTAAAATTTTCTTAAAATAAAATAAAAATGGCAAAAAACTTCTCATTCTTTAAATGTTTACATTAAATATTAGTCGCTTACTAAAAATATAATAGATATATTATTATCTCATTTACAAAAAAAAACAACATTAATCCTCAACTCAACGTTGATTTTATTCCAATCTTAGAATGCCTTAACAAATTATATATAAACAAAGAAACTAAAATTTTTAGACCTTCTCAGCTAAATTAAGGTGTAACATTTGGAGATAACACAAATAAAACTCACTGGAATCCCCAATTGTAATGGATAATTAATTAAATGATGAATACTTATGATATGTTTCATAGTTTGTTCAAATTTTACATGATAATTCTAAGTGTTTTGTTAAGACATCTCACAAAAAATCACCTAAAGCTTAAAATACTTAAATTAGCAAACCATTGGAAGCAAACCTACAAAAAAGTAATTTGTGTCAGAATCTCTGATTATTTATAAATTAAAAATAATTTTGTAAAAATTAATTACAAATTATTATTTATCATCCCTATCTAAAACAAATTAATATTTTTCCCACAGGAGCGTAACAGAATCAGAGAGGGAGAGATTTCAACGTGTGGCACAATGCATTCTTGCCATTGCTTTGATTTTGACTGCTACAATTCTGTTCATACTCTTTTGGAAAGCATGCTCCAGGTAACAAACAAAATAAAATGCTTAAAGTAGTTTAAATACCTACATCAAGTATTCCAAAAATAAGGCAACCAGTGATGGCATTTTATAATAAGAAATTTATTCATTATTCGATAGTTCTGTTTTCTATTTGTTTGTTATTTGATAGCAGAAATAGTTATTCAAATACTTTTTTCGAATGATTTTCCTACTTGTAGTCAACTATTTCAAACCTCCAGATACATGCCACAAGGCTAATAGTTTGCTTTATTCCAATGAATCATTTGAGTGAAATTTGTATTAGTTAAAAACTCGTGACATCTGTTTTATTTATTCTAATTCAAGCTTTAAAATTAGCCTTAAAGCTTGTATCTGGAGTTTTGAAATAGTTGACTACAAGTAAACTCCTATATCTAAACCTATTACACTATCACTATTTTTTGTATATTTTGACACTATTACTAGTGACTCTCAAAGATTCGGTAAATATCTTTTGAGTGAATTTGCTATTTGTTAAAAGCTTGTCACATTAAATTGTGTTTTATCTATTCGAATAAAACTTTTGAATGTTTTGTAAATCATTTGTTACAGCATCTGTTATAGTTATGGTATTATTTTGATTCAAACAGATCTTTTGAACGAATTTGTTAATCGTTAAATATTGTCAAAGTATTTGTTTTGTTTATTTAAATAAGTCTTTTGAATGTTTTTCTACTTGTTTGTTATCAATTATTCGTTGTAGAATTTGTTAGTTACTAGGTTGATTTATTCAAATAAATGTTTTGAATCAATTTTTTATTCATTAAGAATTTCTTATAGGAACTCTTGTTATTTAATAGGAACTCTTTTTGTTTTATATTAAGCTTGTTTTGTTTAAACTAATGTTTTAATGGATTTTGGACAAGATCAATTAAACCATGTACCCAAGCTCGTGTTAATTTATTGCTGAAAAGTTGTATTTTAATCATTCAAAAAATTATTTGATACTTAGATTTTTGTCTATAAATAATTGATTTGTTAAATTTATTTGATTATCCCATCACTAATGGCAACTAGTTTCTACTCATCATCCTGCCAGTGATTTAATCAACTGTTCATTTTAAGATTCGGCACCTTTAAAACAATAACACAAAACACGGCACACAAGATACGAACAACGACCATTACAAACATTAAAAAAACATTCAATGATACAAGGAAGTGACTTGTACCGAGCGTATGTGTGATCTAGTTCTATACATTTATTTTATACATTGCATAATTCTCGTAAGAAATGTGTTTTTTAGTTGTTGTAACGTCCGTTCGTCATTTTGTCTGTGCCAGGTTATGTATTATCATTTTAAATGTGTTTATAATCTTCAAATGAAGAGGTGATTTAAGTCCCTGTATGTTAATGACTCCATGAGTAATCAAAAGTAGTTGCCATTCTGTATGTCTTTTATGCAGGTAATTAAACCACTAAGTATTCAACGGAAAAACCAGAGTGTAATCTATTTGTTTAAAAAAAGTATAGAAATGAAACGGATGTCCAAAATTCCATATACAGCTAAATTAGTGAATAATCTTGATATTTAAGACTCAGACACATACTATGGTGCGTAATTCAAGGGTCATCTTCACTTTTGAAAAAAAAAACAAAAAAACACTGAAAACATGCCTCCGCATTCCCCTGTTTTGGACGGTGTTTTTGGATATTTATTGGTAAAATATATGTTTTCTTGTAGGTTGACGTTAAATGTAGATCCCTCATACCTGATATATCAGGAAAAATAAATGGTATTTGTATAAAAAAAAGGAAATTTGAGCGACTTTGTGATGTCACTTAGAGTAATATTTTAACATTTTCAAACTTTTAAGGTATGAGAGAAATAATATAACTATTCAACTAAACTATTATTAAGTTTAAATCAAATCTGTTCAAAAATGGCATCTGAAACAGGGGAATAAATTACAGTGGAAACTTAATAGATAAAATCCCAAGGGGAATGGAGAAATTTTGAATTATCGAGTGCTTCGAATAATTAAGGTTCGATTTATCAAGGTTCATCCTATCCAAAATTCGAATAATAGAGGTTCAATTCAGTACAGGCAATAAACCTTAGATTGCCTTCTAAAGTATGCTGTTGTGTACATTGTGCAATGTACAGTATTGCAATAGATAATAATGCAATTATAAAATGTAATACTTTAAAATGGAAGAAGTACTGTAGTTAGTTTCAATTTCAAACTACTTCTTTGTTGAACCTACCTTACTGCTCAGAGCCAGTTTTAATGTTGTAGAGAAGGGAATGAAGTAAACAAACAAAATGACTCATCGGCAGAATTGAGCTCTCCCATTTTTTTGCCCCTCGGCTACTTCCTGTCTATTATTAGAATGGGCTCCCATCACACCCTATGGGCGTTCTAATGGGCTTTCTCTTATCACAATGTGGATTTTACCTTTACTGTACAATGAGCGAGCGGTAGTTGGACAGAATAAAGGATTGGAATTTCATGTCTAAACGTGATGCAGTAAAATACAGTACAGTATCGATGTTTTGAATCGCATAACTAATTTCATACAACTACTTTGATTAATAGAAGTTTTGCCGATACTACGACTTGTAGAGGTGCAGCAGTTGCAGGATTTCGAATTATAGAGTTTTTGGGGCTAAAACTTTGATTTATAGAGGTACCTTTACGATGGAAAATACCATCAAATTTTGATTTATCAAGGTGTTTCTCGTGAAATACTTGAACTATGGAGGTAAAATTAAAATTTTAAAAGATGGGGAATAAAAAAATTCAATTTATCTAGGATTTTGATTTTTTGAGGTTCGATTTATCGAGTTTTAACTGTAGGCTACCATGTTTTGACCAAAACCCGTATGGTTAACATAGCCACAGCGCAACTAGCCCAAAGGTGAAGATGACTCTTAAGGTAAATATACCTGAAGGGTAAATATACCTGCGATCGTGTGCACTGTATTCGCCACCTCTCCATTAGTCACCTTACATAAAAATCACTGAGCCATTCTACATTCTACCTGAGCTGATTGGTGGCAAGTATAGGATCCCATTCTAAATCACGAGAAGGATCTTGATTAACCATTCGTGAATCTTTCACCACACCGTACAGAGAAGGGTGTCCGGATTATTACTATAGTGCTTAAACATTTCATTATTTCACATATTTAGAAGCAGCAAAAATAATTTCCAAAAATTATTTCATGACGTTTATTAATATAAACTTAACATCATTAAATTTTATATGTATGTTAGTGGCTTATAGAGGCGAAATCTAAAATTTATTGCCGTTAGAAATTTTAACATATTTAAATAAAGTAACCCATTTGAAAGTTCGTGGAAAGTGAATGTACAGTTTAGAACATGTGACGTATCATCAACCACAGGTGGACTAATTGAATATATGACACTTGCCAGTTTGTCACCAACCTGTGCGAAGTATTCATTAAATTCATCAGCCACCTGCTTGAGATGATCGTCAAAGTTAGAGGTTGTGTGCTAGTCAGCAGTAATTGCTTTAATGGAAAATATTCCTTTTTCTTCCCCCCATTCAATTCATTAAGAATTCCAAAACTTTTAGGACTGTTTTGAGCTTGTATAATTTTTGTTCTGTGAAAATGTTGTTTAATTACTCTGATAAGATATTTAAGTTATTCCTAAATCTTACAAACTGATCACTTAAAACAGGATTAAAGGTCATTATTCATTTTAGCCTCTGGATTGCTTGATGTATAGTAGAAATAATTTAAAATCTTACCTTAGCAATCCTTTATTTATTGCATTTGTGAAATCGTTTTCGAAACCTGAAGGCTCATCTTCAGTCACAACCACAAAATCAACCGACAAAATCCCCTGGGTGACTTACAATTTTAATTTTGGTCGACTTGCATGTGACTGAAGATGACCCTTTGGGTTTCGAAAACGATGTCACAAATGCAATAAATAAAGGATTGCTAAGGTAAGATTTTAAATTATTTCTTCTAGGATTAAAGGGTTGTTTTCTTACTGACATACTTAGTCTATCACCCTTCCTAGTAGGTCTAACTAGTTCCTCCATACTTGGTTTAAGTTTGTTTTTTTGTTTTTTTTTCAAGCAATAATGTTTTGTACAATCTTTTTTTTTTGCAGCTCTAACACAATCATCGATTGAAGTGAAAAAATTATTTGTGACATAATTTGTGCCAGCGACATTGTTTACTACAGACTGATCACAATCCGATGATAAGATACCCAATCTTTCCTTGTCAATGAATGAAAAATTTCCAATTTAATCTGTTTTTTTCAAGAAAAACTGAACTGAACTGGGGTCAGTTATCACAGTTTTAATTACTCCTATGTGCATGGTACTGTAATCAAAGTGTCTCATAAAAATGTGATCAATGCAGGACTTAGTATTACCCACCACTCTGGTTGGTTTTGAAAAGCCACAAGTAAAAACAGCTTCATACAAGGTGTCTTAGTAACGTTCAGTTTGGTTGCCAGTGACTATTGGTAACCCAAAGAACAATCGTAGTCCTATGAATTTCAAGTTAGCTAGAGTGAACTGTATTTCAATTTGCCAGGTTGATTTTTGGTAAAATATATTCCCAAAAATTTTATAGAAGTTTGTATAGATGCTTTTGTGATGGCATAATCGATTGCAACTTTACAATTTGTAAAGTACTTTTAATATTATATAAATCAATTCATGTTTAGATTTAAGATTTTATATTTACTAATATTAGTTTGACTGATATAAGCACCATAAGGACCCTCCTTAATGCTTTTTAACCTACCTCCTGCATTATACCACTTTTGTGAAGGAAGCTAAAATTGATAGTTCAATGAATTGAGAAGTTCTCCATTTTCAACTGCTAACTATAGCCAAGTGGACAACTCCTCTCACAAATTGTTAACGCTGAATGATCTCCAACATTGTCTTTATTATTTGTCCAGGCGAAATGATATCACAAGGAACATGCGTCATATGTCTGCTGATAGCTTCTTGAGTCTCAACTCCATTCAGAGACTTGTCTTGATGCAGCTTCAAGATAGGCCTCCACCATACAACGCAGAATTCATGCAACCTCGAAAAAGCATGGTAAGTAAAACATGTATGCTATAGGTTTTTGAATTGGAATGAAAAACTTCAAAAAATTACTTGTCAGTAGGACATTTATGAAGTCAATTGGAAAGAATTACTCTATTCCTATAAAGCTATAATTAGGTTTAATTAAAACTCATTACCTTCACTTAATGACTCAAAATCATGCCATTGCCTTTCATGTTTGTACCAAACTATATTATCAACTTGAATATGCATTCAGATGAAGTAGTACAAAAACTGAAGCGCCATCTTTGTTGCTCTTTATATTACAATTTTGTTTTATTTTTTTATTTTACCATTTTCCTATGTTTGATATGCTCTGTTTAAAAAATATTTTTGTACATACATTGTTTATGTCTCAATTCTGCTTGAACTTTGGTGTTGTAACTCAAGAGGATGAGGCTGAGAAAAATCTTTGAAATGAAAAACTCAACAGTGCTGAAAAACCTTGCAACTAACTGTACAATAAGTAAACAAAAGATCAAATCTTGAGCGGATGGCAATTTAAATTTGATGGATAAAGAGGTGGAACGGGATCACAAGTCAGTGTGAACACCCTATATACAGGGTGTCCAGCTTCGACAGTCCGAAACTTTTCCATGTTGTTCAGTAAGCCAACAGAAACAAAAAAGTTTATATAAACATATGTCCTAAAATGCTTCGTTAATCCGTTAGCCTCCATTTTGTTTTTTAAACTTAACAATTTTTATTTCTATAACAGGAAAATTGATTGGGTTAATATTTGGCATGGACCTTTACTACAACAATGTTTATTGAAAGAAAAAAATTTTTTTTTCCGTCGTGTATTTTTAAATTGGCGGCCATATAAAACTTTAAATCTCAAATATCTCAAAAACGGTGAATTTTATTAAAGTTTTACAAGACACAAAATTGTTGCAAAAAATAAATTATCTAACCAATAATACGAAGTTTGTAATTATCTGTCAACAAAATTAGAGTAATTATGATTTTTCTTCTAATTTAACTTGTATTTTCATGCATTATAAAGGAAAACCAATGATTTTATACACAAAAATCTCAATAACTCAATTATTTGTAGTTAGATCATAACAAACTTGGTATTATTAAATTTTGCAACATCTTTGTGTTTTCTAAAATGTCGATGAAATTTACCATTTTTGAGATATTTCAGATTAAAATTTTTAAATGGCTCAAAATTTTTAGAAAGTACTCAACGGAAATAAATATTTATTTTTCTTTTAATAAACATTGTTGTAGTAAAGGTCCATACTAAATGTGAACCCAATCCATCCATCCGTTATGGAAATAAAAATTACTAAGTGTACAAAACAAAATGGCGGCTAGCGGGTTATGAAGCATTTTAGGACATATGTTTATATTGACTTTTTTTTCTTTTGGCTTGCTGAATGACATGAAAAAGTTTCGGACAGTCCAAGCTGGACATCCTGTATATTTTGTATACATAAAATACTAATTTACAATCCTCGAAAGATTAAAAGAACATTCAATACACAGAGGTACATCCAGTAAACTATCACACCAGGGTATTGCAGGTCTAGTAGGCCAGTGTCGAGCAAGAGAGGTCCAAAACTGTGCGAAGGGGGGCTTCTGCACCACAGCCTAGAGTTTTGTTTCATCGTTCAAATAGTGGCCGTGCTTCGAGGGCCGACACTACCAAATAGATGAATTAGGCAACCTGTGTAGCCGCCATCGAGGGTGATGAGCAACCCCGACAGGCAGTGATCTTTATGTTGGTGTGGTATGAATTTGAGCCTGCTTCTTAATGATATAATCTAATCTGGTGGTTATTAGTGGTGGTGGTCAGGTGGTGGAGGTTTTTAGTACGTTGGTTGAATCATCCATTTATTAATCAATCTGTTTCAGAACGAAATTTCAGAGCCACCGCCTTCCTATATAGAAGCTGTAGGAGCCACACGATTTGCTGCATATGAAATTTCACAAGATGAAGAAAACTTCATGTTATCTTCACATTTGATTGTTCTAACAAATACTGAATTACATATGTAAGATAATCATAAAATCTTGTAAAAAGTAACATAACCATTGTAATACAGCAGAACCTCGATTGCCCGCCTCTACCAACTATCATTTACTGTAATTAATCACTGCATTATAGCATATTTGATATTTTTAATGTGTCTTTATAGACACTGTGCCGAGAGTAAATGCGCCTTTTCGATTGAACATGATGACAATGTCCTAGAGTTAATATTAAAATTAAATTATTGTCCTCTTGTATAAGGTTTGATATCTCTAAAAAACTTTTAATGCTACTTACATTACAGTTTTATGACAAAATTTATGTTATCTGTCTATATCATTATGCATCATAGTCGGCACAGTCCCAGTTTCAAAGGTGACAGTTAATGGAGACTTACTGTATTAGGTTATCGCATTTATTCCGAAAGACTTAAATTTTAATGGTTTTAATTCAAATGGAAATAAAATGCTCACAGAGGTAATCGCTGCCTTATGACATGTGTGATAGCAATTATACCTAGATTAAAAATAAAAGCAATTTTGAAGACTATGTCATGGGGATGTTTATTTACTTTCATTCCTCTAACTCCTAGTTTTTATTTTATTTTGTAGTAACATAGGCTAACTCTATAATTATGTACATCCACCATAAACTATAACATTTTTATTACAATCTCTCAATAAAGCTCTAACAAAATTTGATTCAAACCTTAATTTATAGTGAATTGTTTAATGTCCTGAGCAAAATAAAACACTCAAATGTCTGCCAAAATTAAGGACTATGTTTAAAGTCCAAACACATTATTCAGCTTAGACCAAAAATTTAGGCTTCAATTGTTGCAAAAGATTGTTGTTAATAAAATGTGTTTTAGTACTTTGCCATTGGCAATCCTGCTTCGAGAATGCTGTTAAAAAATTGAACTTGTTAAACAGACGGCATATACCGTGTGTCCCAGACCACCCCTACACCCCTTTTAAAATTTACAGAATTTATCTTCAACAAACACAAACTGTGCCATTAGAGGTTACACTTTATTGATTGACACTAATTTTAATGTGCAGAATATACCTGAAGTGATCTAATTTGAAATACAAACCCCCCACTTTTTATACCATTTTTGGATTCTATGTGAAATTGTAATACAACTTTACAATTTAATTTTTACCCCTAATACTGACAGTTTGGGAGATAATTAATTGCGGTTGAAGTTTAGGTAATTCCCATAAAAATAAAGTGAGAAAAAATTTAACATCCGTTATCTTTTAACATTTTACGTGACACAGAACTGTCCAAGCATGAAAATCTCTTAGAATCTGATTTTAAATAATATTCAATAATAAAATACCAATTATCACATAGTTATAATGGTAATTGTCACAGTTTTTCATAGATTTTAAATTTTTAAAATATTTATTTAAAAAATTTAAGTCACATCCACAATATTGTAAATTTTAAGAAAAAAACAAATTAATTTATGACTTAACATAAGTTATAATTTATAATGAAAAAGTATTTAAACGAGAGTCTAAGACCGTTTTGTGTAAGGACAAAATTTGCAGAGAGAATTGATTTGAAAATTTGCTCCATGTTATTCTTATAGGGAAAGACTAAATTTTCACCGCTATTACCTCGTAAACTGTTAGGATTAAGGCTACAAATTAAATTGTGAAGTTGTCTTACATGTACAATCAAAAACTCCCATAAAAAGAGGGGATTTGTATTTTAAACTAGTGACTTCCGGTCTGGATAGGTTCACCCTGTAAATTGAAATTAGTGTCAATTGATAGAACTTAACCAGCTTACTTATAATTGCACAGTTTGTTTTTGTGAAAAATGAATTCTGTGATTTTTAAAAGGGTTGTATATGGGTGGACTGGGACTCCCGGTCAGGGGTGGACTGACACTATGAAAAGGGCGGTGGAATGGGTACAGGAGGGGCGCCATATATATATACATATATGGAATTCATATTATTATGTATATAATAAAGAACATTTATTATACATATTTCGACTATTATATAATTTTCTAGCAATTAAAATTGTAACCTTACAATATTAAAGAGTTTATAGTTTAATTAGACTTGAAAATGACATAGTTGATACATGTGAAAAAATATGGATACTTTGGTTCTTATTTCTAATGATTATAATAACAGAGTCCCTTAAAATTTAAACAATTTACAATGTATCTATAGAATTGTATTACTGTAGTTTGTAAAATACAGTAAATCAAACAAGTGTTAAAACAGTAACTTCTTAATTTTCAATAACATTATAAACTTATATTAAAAATCAAACTAATGAGAGTCAAAATAACTTTACAATAAGCATTTAAGGCTTTGTAGGCAAATATTTAACTTGTAAGAAGTAGTTTTTTATCTTTATCAAAACCAACCAACATATTTTATTTACATTACTGTTTGTTTATATTGCTGACCATAAAAGTTAAGCCAACATACCCACAGTTTATACGTGAAGAAGTCAAATTGTTCACTCTTCTCACTCAGCTTGTCGATTATCTAATAATTCTTGATCTTGACAAGAACATCTCCCTCCATGTTCATGAGAAATAAGGTCTGAAGGTGTGCATCAGTGAGTCGTGAATGGAACGGAGCCTTGTTTTGATATATTTTAATTTTGCAAAGGGCCGTTCACATGACACTTGGGTTGCTGGTAATGTCAAGAGACTTAAAGACTTTAAAAAGGTTCATGTACAGCATTGAAAACAAAAACATTGTACTCAAGTAAGACGTAGAATGCACACTTGAAGCAAGTATTTAATTTTTACCACTTTTACTCTGAATATACTGCAAATCGTTTGGGTCTCTTTATTCGTCATAATTTAAGTTGGAAACCAATTCTTCTTCCGAGAGCTCACCTTCAAAATCATCGGTTGGTTCTGTTATGTTTACCAGCTTCGACAACTGGTGATGACACGGTGATTAAAATATACTAATTCCTCCTCCAGTTTCCACTCCTCGCAATCGATAACTAAATTCTATTATCCTTTGAAAGCTAGAAGAATTAATGGCAATGCTGTTAAACCGCTTGGGATCTAAATATTTTAAATCTAAGCATAGATGACTTTGTTTTGCTGAAAACTTTTCGTTCATACATTTGACAGCTTGATCTGTAACACAGTTAAAAACGGTTATTTCAAATCGGCGATTGCTGCATATCCTCAATTAGGCCACGTCTCCTGATGAAGTTTCCCCCGGCATTTTCTTCTTTTTCCTACTCTCACCCCAGGCAGTCTTTCTTCTATGATGATTTCTTCCACATTTGGAACTGTACCGGACAAGTGTATGATTTTGTTCGTTATTTCAGTAACGAAGACCTCTGCAGCTTTGAAGACATCGGCAAACTTGGACCTAGCACCTTTTAAATCCTAGAGGCGCATTTTATCCTAAGTGAGGTTTACTAGCCTCAATGCTTGAACATAGTCAAGATCCTTTGTTTGCAGGTAATCTATAAGTGGAGTGGTGTGCTAAAAAATCATCAGGAAAGTCATTGCAACGAAGATTGCCTGGAAACTGCTTAGTTTCTGAAAAATAAAAATACGGCATCGTTCCTAACATGTTCAAATAATTGTCGATTTATTAAAATAATGGATTACAAGAGTTGTCTTAATACGTTTATATTTATATTCAAAATTGTACATATTCTATAATAAATACAAATATACACTTTGTGTAAGGTTTAACAAAATCATCCCCCTGGGATTGACCTTTAATCGTACTACGTCGCAAGGCAATTATCTAATTATTGCCTTGCTACGTCGCAATGGTCGCGCATAGGCTGACAGCTGTTTTGCGGCCCAGGTTAGCCAACATGTGGAGTCATTGCTACACGAAAGAGTTTGAAATTGGAGCAATTTATCAAAGTTGAACATTCAATTTATATGAAGATAAACGTATTATGTTCAAGTCATGAAGTGCAAACACATATTAATCGTTTAAAAAAATAAAAATTCACAAATATTGAATTTTCAAAAAATATTTTACAATTCTTTATAATGAAAAAAATTTTGTCCTAGGGGCGCCGGGGCGCCTTGAGGGGGAAGACGCACCGGGAATTTTCCCGGTGTCCCGGCGGCTCAGTCCACCCCTGCTCCCGCTATAGATTGTAACACAGAAGACATTGTTACTCCACTAATAGATGGTGAAATAAAATATTTTCAAAACGGGCAGAGATTACAAACGGAAAACAATGTAAAAAGTGTTTAAATCATGAATAAAATGCTGACCAGGCTACTATCTTACCTGTTGCACGTTGTCATATGAAGAACACAACACACTTGCATGCACATGACAAGTGTTTCCACTCCCAGTGCTTTCGTATAGGGCAGCGTCCGCGAGCTGGTCGCTGACTACCAACCCTTGCTGGCACTCAGTTACATTTTCTGCACCAGTAAACACCTTTATTGTTCAGTATTTATGTTGGTACACTGATTCGTTTTGTTCATTTAGTCAGTTGCTGGTCTTAAAGTATGACGGAGTGTGGCTGCACTTAACAGACAGCTCTCTCTGGCACCAGCCTAGATGGCCCATACGAAACTGTGGGTACATGTGTACAAGTGTTCTCCATATCACTATGTAACAACAACAACGCTGGAGCTGCAATAGAATTAGACACAATATTGATGACTATTTCAATATGATGTGTTTCTATCTGCAAATTCTGACATTTCTGAATAACATGACTTTTTGTGAGGGAATTTTATGTAATTAGTACATAAAAAGTTTATGGTATATCACATTACCTTACCCAACGTTTCACACCGAAAATTGAGGTAAGTGTTGCCCATAAATAAACCAAATCAAATTCTGACTTATGTAATCGTAATTCTGTTAACTATACCCTACACATAATAAAGATATTTATTTTAATTATTATCAATTCCTTTAGTGGGGGCAGCATCTGGGAGGGCCGCCACTGCACTCAGCTTGAGTATTTGTTATGTCCATTGAAGACTGGTTAGCAGAGTGAAACTCCTCTGGTTTTGGATTGGTTCAAAGCTAAGCTGGAAATAACATATAAATCTTATATAAGGTTTGTGATATAGCCTAACCATATAGACGTGCATAGAGCTTTTCATTAGGTAGTGCCAAACAAAATTTGACATTACGGTACTGAAAGGTCATGATTTAGACAACTTTTTTCATAATTCTAAAACCATACGAATTGTTGCCTGTCAATACTCAACGGATACAGCTCTAGTCATAGTGAGTGGAGCGTTAGGCAGATGGTGTAAAACGTGCATAAAATGTACATTTTAAAATTACTATTTCCTTTCAATGAATCAGCTACTTTACATTATTAAGTAGTGTAACTTTAAACAATTTAACAATTAAAACTTGTTTATTTTTAATCTACCAACTATAAATTTGAGTAGTTTAAATAGTATAGCACTTTATTATTTTTTATTTCCATTAAAAGAATAATACATTATAATTATATACGTTTTTAGATAGAGGATATAATAAACCAAATCCTTTTTGAGCGTTTGCTCAGAAGAGTTAAGAGGGTAGGTTAAAGTAAATAACTTCTTGATTAGCATTATACGTGCTGGTACTGATATTCAGGTTGAAATAGTAAAACGTCTTCCAACACTACTCGATATATTTACACTTATACTGTAATTGCTTACAAGACGGTAAATATATATAAAAGATCTTATAATGGCGATCGATTTCGACCAGTCACACCGGTCATCATCAGGCCCAATGCGAGACTGATGTCTGATGTGTATTTATCGAGTAGTGTTGGAAGACGTTTTATTATTTCAACCTGAATAGGTTAAAGTAGAAACTTTATTTTGAGAAATACCTCATGTGTTTACAATCAGCTGATTAAAAGGTTGTAAAATAAATTCATTGCAAAGGTTTAAAATTTAAAATGTTTGTAATATAAAAAAGTAAGATGGTTGTTTTATATCCTGCTAATAAAGAAAAGTTTATCTATTATTTGGCAAAAATGCATGTAAATGGGTGAAGTGGAAGTCTCGGTCAAACTGTCAATAGGATTGTTAAAGTTTACTTTTTTCCCATGTTAAATCTCCATAATAAAGTTTATTTTTCATTTTTGACCAATTTGACATAAATATTTTTCAAATTTTATTATTGGGCACTTCCCACCTTCAGGTTTATGGTGATATTTTGAAGGGATGCGGCGATTCTTGAGCCTTGTAAATTTTTAAAAATACACAAACACACACGAACAAGGACACATAAAAAATGAAATAGCCTACAAAAGACGCCAATCTACTCCCGACTTTTCTAGAAACATCAGATAAGAACTGTTTTAAATCAGGATCATCAATCAGAAGTCAGGTTACTAAATTAAAGCCTAATAATGAGGACAAAAAAAATGTTGTTTACAAAATTCCATGTTCCTGTGGCCAAAATTACATAGGGCAGACATCTAAATTACAGATTCGAATCTCAGAACACATGAGAAAAGTTAAAAACAAAGAACTTTATGGCTCCAAAATATGTGAACATGTGTTTGGTACGGGCCATAGTATAAAATAGGATGAAAGTGTAATTTCATATAAAGAATCTGACTAGAAAAACGTAATCTCACGGAATCATTGTTTATGGCCTTTGAGGAGCAGCCTATTTCACGCCCATCTGTTGAAATAAATCCTGTTTATTGGGAGTCAGTAAATCAGCTGGCTGATAACACAAGGCCTATGTTATCAATGAAAGGAATGAATAGGACCGCTGCCCCCCCTCCCCCGCCCCAAGCCAGGAACGATGAGTCACCGACAGTCGTGGTCAGACGCTCGGCTTGATTAAATACATTCAAGAACCTTTGATAACGAGAAATGTTTTATAGTTTTTGGAAACGTCGGGGGTAGATTGGCGTGTTTTGTAGGCTATTCGTTTTTATGTGTCCGTGTTCGTGCGTGTTTGTGTATTTTTAAAAATTGACAAGGCTCAAGAATCGCCGCGCATCCCTTTAAAACATCTCCATGAACCTGAAGGTTTGTAGTGCCCAATAATAACATTTGAATATTCATTACCCCACCTAAAAACATGTCTTTTAAAGGAAAAAATAAATATTGTTGAAATACAAATAAAACCTGCTAATATAGGACTGAAAACGTTTGTTTTGGTACAATTTCTATGTAAATCGGCCTATTGGAAGTCTCAGGCGAATTGTCCAAAGGAGTTTACCTTACTGATTTAAATATATAGATAATGATAATTCTGGCCAAGGAATCTAAAATAAATAGTAATGAAAAGTATGGGTCAAGAAATACAACACCCTCTATGCATCAGGTGTTCTTTTGCACTTATGACATCACCATTTACTAATATGTAGGCCCTACTGGTCCCTAATGATAGTGATGATGTCATAGGTGCAAAAGAACATCTAGTTGCATGTCTTTAACCCTACCTTGTCTTTATTTATGTTAGATTCCTTGATTCTGGCTTGCATTGGCAGAATGAAGTAAAATTAATTCTTTTCTATCATTCTTTTAGTCTGAAAGCTTAAAGTTACAACAGATTTCACACTTTGAGCATTACATCTATTCAAATACCAAATTTTTTATTTATCTTTTAGTATTGTGGTTACCAATGAATCATCTAATGTCCAACATTATAATGCACAATAATTGAAAAGTCTTATTCCAAATCGCACTTCGGTTATCAGCTCTATCTATCTGCTTGTATTGAGCTCTAACAATTAGAGCCCGTTCAAAAGTAAGGTGAGTCTGAAAGACAGAATTTCATTTCCCACCACGGGGAAAAAACCTCCCATATTTCCTAAATACCATATTTTTTCTTCATAAATAGGTGTTATTTAAATGTTCCCCCGTAATATAGCCCTGATTTTTGTACTTCTACATAATTGCCGTTGCAAATGCTTCTTTTTTACGTCAAGCACCAAAACAACCATATTATTTATGAAAATGCACAACAATTGCATAAAATGACTTGTTAACAACGACAGCTTAAGTAACGTTCAGTGATTGTGATTGGTTAGATTCCTAGCAGTGGGAGGAACGGGATAAATTGGAAGGAACTTTAATTTTGAAAGGCCTTCAGTATAATTTTTTCAATTAACTACACTTATTACCAGCACAAACAAAAGAAGTTCGCAAAACCAATAACACTCGCTGATATGTGTAAAGTAGATACACATAAGACTGTGGTACTTTCCGAGTCCGGGACACACTTAATAGGGGTAACTGACTTAAAGTCAGATAAAAGTGAGAGAGGTTTTAAATAAAAGATAAAGACTTGGGCTATTTGATTTGCTTTTGGATTTTAAAACCTTTTGAATCCATACTGAGCTATAATGGTTCAAAATTGATCAACTTTAGAGCATCAAAGCTTCATATGGATTCAAAGTATTAAAAGGCGAAAATTGAAACAAATAGCCCAAGTCTTTGCCTTTTATTTAAAATCCCTCCCACTTTTACCAGACTTAAAATAAAGGCATGATATGGGAGCAAGCAAATCAATGCATGATTTTCTGAGATGGGCCCTTTCAGTCTCACTTAAACAAACATGAAGCATAGAATCGTCTGCTAATGAATGGCTTTGAAGACGGATAAAAGAGGATTCTCTTATCAGTGCTTAGAAGTAGTGGCTAGGGACAAAAACAGAGACAGATGGATGTGTTGCGTTGCAAACAATAATCAAATGCGGGCATTGACACCGCTACTAATAAATACAAAGTCTTATAAGAACAGGTCTCATGGATTTAGTGGATCTTTTAACAACTAATCACATATAGCCACTGCCATAGGCGTGTCCAGGATTTCAGTAGTGGTGGTGCCAAAACTGGGAAGAATTGAATCTTTATCAATTATATACAATATACGCAATATCTTGTATGTCTATATGAAATGAGTAAGTAATACATTAAGCCTATTTGGTTTTTTAAGGGAAGAGGAAATTGCCCTTCATTCAAGCACAAGACGAGAAAACGGAAACATCTAGGTGTGAACGATTCAGGATTGATTAACGACGATAGGCCTACCAGGATTAATCCATAGCATTAATCCGCATTTATTCGTATTATAGCATTGATATACAGAATATGCAGTTGCTATCTGAATATTATAACAAAGTTTAAGACATTTGTACTGTAATTTATCTAGCATCTCCTCAATTTCTTTTACAACTCAAGATAGCTTTTGTCTGTAAGGTAAATAATTTGTGACATATACTTTTCCACATTGTGTCTGAAGTCGGCAATTTCGTTGCTGCCTTACCGTACATCTCGCGCCTCTGGTGTTGGAATCTACCAACATCAATCTGACGTTTGATAGCCCTCTCCTTTAACAATTAAAACTACAAATAAATCCACATCGTATAAAGTTTGCGTTGTGACATTGAGATATGTGTACTCCACATGAAATTTCTTTCTAAATTAATCCCAAGTAGGCCTATTCAAATTAGACTTTATATCCTGAATAAAAAGTAACCGGTTACTATGTTAAGGAGAAAATAATTAAAAACTATTAAAAGAGTCACGACATTTAACAGTCATTAATTTATTTATGTCACTGGTGTTAAATAAATACAATGTCATTTGATTACTGTAACAACAAATTAATTTTAGTCAAATCATAAAATCCTTACTTTTTTATCGACAGCCTGGTAGAAACTGATAATATTGTGACATAAAATTAAAATAAATCCATTAAAAATGTAGTTCATCATTAGGCCCATTCTCCAATTGCGTTTCTGTCGCGGAGTTTTGCTCGTGTCTGAAACCCGCATGAACTGGAACCATGGCGAGTAATGGGTGCGTCTCCACTGGAGTTTTGGACGCCGCGACAGCCGGCGACCGTGGGCGACTCGGCGTTTCTGTCGTCGATGGACCTGTCAAAAACGCGACATCGTCGTACTCCATTCTATTCTCCACTTGGCTTTTCACCCGCGACTGTCGCCCGGCTGCACGCCTGACCATTTTAATTACTACACACGCATGGATGTT
Source organism: Neoaliturus tenellus (assembly GCA_030545055.2). Classification (NCBI taxonomy): domain Eukaryota; kingdom Metazoa; phylum Arthropoda; class Insecta; order Hemiptera; family Cicadellidae; genus Neoaliturus; species Neoaliturus tenellus. Next base: position 43,601,164 of record CM061535.1, on the reverse strand, counting down.
AGGCCTAATTACCTCATTCGTTAGTAATTTTACGCTCTGCTGGTATCTTGAAGGAAATATATTTTTATTTTTTCTAATTCCTTTGATATTGTTCACAAAGATCTAAAATATCATTCTAATATTCTTTAATATAGCAAAGACTAATTTATTATTTATTTAACCCAGTTACAAGAACATTTTTTGTATTTATTTACATTGTATTGTAGCCTATTGTTCTTGAAGATAATGTATGTTCCCAATACACATTTCGCCACTAATGTGTGGCATCTTCGGGGGAGATAGTTCACTTATCACATATTAAATATCACTAAACTATTTACAAATATATACATGTTTCACGGACTCTTCTTAGGTTACATTGTTCGTATGCGGCGCGGCACGGCCATAGAAATATAAACATATTTGTAATATTTATAAAATATGTTTATAGTTCTATGGGCACGGCACGGCGGACATGCAATCCTCCATGTAACAAAGAATATATTGGCTACACCAACCGAACCTTTGAACAAAGATTTAAAGAACATAACAGCAGCCACCATATCAACCCCACATCAATAGTCGCCAAACATCTTAAACAAAACCCAAATCACACAATAACTTTTCCAAATTCCCTGACTATTTTGAACAAAACTCATTCAAAACCAATAGCCAAAGTACAAGAAAGCTACCAAATTTACAAACACATAAATAGCATCAATCCAAATAATCTACTCAACAAAAAAGAGAACTTAATTCACCTATCTTCTAAACAATAAATGAAATAGAAACCAACATGAGACTACCTGGCAACTACGCAAAAAACTGGCAACGTCGCAGAAGTGAAAGCGCACCAGACACACTGAACCCGGAAATCCCCAGCAACCACCCTCGGAACATCCCCCAAACTGACACTTCCAGTGCAACAAGCAGTGATGAGAGGAACGTACCGCCCGCGCCCGCTACAACAGTGCGTCCGCGTCCGTCCCGCATCTGCCGTCGCCGCCGTGCAGCGCCACGATACGAACAATGTAACCTAAGAAGAGTCCGTGAAACATGTATATATTTGTAAATAGTTTAGTGATATTTAATATGTGATAAGTGAACTATACATTAGTGGCGAAATGTGCATTGGGAACATATATTATCTACAAGAACAATATGCTAATGTAGCCTATCAAGGTAAATAAAAGGCTAATTATTTTAAAGATTGAGCAGAATTTTGATGCTAACCGTGTAAAGAGATTTAACACAAGTAATAATGTTTATTAATCTGGTCGACTTCTGGTTTAGGTGTTATTGTTAAATCTTAATGAGAATTTGGATCGGAGAGAATTAGTTACTTAGCCTTACTACAAGTTTTTTTTATTTTATTTGCCATTTACTTTAACATTCGTGTAAGTCTGTTTTTAGTACGGTACATTGTTACATTAACTGTATTTATCAGTAAAAGACTGATTGTTTTTAAAAAATATCATGTTTTAGGAAAAATATTCATAAATAGACCGACAAAGAATTTTTAAGTTAAACGAGTTTATTTTTTATATTGTCACAATTATTATTTACCTCTTATCCTAAAAATCCACGTCTAACTATATAGAGCAAAACGAAACTAGATAAAATAAAGTAGGTTTATCAAGTTATAAAAACTCAATATTCACAGCATGACTTAGACACTTTATTTGATAAAAAATGGAGGTACAGTAGTAATTTTTCACTACGGCACTGGCGGTCGCCGGCGATAAAACGACAACGGGTAGTCGGAGCAAATTTTACCTGCGGCCGCACCATACCTGCTTTCGAGGGTACGACTGAGTGTCGAGTGTCGTCGCCGCGGCTTGAGGCGGGCGACGACACTCAGTCGTACCCCAAGAGGAGAGGCTTGACGAGGGACTGACCGCTAGAGATCAATGACACTTTACTCGCGTAGGAAAGGAAGGAAACTAGCCGAATCGTAGTTGTAAGATGTGTATTATTGAGAATAAAATTGAATGAATGAAATGCATATACAAAAAAGATCATGGGACCATAATGTCTTTCAATCCTTCGTTAAGTATTAAGAGTCTGCAGTACCTCATTTCGGCATGTTGTCCCATAAGAACAATGTTAAATTTGAAACTTAACTGTGATTTTGTTTTTCGTCTGAAAATTACAAACTTGATGTCATTTTAAATGTTACCACAATGTCTTTCATTTGACGTGATTGAAAATTAATAAAAAGATTTTTCCACACGAATAAAGAATAAAAAACAATGTATATCACAATTTTTAAACCACGTTAAACTGTTTTTAAGAGGTTTATTAAAAAAAACTATCCACGTCACATGAACCGCCATACCATTATTGTGAACATATTCAAGTTTCATGCGAATCCGATGCAAGATTATCGAGATAAAGTGTTTCAAAGACAGCTATAATTAACATTGTTCTTATGGGACTAAAAATCAAGATGGCGGAGGGAGGTACTGCAGAGTCTTAAGCGAACTCAAAAGTCACAAAATCAGTTAATTTATTTTTTAAATCAGTAGTGGTATGAAATATTAACGTAGGACATGGATTACCTGGAGCAGGAAAAAATCTACATAATAACGTCTTCGTTAAATAAAGTTTAAATTTCTCTTTACAGAGTTATAAGGCATATTCTCCGGTGGACCATAAGAAATCCATTTACAAAAATGGCCTTGATCCGTTCAGTAGTTTTTTTTTCTAGACCCTTAAATGCACTCTTTTATTATATAAAAAACCATTGTTTTGATTCCATTTCAATTTACTTAACACTTTGATAACATACATGACGTGATCTATCACTACAAATATTAGAATGAGGTTGACTATCAGGTTGAATGAGGTTGAGGTATTCTTCAAAAAAGAAATACATAAAATCTAAACGTTTTAAAACTAAATGTAGCCTACAGTTTAAAAAAATTAAGTACGGTAAACTGAAAAAGGACATTAAATTGGATTAAACAACGCAGAACCACACAGAGGAAGTGTTAAAAGCAGCAATAAAGGTACCGGTAACATTTAAAAGATGTCTAGTACACTAAATTGAAATTACCGCATACGTTAGCCTAAGAGTGTTTTTGTAGTCAGTTAGTGCTGTTCAGATACAGAACAAAAATTTCAGTTAGTTTTTGTCACTGGTATTTAATAACATTGCATATATGTGAAAGGACCTGATTATAATTTAGTGTTATTATTTTAGCGTCCAGTAGCTGAAACTAATTATACTATTTCTATATCGAAAAACTACTTTATTGAAAGATTTCAGTAAGGAAAGCTAAATTGAATAATTAATCTGGGGTGTCCGCCGACGCTGAGAAAGCAGACCTGTGCGCCAAAGCAAAGCCTACACCTAAGGCTCCAGACCAAATGCAGGTAGCCAAGCCGAGATAGAGTGAGAGAAGGGATTAGCCAGGGTACGACATGGTGTCGTCGCTGCGGCGGGCTTCGGTCGACGACACTCCGTTAGGGATGGCAAAATGTAACCGCATCAGTTACTTTGCATTAGTTGCGGCGCCGCAACTGATGCGCAATGTAACTGATGCGGGAAAGTGGCTAATGCATTAGTTAAGCTCGAAACAGCCGATGCCGCTAAACACTGCGGGGAAGTGGCTGTTGAATTAGTAAACTCAGTTTGACTAAGCGACTAAGCATTATGAAACTCTTGTTTCTACCTGTTTAAGAAGTTAATCATGATGTCTAATATTGTACATATCTCATCCAGGCCGGTTTCGGACGTACTTTTGAAGCAATTATTTAATTTTACAAATCGAGTTTGTAAATTATTTTTTTTAGTTTTCTGTCAATAGAAATTATTTTACTTCATAATGTCATTATTTCTTGATCCTTTTTCACATTGTACACCAGTAGTGGGAAAAAGCCACTTCTAAACCGGAAGTGACGTCAGCTGCCAGGGCAGCTGCAGGGGTCAGATGGTGTCAGTTGCCAGGGCAGCTGCAGGGTGCAGATGGCGAGAGCATATGCCCTGAATTTGAAGTAGAATTGGGCATGAATTAAGAGTTAGTTCAAAATTGAAATTCAACAGTTATAACTGGAGCCTGGAAAGTATGTCAAGGTCATTCAGAGTAAGTTTTAAAAAAGCCTACCCAACTACTACCAGAAATAGTTCAAAGTTGAACTAGTTGGTGATAGTGGGATAGGCTGAAGTAAATTTTGAATTTTATTTGTGAACATACAATTAATGTGCAACAGCAGAGTTTAAACAAGTTGAACTTTTGTGATGAACTACAGAGTTGTAAATGCAAACACCAACGACGATGAGAAGGTAAACGCAGAGTCCCCAGATGATGTATTTGAAAAGCTTGAACAAACGTAACATTTCGAGTTGGTTTTCCCGTTCCATTTCCAATCGTTTAATTTCCAATTTCAATTTATCCTCTTCCATTCTAGTTATGAAGGGAACTTCATCCATCATATCCATCATGATTTTGTAGTGTTTGAAATTTTAAAACAAGTGATGTTGATAGTTCAAAAGTTGAAGACGGAATGAGAAGTGAAAGCGAGAAATGTTAGTTAAATAAAGAAGTGGTGGGGGGAACGAAGAATTACAAAGAAGTGGTGGGGGAAATATTTTGCTGTTCATTATTACCATCAGTAGTGTCAGATGGTGCAGGAGTTAGATTTAGTAAACTGTCTTCGTCCGAACTTTCAATCTTATCACAAATAGGACAATCGTATGTTATTTCCAAATTCATTTTGATGGTTGTAAAATTATCTACAAGTTCTTGTAAAATATTAAAAATGTCTTGTAACTCTTCCCTAGAGTTTATTTCAAAACTAGAATTCATTCGGGCCAATGGAGAGTTGTTCATTATTGGAGAGTCGGTGATGGAATGAGGATCGGCGCATAGGGAGGGGGCTTATATAATGGTGACCTTGAGCAGGCGTCTAGGGAGGGGGGCTGTCTAGGGAGGGGGCTTTTATATAGGGAACCTTGAGCTTATGATTGAATAAAACGTTTAGTTCTTCTTCTCCATCTTTTAATTCAATTATTTGAACCGAAGTAGTTGTTTCATCTTCTTCACTTGATGAAGAAAACAATTCACCAGGATTTAAATATTGAACTACAATTCTGAACCATCTTATAGGATATTCGTCAATGACAGAAAGTAAGTTTTGAAACAATTCTTCCATCTCCTCCCTGTCAGTTATTATATGTTCAAATTTGATAAATTTGTTTTCCATGTTGTTAGTTAGAGTGTTGGAAGTGGAATGATTTAATATTATATAAAAATTAGAACTAGTGGTGGGGGGGGGGGGGGGGGAAATCTCAAGGTCATCCAAATGAAGTTTTAAAAAAGAGTGTAAAACTGAAATTACACATTTGATGGTTCTACAGGATCGGAATACCAATCTGATCTGTATTTACATCTTTTTATCATATGTGTACAAAAATCATCTTGATGAGAATTGGTGCGTTGACAATGAGCAAGATCTAGAGGGTGAAATTTGAAACATCTTTGAGGACAACATGTATGAAAATATCTTGATTTGTAAAATTTGAAAGTTCGCAATTCCGGTGGTGGTAGTTGTTTTGTTTTGCATTTGCAATAACAAGATCCGAAGAATTCACATTTAGTACAAGCTAACCCATCCACCATCATTGGTCCTAAATCTGTACACTGTTGTTCACAACAGTAACGAGGTTTGTACTTGTATTTTTGCTCTTCCATGTTGACGCTGCGGAGTCCAGTGAAAGAATAAGAGTGTATAGTGTTCAATAGTGAGTTTTATGTACTGTGAAAAGTGGTAGGGGTAATTTCAAGGTCATCCAAATGGAGTTTTAAAAAATTATACCTTACAAGTGTAAGGATTATTAAAATTTAGGAAGTTTGTTTCTCTTTGTTTTCTTCAGACTTTTTCTCTCTCTCCGCCTTAGCCATAGCAACAAGTTCTTCTGTTGATAATGGATGTACTTCAGGAAATTTTAAAATTAATTTAGCTTGATATCCTTCTTTAGTTAATACATCTAAATCTTGGGTCATTTGTTCAATGGTGTTGTAGTCTTTTCCATAGATTTTTCCATCAAGTTGAATCATCATTCTGTACAACATTTTCTTAAATAGGTCTTGTCGTGGTGAGAGCTAAGAAGCGAATGATTATTTATACAAGTATCACATCCTTTTTATTAACTCACATTGATCATGTGATTCTTTAGTTGTAGCTTTGTCTGTTAAAAGTTATTCAACATTGGTAATACTTTTGGAACTTGATGTTATGTTGACCAGTTGGCGATGAAGAAGTTGTAGGTTGTGTAGAAATAAATATTTCATCATCGCAATATTTTGTTTTAGTGAACATCCTTGTATTAGTAGCACTAACATCAACAGTTAAGTGATAACCACCGGTAAGTAAAACTCGCATTTCGTTAGTTAAATCTTCAAGTTGTTCAAAAGTAGTTATGGTGTTGGTATCATAAGATGCACACTTAACCTTTAGGGACATGTTGCAGTTTTATATTCAGGGATTAAGAGCGAGATGTGTACGGTATGAAAGGTAGCAGTAGACTGATGAATTTTGCAAGTACATTTCCCCTTTTATAATTATACAAAATTGGGTCAAGGTCATCCTGTGGAATTTTTAAAAAAAGCAACATATTGTAATGTAGAAAGACATTACAATATGTTGCTTTTTTTATTTTTATTTTTTGTTTTGTTTTATATCATATTTATTGAAAAAACAAATACAAAGAAATATTTACAATGTTATGTACAAATTAATCAGTAGTAGGTGTTACATGAATTGTAAGTTCAGTAGAGTTGTTTCCACTGGGTCCATGTGATACCAAATAGAGTGCGCCGGGTTGAATTATACGAAGATCTTCATTTTGAAGTAGTTGTATGAAGCGCTTTGGTAAGAAGATCTGAAATTTTGCTTCATCACCAATTGTATAAGGTGCCTCGCTCAAAGTGCAATTTATAGCATCACCTACTGAAGTTTCCATTTTCTTAATAGTATGAATGATGTAGTGTTTTTCTTCTTTTAGTTCAGAACATTTCTTCGTAGGTAGAATTGATGATTTAGAATGAGCGTTGAACTGATCAACTAAACTTTGAAGTAAGTTCTGTGATGCCATATTGATGTTGTTGTTAATCTTCTTGTTAATAAGAATGTCCGTCGGAGATGTTGTCTCTTCGGAGGTTTGAGTAATACTCATGCTGTGTCATGGTAGCGCTCTCACTTTTATAATCGACACTACCCCTACCACTGACACTACCCCCACCAGTTTGTTGAAGGAAATTATTCAAGCGGTAGGCATTCTTTAAAGCGCACTGCGATTTTCGATGTTTAAAACTTTTTGATGAAATACAAAGTTCGTTGAAGTAGCATTGGAAATCTTTATCAATTATTGCATTAATCACTTCGTTGCTTGTAAATGATTGTATCCAATTTGCTTTTTCCAATCCCCTTGTGTAGATAATTTTAAACTCTTTGCAATAATGATTCATAATGTGCGGCATCATATTATAATTAATGAAACCTTCATCCCATCTTAAGTTGTGAAAATGTTTGTTCAACCATTTGTTTGTAACTTTCGCTTTAGTTGTTAGTCTATTAAATGGTACTGGAGGTTTGAACAAATAATGATAAACTACTGATGTGTTCATGTCCAAGATTACTAATTCTTTAATAATAAAATTACCATCATTTCCTCGGAAAGCTTGAAATTCAATTATACCTCTTTTAACTTCCATTATATGTGGCGCATTAGAAAACGAAACCCGTTTATTCATGATGAAGTCTTACTAACAACTGACTTAAAAATTGAATGAGCCGATGTTTATAACAGACAGGATTGTTCTTCTTCTTTCACTTCTTGTGCCACTTCATCAATATTAAAATTGGTGTGATAGTTGTTTAATTGTCTCCACATTTCAACTTCTTGAGGTATTCTATTAAAGATTGAAGTATCCACGGGACCGTATAAAATTGGAACAAAAGGTTTTTTGTCCAATGTATCAATTAGATAGTCTTTAATTATTGCACTTGAAAATATTAGTTGTTTCAAATATCTGGTGACGGGACCGGTAGTACAACTTAAAGTATAAAATTCTTCTTTAGTGAAATATAATTTAACATTATGTGTAGTTAAATCTCTGAAGCGAACAATTTGTCCTCCACGATGTTTTACTATATCAACTTCAATATTTGATTCCAATAAACTTAATCTTGTTCTTCTTCCAAATGTGTTGTTACTTAAATAGCACTCCAAAAGATGTAAATGTTTCATGAGAGATTCCCAAGTAATTTCACTGAAAGTAACCATTTTGTTTCCATGATTTAAAATAACAATTGGTGAATAATCCATTGATTTTAAAATTCCAACTGATATACTTTTTGTCATGCATGAAGAAATTGGGTAGATAATCCGAAGAAATACTTCTGTTAAAATATTGGTTGTAATGTTAACTTCAACCTTCTTCCTTTTTACTTCTTTTTCAGCTTTTTCTTCTTCTCTCTTCTTATGTTTGTTGAATTTTAGGAACTCGTCCATTTCTTGTTCAACTTGTTTTTCTATATCTGAACTATTATCATCCATTAGAGGTGTATTTTCTTCTCCGTTAGTAGAATTCATCTTGCGAATGATGTTTCCCATACGACGGTTGAAGATAGAATGAAGTTTCTACTAATTATTTTCTCGCTTTTATATTTTTCGTAAATCCTTGAAATTTATACAATTACATAATTGTTTGTTTTGAACTTGTCTTTCACAAATGAAATTCTAACCTCAAAAATTAAAGCAGATAATTCTAACCTCAAAAATTTGCAGTTGTTGTACAATTCTTCTTAAAGTACATTCTTCACAATTCCGGTCAGCGGTGTGTAAGTAACTATTTTATCATGTAGAATTAGACAGTATGCCGAAGTTCCATCCGCTACTGGTTCTTCAAATTCCATTTCAATTTTTATATCCACACTTGATGATTTTACCGATTCATTTTGTTTTGAACAATCGATTACAATTATTGGAGCCTTGGAATAATACTGGTCAGGTGATAATAGTGGTGTATTAGTCTTTCCATAATATGACGATTGAAATCTTGCATACATATCGTATAAAATAGAAAAACGTTTTTTGCTGAACATGACATTCAAATTGTCATAGGGAAAGAATTGAGAGTTTAGGAAAACTTTACAATTCTTTATTTTACAGTGATCAAATTGACCAGCATTTGCAGTGATAACATCTTTTCGCTTAGTTTGAAAACCGAGTATTATGTACCTTGCTCGTTCCAAGTAAGTTGATGTCTTGACGGTCCATGTTTGTCGTTCTGTCTGAGGTAGTGTAGGGTATTCATGAAATTCCCAACTTCGGAATGGCATCACAATATCACGGTCAGATTTCAACTTTCTCAATAATAGGATTCTATGTTCATCAGCCAATCTTACATGAGGTACTCTCCAAACAACTTTATCCAACTGTAGTTGCCATTCCAGTTTATCTTCCGTAGTTGCAGGGTCTGCAAGTATCAAGTCCTTATTAGTTGAAGATCTGAGTAATACTAATTCTTGTTTGACATTTATTATTATCCGTTTGTAATCTTCAGCGAATCCCAAAAGCAATCGTAAAGGTACATGAAAATCAAAGTGACCGTTGGAAGCTGGTGTTATAGTGTCTTTATCGGGGGCAACCCATCCGGCGGTGACTATTGAATTCTTCTCATGCGGTGTTAATGATGTTAATCCTTTCAATGTCGTTGTTAAACCAACCTTTTTTGTTGAATCAACCGTCACCCCTGATATTTCATATCTTATTTCATCAAAAAGATATGCCATCGGGTTATTTATAAAAGGAACTGTTGAAGCAGTTTTTCCATCCAATTTTAATACCCGTCCTTCAATGTACAAGTAACTTTCACACGGTAAAGTGTAAATATCTTGTTGTTGAATGGGGATCCTTATTTCATCGTTATTGTTTAATTTTGATGAAGTGTAAGGGTTGTGCGTGTGATATTCCTTCTCCCATAGTGTTTCGTCGAACGTTGGTCCTTGAGATATATCCAGGATATCCATCGCTGTTAAGTTTTAATCCAATCTTCTGTAGAAAACGAATGTTTTCCGATGTTAACTCTTCCAATGTCGAGGAGCTACTGAGCTCCCGACTCTTCCGTTGCGGTTTAAATGATAATCCCATGTTGACTTTTATGTTGCTGCTCTGATGTGTATCCGTATAGTAATTGTTTCTCCTCTAAAGTCAACACTATGACCGTCTTGATCCAATATGTTCAGTACGATGTCTGAAATGAAACTGGTGTTTAACGGTAGGTATATCAAGTTTTGTGGCTTCTCAACAATTTTAAAACCGGGAGCCACAGTTGGATAAAATGTATGTAAAATATGCTGATTCACTCCTTCTCTATACGATCCGTGTATAATATTACACGTTACATCGATACTATTGACTTTCAATATTGTAACAGTTGTATCACCTGAATGAGTAGTTCCAGGAGTTAAGATTTTCTTTTTTGTATCTGTAAATCCAAGTAAACTGCCAATGGAGTTTTCCAAGCTGACATCGATATAATATTTTGAAGTTATTTCTGCTTTTAAAGTATTATTGTTTCCTTTAACGGTGATCTTTTCTTCTCCGAGTTGTTTTTGTAGTAATTGGTTTATATCATCGATTTCATAAGCTCCAGTAGGAAATGTAATTATTTTCAATTCTGAGTATTTTCCTGAAGCATCCTTAGTTTCATAATAATGTAGTAAATTGTTCTTTCCTTCCGTAACATTGGGAATTGAGTTGTAGGTAGTTAAATCAAGTAATGCCGCTTCCCATAATCTTTCCTTGGATAAACGCAATGCTGGGAACAGCGTACTTTTCAATGTGGATGAATTTCCACTCAGTGACACTGTATACGATGACATCTTAAAGCTGACTGACACTCTTCGCTAGAAACTCCAAACATAAATGCCCACATATTTCAGTATTGTTAGGTTGTTCTCTTTTGTAATTGTAAAAAATGTTTTTGGAGTTTCGAAAATAATGTTGCAGTTCTTTCGGCGGTGGTAGATTGCCAAAACTGTCAAAGTAGTAAACGGTTTGTCCGAGCTTTTTATAGCATACCCAATGAGTGCCTGGACCATAGGTGGAATCCAAATTTACTATTCCAGTTTCATTTTCCCATATTTTAGTTGGTAATGCATCTTTCATAAAAACTCCTCGAAAAAATGGTATTTTCAAACATTTTACATAATCATTTAACTGATGATTTGTTAAGGCTTTATTTGGAATTAGCAATTGATTCTTTCTATTTAGTACACACGGTATGGTCTTAGATATAAACCTGCTCCGTTTTTTACCATTTGCCAAACAGAAGTCTTCTTTACATTTGCCTTACGAGTTCTACGATGTCCTTTTTTAATGTTTCCACCTCTTTTGGGAGCGCTTCTTTTTGCAGGTCTTCCTCTGCGACGTCTTCCAGCACCTAACTTTGCTTTCGTCTTCATGGCTGTAGTTACTGCCCAAGCCGCTGCTTTTTCTGCAATATTTGCGTCACTTGATTTTACTCTTTGCCAAGCTTTTTCCGCTAGAATTTTATCCGCTATTGATCTATTTGTTGAATCTTTATACTTTGAATATGCTATATCGTGTTCTTTGCAAGCTTGATCTAATTTATTAATTCCAGGATCTCCTCTTGCTAAACGTTTTGCCAACTTAGTTCCAGGTCCACAATATTGATAACCTCCGGGCAGATGTAATTCGTATGGTAAAGCGTCTATCGTTCGATTCACAACAGCACCAATTGGAATCCGTCTGAGCAGGGATAATGCAGCTGATGTTAAACCACGTCCTCTCTTGCCGCTGTCTTGACGACGACTGAGCGATACGGTCTTCATTATGTTGTTTTATGTAACCAACGTCTTCACTCTATGAAATACTTTATGATAATGAATCCTTTTTTGTATATTCCATACTTAAATATTCATAAGTTTTACTAGTATTTATCAATGATTTCATCTTTAATCCATTGGTTTCTCTGAGAATCTTCGATTTTATTGTGTTTCATCGATGTATTAATCAAATGATTATGCATATCAATAACTACATTACCTACAAGATTCGTTACATACTCGATATTAGTAGCATCTTTGTCATATGTAGGATTATCAAGATTTGTGATACGTTTACCATTACATGTATACACCGATGGATCCTTTTTAGAGGTCGCTATAACTTGATTAATAGTAGCAACATCATTCGGAGCTATTCCTGCTGATATGTTAGATATTCTTCTATTTTTTCCATCATATACGTTATTTATTTTATCTAAAATTATAGTTTGTTTTACAACAGCACAATCCTGATCATCTTTACCAGATTTAACTTGGGTTAATCGTCTACCTTTACATATAAAATTAACACCAGTAGCTGATAGTTGTGGTACTTGTGTTAAAATAACAGCATCATGTTCTTCCGTGCCTAAACTTATATTTGACAATCTTTTATTTTTTCCATCCCACTTGTCATTTTGTAGTTGTAGTAAGGTAAACTTTTCACTTCCTTGCATAAACTCATCACCTTTCTTTGACACCACCTGATTTTGTTTAACAAAAGCGGATGTTCCTTTCTTCAAGCTTTCATTCATTTGTCTCACGGTAGCAGCATCCGATGGAGTTGAACCATCTTTCAGATTGGACAACACTTTTCCATGACAATCAATAACAGCACCATTATATAAAATACAATTATCTTTAATGTATTTTATATTAACACCATCACTTTCTTCTTTAGGATATCCAATATCGTTTATAGTATATTTATAGAAGGAAAATCCATCTTTTTTCTTTTCTGGTATTACAGAGTGCAAATAACGCTTATTGATTGTATCTGTATCCTCGGTTGGATCTGCCACATTAGTTATTTTATAATTTAAAGCATTGTACCTTTTTCCACTTTTAGTCTTTTCCAACAGTAAAGCGTATTCCATCGCAGATAGAAAATAGCCTTTATTAACAACATCTCCATTATTGACTGGTTTTGCAACGTTAATAACCCTGTGAGATTTTGCATCATACAGTTGGTTGTCGTCGAGTTTTAAACTTGTAGATGTTACCTCCTTAACTGTTTTTAAATTTGTTGCATCTCCATCTTCTTCTGGATCTCTAACAAACTTTAAACGTTTATTATTTATGTTATAGTCACCTTCAGGTGTTTGCGGTAATCCACTTCTTTTTCTGTTTTCTCCAACTTGCACTCCTAACGCGGAGTATCGTCCGAACTTGTCGACGCTCATGTTAGAACTGACACATTATACGCCTGCAATTCTTATATATCCGCGGACAATTATACAATTATACCGCGATTCCTGAGTTCGTCAATCAGAGCTACCCATTCATTATTTAAACCTGTATGACCGGCTTCCATGGCTTCATGCAATAGTCTCATTCTATCAACCAATTTATTGATGTCGTTGTAGTAAATCACATTCGTATTGTATAGATTTTTCATCAATCCTTTGCCAGATGTTGAAGTATCTCCTTTACTCTTTTTACTATGTTGTTCAAGAAGTGATAAATCCATAAGTGATAAAGATTTTCTTTTCAGTGGTTGTCTCACCGCTGGCGCAGTACGTAATGTTGGCAATTTTCGTGGAGGAAACAACTTTTTTATAACGATGTTATATTTTGTTGCACGTGAACGATTAATCATTGCATCCTTTAAGTAGTTTCTTTTATGAGCGTTAGTATTTTGTAGAATCTCCTTAAAAACACTTAAATCTTTGGATGAATATCTTAGTGGTATGTTTTTAAAAATTAATTCATATAATCCTTTTGTTCCTTTATATCTATGCTCACCAATAATGATGTAATCGTCTTGTGTTATTTCAAGCTTTGAATCGCCAATCTTCAATTCATTCCCATCAATTCTTGCTCCGTATACGTGTGATCTACTCAAATTCGGGTTTGATTTCATGTCATGTAGCATTTTCATTATATATTTTCTTCCAAGAGGTCCATGTTGTAATATATCGCTACTCAATTGAGTTAAATTTGGAATAGATTGTTCTGCTTCTGGTATTGGCTGTTCTTCTTCCTTTTCAACAATTGGTTCTTCTTCTTCTTTTGTTTCTTCTTGCTCACTAGCACTTGTATATGAATCATCATCTTCTTCTTTTTTTAATGCTTGTACTTCTTGTTTAGAAACTGGTAGTAAAACATCTCCTTCATAATGAGGTTTACCAATAGTTTCTGATATCTGTTTTAAAGGTTCCGTAATAGGTTTAAATGTAGTCTCTAGAAATTCTTCTCTTTCACTTAAACCCATCCTCAATGCACGATTCTTCATCCTAATAGAATCACTGAGTGATTTTATTTCTTTCAATAGTTTTTCTTGATTCAGCATGTTTACACTGTGAAGTTCAACATGTAACTAGATGTAGCATCGGTAGTTCAACGCATAAATACAAATTTATCCAACCCTATACGATATCTACCATTTTTAATATCTTCTTCCTTCATAATAACGAGAAAGCTATATTTCTCATTCCATGCTTTGCCACACATCTCTTTAAATTTTTCAAATGGCATATCCGCATTTACATGATCATTATATATATGCTTTAAATTTGTTTCATCTTGCTTGAAGATGATCAACATATTTGCATTGTCTCTTATAAGTTGTTTTGGAATTTTACTGTATGTTTGACCAATATAAATGCTATCAATATTATGATGTCTTCCCATAGCAAAATAATTCCTTATTGTGTCATGATTTTCACAAGAAACATCGTCAAATATAAAAATAGAAAATGGTTTTGCTTCATTCGGTTGCATAATTGTTTCACTGGCATTAAACTTGTAAAAATTCACTTCAGGTACACTTGCAAGTACTTTATCCAATAATTGATATTTTGGTTGTTGCAATGATTTTGAAAAAATGTATATATTATTAAAACGCAATCCTTTAGGATTAGTTATAAGGTTAAAAACAACATTAGTTTTTCCACAATTTGAAGGACCAGTTATTAGACATCTTATCGTATTTGGTAGTAATTCACCATGTTTTCCATGATTTAACTTATCATTGTCAACTGTCAATTCATCAATGTTATTGATATTAAATCGATCTTTTTGTTGTACAATCTCCATCTTGTATAAAGGTTAAACACACAATGAGCTATTAAACAACTATACTAAGTCTTTTGAAGGAATCCAAGAGTCTTCACTTTTATCAAACCCTAACCACCGGACTTTAACCATATCCTTTTTCCTTTGTAAAATCTTCTCGACAAGATATACATCACCAACTGTTGATTTCAACAATTCGTGTCCGTAGAATCCACCTTGAAGTAATTCACCCTTGTTATCCTTTAATAAATAGGTTTCAGGTATAGTTGGTTGTACTTTATAAATTGTAAATACTTCATTAGTCCAATTTGGTAGATATCTTTTACTAAATACACCTTTGTATTTGCTTATACGAACTTTATCGTTGACCTTGAACTTCTTTGGTTGCAATTTTTCTAATTTCGGTGTTGTATTATTTTTAATGCGTTGTAATACAATTTTCGCATTAGCACTGTTTACCTGGATAGGTTTCATTCCAATGGTACGATGATATTTGTTGTTATACTGTTAGCGAATTTCCCATAGGGAATAAGCTATTACCGTAGGTCTCATGGTAAGACCTAAGCCCGGGACCATGTTACTTTTTCGTTTTTAGGTGCCCAGAGACCAAAAATAATAGTCATTAAAATTTTTATATATATATGTATATATATATGTATATATATATGTATATATATATATATGTATGTGTCCCTAGGCACGATAACTCTCGTAAAAACGGTCCGATCGACACCAAATTTGGTAGAGATGTGTAATCCTACGTTTATTCGGATGAGTTCGTAAACCAGACATATTGACCTACCGGAAGGGGTAGTTTTGGGGGGTTTTGTACCCCAAAAATAGGTTTTTTGCATTTTTCATATGTAATTTTTAAAAATTTCAAATTTTTATTTTGACCATTGGATTTAGCTCAAAAAAACACACAATTTAGCATTTTGAAGCTTTGCTCTATCTCCATTGGTTACCGAGATATTACAAAGTCTAAAGACAGTACGTTGTATTTTGAGGCTCCAATGTTAATCTTATGGAGAATAAGGATGTGTTAATATTTCACTTATTAACCAATGTTTTTGGATGAAACTTGGTATTCAGCTTCATTTGGTTGAGATTCATCCATTTATAGTAAAAATCTTGGTTTTTATGCTTATCATGGCAGCAAACCTGCATACTCTTTTCCCATGTTAATCATATGGAGAATAGGCAAACTCCTTTAGCGATGGACAGATATTGATGAAATTTAGTATACTGCTTCATATGGTCAAAATAATTTTTTTTTAATGCTAAAAACCTACTTTTAGTGTTCCCCATGGCAGCATACCTGCATACTCTTTCCCTACATTTATCATAAGGAGATAGACATTTATTTCCCTATTTATGAGCTTGTGATGATTTTTGGTTTTCAGGTTTATCTGGTCATAATTAATACTACTAATTTGGAAATTCGCTGAGTACGCAGGTCTGCTGCGACGGGGGTATTTTATAAGTTGTGGTAATATGTCATACCACACATATGATCCTCGTTTTGAAAATTGTTTATACATCGCACCTTTCAATGTTCTATTGAATCTTTCAATTATTGAAGCTTTAACTTCAGAATTTGTAGAATAATGATTTATTTGATATTTCTTCATCAAAGCTCTAAAGTCTTTATTAAAATATTCTTTTCCATCATCGGTCTGTAGATGTTTAATTTTAAATTTATTTCTTTGTATTGTGGTTTCCATAGCTTTTGTAACACTTTTACCAGTCTTATCCTTCAATGGTAAAGCGTCAGCTATTTTAGTAAAACAGTCTATAATTGTTAAAATATATTTAAATCCTTTGTTTAATTTACTGTGCGGTATCATTTCAATGAGATCAGCTTGATAAAGATCATTCATCCCTTTAATGATTGTACTTCTTCTTGGAAATCTTCTTCTTGCTGGTTTATGTAGTTCATTTACAATCTTGTCCTTCACACTTTCCATCTTCAGATGTTGCTTGTACACCGCATGTAAAAATACTGATCCATAGAATAGTTTATTCTCATTTATATAGTTTGAATATAGGTCAAGGCCAATTCATATTAGTGTAAAAAAGAGGGAACATGGCATTGGGCTTGCCATGTCCCCTCTTCTTTACGGAAAGGAAAAAGGAAGAAGGTAGAGGACGAAGAATAGGTTTACTGGTCGATAGGGTTTAGAGAGTAGTGGCCGAATGGTAAAGTATTAATTTTATCTTCTAAAATATGGCGCTTGTCATCTTTGTAGCTTAATGCCCACTTTGTTTGTTTGACACTAAATAGTTGATGATTATAACTTCTAATAGTGTTGAACGTTGCAGTTGTTTCAACATTTTCAAACAAACATCTTTTATAATGTTGAAACTGTACGTTCTTCTTCAGGAAAGAAGTTTTTATTCCTTTGGCCTTCTTCGTGACTTGATGTTCGTTCCTCTCGTTTATGTACAGTTGAAATGAATACAGTTTGGACATTAATGCTACAATTTCCATCATCGGCACACCATTTGTTTCATCTTTAAATTTTCCCAATACTTTCTTATTTCTGTCATAGTCGTAATTTGGATGATCCTTAGGATAATCGGAAAAGTCGAAATCATCTTTATATATAAAGGTGCGTAGATCTTCATACATGTCATTTGTTTTAATCCAGTAAATTAGTGCATCCGTGTCCATATATGCAATACCAATGTTCTCTCTTCCATAATAGTTAACCATCTTCTTATAATGAAACTCGTACATATGTGTTTTTGAAATATCCAAGATTGACATTCCAAGATACAAAGGACGATCCATTGTAACTGACTTCTTGTTCATGGAAATAACAACTAGATTTTCATTAATAATTATAGATGAACCAAAGTTTGGTTGTTGCACCAATTTCTGTAATTTTACTGGATCAGTTACCAATTTGATATCCTTATGTTTCCTTTTGTTTTCCAAAGTTTTGCCAAATATTGCGTTATTCATTAATTTGAAAAAATCTTTTTGAAAACTTGATGTAGCGGTGGCTCTTCTTCTTGTGTTGTTGTCGATGTAAGGTTTTAACCAACAAGATTGAGAAAATTGTAGTACTCGATTAATTTTTGTAATTCTCAATCCTAAGTCTAAAGCTTGTTGTATCATCCAGTAGTGTCCAACATATCGAGACTTGTCGGTTAAAGTCATCATTAATTTTGGCCATCTTCCAGTAGGGGAAATTTCAGTCTTAGGAAGAAGTGGTAAATCATAATGTTGATCATGAAGATGTTCAGGATATTCAAAATTAACATCAAAAATGTAACCAGTTTCACCATGCTTCGGTATATCCATTATGTTTCCAATCGATTCTGGATCTATCCATTTAAAATTATCATATGGAAGGGGATTCGACATTGCCCATCCGTATAAGTTATTTGCATCAAAATAACCCAGGAATGTTGTTGGTTTTGATGCATCATAATCGGGCAGATACTTGTTGTTCGCCTTGAAATGTCGTGTAACGCTTTGCGTCAATCCCCCTCGAACTCCTGACTCTAACATCATAACCATATCTATATCAGTAAGAAGTTGTATTTTACAATTTGTTTCTTTCAACATAGCTTGCCATGCTAATCCAGGTGAAGTGTACGAATGAAGAGGGTCCAATCCATATGCTGCAAAACATGTATTTCTAAATTCTTCCATTATATCACATAGTAAAGTTACATCCAATTTAACATAAAAATCTGAATATTCTCCCAATGTTCTAAATCCTAAATCGTTCCATACTTTACATGCATGATCATAGTCCTCTTGAGATATGTCCATGTCATAAAGTTTACTTTTGAATTCTTCTTTAGCCGGAAGTGATGTTTCATTAAATCTTTCTAAACTGTCTATGTAATCATATGGAAACACACCTTTCCGAAGTACCAAATCCAGTTTGTCATTATTTACAATCTTCTTTGTTTCGATGAAATCTTGTTTCCTTAAATTTTCTGAAAGTTTGGACAAACTCGACGGCATAAATCTGTAGGAGTCCAAGAATCTTAGTTTCATGTTTCCAACTTCTTTGGAAAAACTTATGAACTTCTCTGAAGTTTCAGCTAACACATCGATTTTACCGTCGTCTCTTCCTAGTTCAGGTATTATAAAATGAGCATCGTACCCACTGAGGTTATGCAGAACCACAGGAATAAATAGTGGTAAACGATAGCTTAAATTGCATTTATTACAAGCAGCACCCCTGTAATAACCTGTGAGGTGATCATGATCTTTAACTTTATAATTCTCAATAGTAAAATCATTTTTGCATAAGAAACATCGAGTTGCATTTTCATGTTGAATTTCTTCTTCTTCCTCCATCGGTTTCATTGGTACAATATTTGTATATAATCTTTGTGCATTTCCAGCTATTGAATATAAGTGATCAAGAAATATTTTTTCTACATTTTCACCACGATATATTAGAGGTTCTGAAGTTAATCCATATCTGTTTAAATGTTCTTCTGATAATGTTGATTTAACCATTAAACAAAAACTGTTTGGTTTGTGCATTTGATACTTGACACTTTTTCTAGCTTCACAATTTTCATCTTCAACAGGAACAAGTGTTGATTCAAAGTCCGCATACACAACTAGAGGAATACGGTACTGATGATGAACCTTTTCAAATGTAACAAATGCTCTGCTTTCCGAAGGTAAAATAATCTTTGCTTCATAATTATTGTTACATAATCTTTTGTGCTCTTGTAACCATTCTCTTGAGTGTAGCCCATCTCGTTTAAAATTGAAACATCTCTTGCAAATTAACTTTCTGTGTCGATCTTTAGAAAGCTGCTTATTAACAAGACGATCAAATTGCTTTATGTACACATAGTGAGACACATCTCCTCGCGTTAGTAGTAGTAAATCCGTATGATCTGGTAGCTCTTCTTTTGCAATACGTAAAGGATACACTTTGTTTGAACTATCTAATGCAAAAACATTGATAGACGTACCAGGATTTTTCTTCTCAAATTTTGATATATCTTTCAGTGATACAGGATAAGTGATTCCTTGAAAATTGTATCTAAATCTTTGATTTTCATATTCTTGGTTAGGTCTATTCACATGAAGTGGTGGTACAAATTTAGCTGTCATTGCATAACGAAAACATTCATTGTCTTCATTTTTAACATTAACACAAGATTTTGTATTTTCAATTCTTTTTGGTAAAGGAATGTAACTAGATCCCATTAGTCCATATCCATGTTTGTGAACTCTTATATCTAATACTTCAATACTTGTAAGACTCCATCCGGATCCTCTTCCTTCGTGTTCCTGAATTTTTGTTAATATTTCTTCTATACAATTTTCTATTATTGAATCAATGTTTGAACTTTCCATAATGGTTCGGTTTTTTGTTATGAATCCTCTTGGTGATAATTCTTCTTGTACATTTATAAACATAGCTTCTAGTAGTAAACCAAATTTAAGAAAGTTTAATCTTTTCAATTCTTCTTTTAAAATTTTACTTACGATTGGTTTTGCTTCTCTAATAAATTCTTCTAGCTTCAAGTTTTCATTTTGAATCTTATGATGCATTACTACTTTACCGGGTAATGCAAATACTTGTAGATTCGGTAAAGTAGTTGAAGATGTTGCTGTTATTTCATCTTGTTCTTCTTGTTGTTCTTGTTCTTGTTCTTGTTCTTCTTGTTGTTCTTGTTCTTGTTTTTCTTCTGGGTTGTTGTGAATTAGTTCTTTATGACAGTCTAATAGAATTTCATCGTGAAACGATTCCGAACATTTATCGCAACGATACATGTTGAGATGTTTACTCTTCGAAATTTTGCCAAGAAATGAAATGGGCTCTCGCGTTCCTCCTTTTATAACGGTCCCCCCACCACTATTTCATCTTCTTCACTATACAAGGAAATCAAACTTATTAAATAAAAATATTAACCTTCTACAAACTAATTGTTCATTCGTGTTCTTTATTCCCATTGGAGTTTTAGTATATACTTCTTTATATTCAAGCTTTAACTAACTTTCCCCCACCCAACTAATTTTAGTTACTTTTAAAACCAAACACCTGCCCTCCAAACATCTATTAGGACAGATGTTATGGGACAGATGTTGAAAGAACAAATGTTAGGGTGGAAATGGCTAGAGCACAGGCACTTGGTTGAACTAAATTTGCACATAAATTAACTAGAGTTGAATTAAAAATTCGCATAAATTAAAAGTTAGTTCAAAACTAAAATTCGACAGTGTTAAGAAACTCTAACATTTGAACAAGAATAAACATTAGTTCAAAACTGAAATTCAACAGTGTTAACCAAATTCTAACAGTCAAACAAATAGGTCAAGGTAATCCAATTTAACGCGAGAACGAGGAATAGAGCACTAAGTGGCATGTTAGTCCATTACCACAAAGTGATCTATTCCTCGCTCTCTATTCTACATCTACTTTTTACAGTTTACTTATTTATATTAAAATGTTCAAATTTTACTATGTAGAATGTCCATTCTTTCTCTTCAACTCTTCGATTGTTTTTAGCAATTGTAACAAATATTCGTTAGTTTTCACCAAAGTCTTTAGTTTGCTACATCCAATTTCAATGGAAGGTATTATAAGTTGTAATTTTATAAGTTCAATCTTTTCTTTCTTGCGAATTTCTTTCTTTATTATATTATTCCTTATTTTTGCTGAAGATTTAAACTCCATGTTGTTTCTGCTAAAGCCACAATAATAATAAAAGTCTCTTGAAAAACCTGCATTTATACACATTCCCCCACCACTTTATAATCCCCACTCCGTTCCCCTTCTTCTTTATATGTGGAAGGAAGTATTATAATTAGATTCCTAATATTTCTTTTCCTTCTTCACTACGTGGGGGAAGGGTAATTTGTTATTACACTAGTTGTGCAAGAAAATAGCCGCCAGTGTCCACACCTTGTTCGTAGCACTCCATCATAGATTGTGCCCACTGCAACATGCGGTCTCTGTCATTTGGTGTGACAAGGAAAGAATGACTATCACCATACAATATAAAAGAGTCAATTCGTACATAACATCCTGAGTCCAACCATTTATTAGCTTCAGCCATAAACTTTTCTATTGTATCAAATGGAAATTGTGGATCAATTGCTATGACTTTACGTTCTTCACTAAGTTCAACAGTATAATCATCATCGTCCTCATTATCTTCACTTTCACTGTCGTTACTTAAAGTGTCTTCAGATTGTTCAAAAACATCAGAAATTTCAGAAAAATTAAAATTTTCATTCAGATGAGGAGGCATTTTAAAGCAAGAAATATTATAAACAGCAGAGACGAAACGACAAGAGCGGCGTGTAGAAGAAAAATGAAGGGGTGACCAACGCTCGCTCCGCTTTTATAATAGTATGCAAATGAGGGGTAGGTGCTGACCATGACCAGTCATCGACCCAAAGGAGTGGGGGAAGTACTTTTCTTACTACTTGGATGGAAGTAGGTTAGTAGGTCACGAGACTTAGAGTGTTAAAAAATAATGGGGGAGAAACACAACGCTATAACGCGTTGTGTTTCTCCCCCAGTATTTTTTAAGCAATAATTTGGAAAAAGCTATGTGAATTTACTTGCTACGCCCCCACCTTGTAATACCATCCTGTTTGTGTCTCAGGAGATAGTCTTTAGAGTCTAACTCATAAACTGATTTCTCTTTGCGCAAGGATTCAATCACTTTAATATTATATCTTAAGCCGTTACAAGTTGCCAAAATGTGTTCGTTGTCAATAACACTTTCAAAAAAATAGACACAACCTCTCTTAAGCCTATTTCCTTTCACACCAATAATTTTGGATTGGTATTCAACAGTGGGGGTTTCTGTCACTTGTGGTTCAGAAATGTGTTTTACGACATGTACACGGCAAAAACTTTCGTTTTTTACACATTTCCTCCCACAAGGTGATCCTTTCTTAATTCCCCTAGTAAGCATTTCAGGGCAAGTAGTGGGACGGCTAAATGCCCTACGACGCTCTTCTTGTAATAATTGAAATTGCTCTGAAGGAGCGGGTTTAGGAGTAGGTTTAGGAGTAAGTTTAGAAGCTGGTTTAGGAGCTGATTTAGGAGATGATTTAGTAGCAGATTGAGAGGAATCAGTTTTGTGATAGGTATGATCTTTAGGTGTACTAAGTGGTGGGGTAGGAGGCAATGGTGATAGTGGGATAATGGGTGTGCTAAGACGATGAACAATGGTTTCAACGGAAGGGGTATTAGGATGGTGGTTAACTGGCTTCTGCGGTGGCGGCATAGTAGTTGATGGTGGTGCGGAGTCCTTTGAAGGCGAAGGCGGTGAAAAAATACTACGAAGTCTAGAAGTGTTAGTTGGCGGAAGAATAGCTCCAGAAGTTGAAGGTTGAGATGCAAGTCGATTCTTGTAGCAATCAGGAAGGTTTTTGAGGCGAAGAGTTTTCTTAGGTGCAGGAACAGCCGTAGTAGAAATAGAAGTCGAAGTAGAAGTTAAAGTAGAAGTTGTAGTTGGCAGAAATAACATGGTTGTGGCTCCAAGTTCGCAGCGTAACGTCTGGAATCAGAATGAAATGTTAGCCGCAGTCGGTGCGTCTTTTATAACAATATGCAAATGAGAGGGGTAGCAGCTGGCCGAGACTGATTATTGACCTGGGAGGTGGGGGAAAAGGGGAAAGAGAAGGTATTTATTTAAAATAATTCGCATAACTTTTGACTAAAATAAGATAACCAAATTCTTCTTTTACCAAAATGTTTGTCTTACATAGACCTTTTCAATGATGTATCGCTTGTCCAAATCCGTCAATCCGTTATCAAGTTATAGCCATTTTAATTTTTCAGGTCATGACCGGTCGTTCACCCGTAGTGGGGGAAGGAGTGGGGGTAGGAGTGGGGGAAGGGGGGGGGGGGGGGAATCGACTCCATTTTTTCGGGGGGGGGGGGAATCGTCTCCATTTTTTCGGGGGGGGGGAGGGGGGGGGAGGGGGGGGGAGGGGGGGGGGAGGGGGAGGGGGGGGGGGAGGGGGGGGGGGTCATTGACCCTTCCGAAAGTGGGTCAAGGTCATTCAAGATTTATAATGATCCAAGGTGATGGGAACAGTAATACTGTTCCCACCACCCTGTTTGCCTAGCGGTTCCCACTCCCAACCCACTAGTTACGTTCTGCAAGGGAGGTCCCTGGGCCGTCCGCATCAAAGCGTAACGTCCCGTCCGCATCAAAGCGTAACCATTAATTTCAGGGAAACTGGAACAGCAGGGAGGCCCTGGTCCGTCCGCATCAAAGCGTAACGTCCCGTCCGCATCAAAGCGTAACCATTAATTTCAGGGAAACTGGAACAGCTAATGCAGAAACGCAACTCTAACACCCACCCAAACTAATCCCACCCATCATATTCCTAAACAAAATGCAAAAAACCTAGTCCGCAATTTGCGGATGTCCCACCCCTTCTAAGTGAAGTTCAACTGAACTTCTGAATTTACAGTTAATCTACCCCCTAACATCTAGCTGTAAGGCAAAACAAATGCACAAAACAAACATAAATTATTAGTACCAACACATCATTATTAAAAACCAAATAATTCAACACAACCAAATACCATCATTATTCTTAAAATTAATACACCTTAATGCTAAACACCTCTTAAAATTAATACACCTTAATGCTAAACCCAACTTATAACTAACATCGCAATGCGCAAATTATTTCTTAAATTAAATACACCTTAAAACTAAACACACACACACACATACCACATTGCATTAAAAAACGCAACATAGTAGAAGAAGTTCAAATATATATAGGCCTACTATATATTTGAAACCTCTTGCTGAGTCGCCAACAACCTTTCGCTATGAAAGTTGGTTGGCGACTGAAGCAAAGATATAGCTCCTATCGCTCCTCGGGTTTTCAAGGAGTGGGGGAAGTTGTTTCACTCCAGTACAGTGTTCAATCCAGTCCAATTCGCAGCAGTGTAAAAGGAAGGCGAAGGAGTGGGGAGCAGCATATGCACAGCAACGCAAAACCAAGGTTTGAGGTTAGAATTATCCATGTGCAGTAGCGCTAAAGTGAGTAATACAGGACTAGGCGCATGCGCAATAGCATAGTCACTATTCCGATCCGGAGAACTCGTTGCATGCGCAGCAGGTTTGAGGTTAGAATTATCCATGGCAGCTGCCATATTTAGTCTGGTTTCACCACATAAAGTCAACAACCGGTGGTGACCGGCCATTGACCTGGAAGAGTGGGGGAAGGAGTGGGGGAAAGAGTAGGGGAAGGGGGGGGGGGGGGCTCCATTTTTTCGGGGGGGGGGGGAGAGGGGGGGGGGGCTCCATTTTTTCGGGGGGGGGGGGGAGGGGGGTGGGAGGGGGAGGGGGGGGGGGGAGGTCATTGACCTTTCCGGTCGGTCATTGACCCCAAGGAGTAGGGATAGACACAGAACCCTACTTCTCTTACTACTCAGGTGAAAGTCGGTCAACCAGTCATTTGCTTGCCATCTGCCGCCATCTGGCTGGAGTTATTGCCTCTATAAAGGTGGGTAGTTTATCGCGCTACAAACATTCATTGCCTCGCATCCGCTCGGTCATCATCTCTCGTTAGTTTTATGTTATGACTACTTCACTTACTAGGTTTGAGGTTAGAATTATCCATGGAATAGCCTTCGTAAATTCTAACCTATAAAATTACTACTCTGGCTTTCTGTTTCAATTTCTTTTACACTTCATTTTATATCTCAGTCTTATTTTAACTTCTGAACTTAACACATCGGTTATGATGACTGCACAATGTTTAAAATTAAAGCTTTTGCGAACACAACACATATTACGAAGTACTTCTAAACCTTCAATTTCAAAGTGTAGAACTAATTTAAATAGAGTTAGGAAGAAGTACAGTTTTAACCCATTATACTCAAAGACTTCGCAGGTTAATGTTGATGATAATGTTATTTACAACATTTTGCATTCTATGTTACAATTCAACAACTTTGAACTTGTTACACCTATCGACTGTGTTCAACAAGTTTTTTTATTTTACCCCCACTATTCCTTATATAAGTGCTCTAACCACAATTCCTACTTCATCCTTCTCTATTCTGTTCAGCTGAGCTAATATTTGAGGTTAGACTTATCCATGGCGGCCGCCATGTCTGGTACAGTTTTACCACATAGAGTCGGCGACCGGTTATTAGTCTAAAGGAGTGGGGGAAGGGGTGGTGGGGGGAAGGTTGCCATTTTATAAGCCCTCTCCCTAGGCGGCGCTTCTCATTCGATCGCCAACTTTCAAACAATAAACACCTCTCCCATGGCACGAATGAATTAATTATCCCACTATCACCAACTAGTTCAACTTTGAACTATTTCTGGTGGTAGTTGGGTAGGCTTTTTTAAAACTTACTCTGGATGACCTTGACATACTTTCCAGGCCCCCAGTTATAACTGTTGAATTTCAGTTTTCATCTTACTCTTAATTTTTGTTCAACTTTTAGAGTTTAGTTAACACAGTTGAATTTTACTTTTCAACTAACTCTTCATTCATGCCCAATTCTACTTCAAATTCAGGGCATATGCTCTCGCCATCTCCACCCTGCAGCTGCCCTGGCAACTGACACCATCTGACCCCTGCAGCTGCCCTGGCAGCTGACGTCACTTCCGGTTTAGAAGTGGCTTTTTCCCACTACTTACACCGTAACTAACAGAGCATTAATACTAATAGTTGCACATTAGATTAAATTATTTCTACTAAGAATAATAATTATTCAAATTATAAATTATTGA
The DNA here is from genome assembly GCA_030545055.2 of Neoaliturus tenellus. Taxonomy (NCBI): domain Eukaryota; kingdom Metazoa; phylum Arthropoda; class Insecta; order Hemiptera; family Cicadellidae; genus Neoaliturus; species Neoaliturus tenellus. The sequence goes on along the minus strand of CM061535.1, from coordinate 43,574,362 downwards.
CAAATTTGGAAAATAAAAAATATGTATTTTAGAGTATAATATTTAAATGGAAAAAATTAAGGCTAAACTATTATAAGTTATAGGGAAAAAAATAAAATTTACATTACAGTACTTTTAAAAATCAAGATAGTAAAAATAAAACTTTGTCCTAAATATCTGTGTAGCTGCAACAACGTAGCGCAAGCCAGTTAATTCTATCCTTACAAGAAACAACTAACTGTAGCGAGAAACAGGTAACGCTTGAACGGTTGCCGACAGTGCTTAACTAATGCAACCGCATTCACTAAATTAAACTAATGCGCGGCCGCAACTAATGCAGTTGCAACTAATGCGGAGAAAACATTAGTTAAGCCCATCCCTACACTCCGTCGTACCCCCCGAAAATATTTTTATTGCACCCCAACGGGAGCAGGTCAAATTCAGACCTGTTGTACAATCGTCGCCGGCGTGGCTGTCGTTTAGTGGAGAATGGCCTTTTTTACTTCCGGGCGTCTCAGACGCAATTCACTCGCGAGTGCCAAAACGCAAGTGGAGAATTGCGGCAAATGTATTTATTTTTAATTGAAAGTTAGTTTGATCAATTATATTTGATTATTTACTACATAAAACCTAAATTATAATTATGATAGGTTTATACAAGTTAGTTTGGGATAGAGTGTCTAATATAATCTGCTGTTTCTGTTTCCCAGTTTTTACTAAGTAGAAATCACGTTATACACAGACCAAATCTCAATCTAGTGGTGGTGAGGTGGCACCACCCATAGACACGCCCAGGGGTGCCCATCCCCCCCTGGCCCAATGGCGCCACCCCCCCCCCCCCCAAACCCAAGCACCCCTAAATGCAATGCCGCACTCTCTCTTCTAAAAATTATACCTTCTCTTTTTAACATATGGCATATCTCTGCATACAGTATATATATAAAAGAGACTGGCTATGCATAATCGTCTATGCATGATTCTACATATCAAAATAAATCGAGAATGTTAAGTAAAATTCTTTCAAATATATGTAGTTTCAATTGAAATTTTTGAATTTTTCAATTAAAAACAAAAAAAAGTATCATGGTCCTGGATTTAGGGTATACCAATAACGTATTCCCTATATAGGGAAATTAGCTAAAAGGAGAAAAAACAGGAATTAGTGTTGGTTGGAACCTACATAAGAGATTTAACATAAATTGTGCAATTGGGTTTTTCTCTAGCTCCGTTATTATCTTGTGACACTCACAAATTCGCATTCATCACAAAAAAAAACCTTATTTGGGCTCAGGATGAATCAAATGTAATTTAGACCTATAAAAAAATATCCAATTCGATAGTTTGGACGAAAACAGTATACTATGGTATGTGAGGAGAACGTAAAAGTAAATTGTTTTCTCTTAATAAATGTTATGTTACATTATTTATCAATATAAAAATCCTGGGGTTCAAAATGATAAAATTATTTTAATTGATTATTTTTAATAAATTCCGTATACGGTTTCACAATTGAGTGAATAATAAATTAATCAACCGATCATCATGAAACTTTGCACACATATTCATGGAGGTATCAGAATTGACATAACTTAGGATACTTTTGATTTGAAAAGAATTATTTTTTACAAAACATAGAAAAATTATAATTAAATAATAAAACTTATTTGTTGCTGGTATTCCAGTGATTTCTAATATATACGGTGAAGTGTTACAGCGAGTGAGCATAGCGAACGAGCTAAACCTGACGGCGAGTAACGCGAGCGAAGCCGCGGGAAAAAGGTAGTACTGTAGCTCCACTTTAAGCTCCGCCCCTCGTGACGTCGAAATGACGTAGCGTTTTTTCATGGGGGTACTTTTCCTGGGGGTAGAATTCCGCTACCCCTCCATGGCAACCACCAACTCAAGGTCGAGAAAGACTGTTGTTGACGCGTCCTGATTAAGTTGGCTGAATATTTAGACTAAATGATATAATTTAATAGTGCAGTTTTCAATTAATATAATCAGTTTGTTGGCTTGTTTTGTTTTACTGAAGTATTTTAAATACTTTCTTTTAGGCCCGTTATAAATACATTTTTACACCCCCCCCCTCAGCAAGCAAAAAGGCTTATTTTTTAACAACCCGCCCCCCAAAATTTTGATGGCATAACTTGCGCCACGACCCCCCCCCCCCCTGTGGGCACCCCTGGACACGCCTATGGCCACTACAATTTGAATGTGCTCGTTGTCACTAAAATGACTAAGTTAGTCTCTTTAGCAAAAGAAAGTGTAAGCCCATTAGAAAATGTTCCATGTGAGTTGACATTAAAAGATTCAGGTTAGGTTATGTTCATTTTACTTTGTGAGAGCTAGAGAAGTTGTTATGATACAACTTCGTGGATTTTTTATCACAAATAGATTATCTGCTCTTACCCTGCTGTTAGTAAAGTAAATCCAGCCGATTATAAAAGGGGGGTGCTGCTTAATACCCACCTTCTTACAAAAAAATTAAAATAAATAAATAAAAATAATAACAAGTTGCTGTGAGATTATTTTATTTTTAGATTTTAAATGTCTATGGCCAACTTCTAATTACTTTATTATTTAAAGTGCATGATCGCCCTTACCCCATTGAAAAAATGTTTTATGGCCAGATCTGCAAAAACCGCATGTTTATACAGGGTGTCCAGCTTCGACTGTCTGTAACTTTTCTATGTTGTTTAGCAAGCCAAAATAAACAAAAAAGTTGATATAAACATATGTACTAAAATGCTTCGTTAACCCGCTAGCCACCATTTGTTTTTTTACACTTAATATTTTTTATTTCCATAACGGATAAATGGATTAAGTTCATATTTGGCATGGACCTTTACTACAACAATGGTTATTAAAAGAAAAAAAATATTTTTTTGGTCACACATTTTCAAAATGGCGGCCATTTTAAATCTTTAACCTCAAATGTCTCAAAAAGTGTAAATTTTATAAAAACTTTACAAGACACAAAAAAGCTGCAAAACGGATCGTGGCAGTTTTGGTGTCAATTGAGTTCTTATGGTCTCTATATGATAGGAAAAATATGGTACAGTATCCCTTGGAAAATTCCTCATAACGCTGCAAAGTGAAAATTAATCCTTATTTAAACCAATCTAAGACGTGATTTTTGTCGATTTGTTTACTGCTCCAGATGATCCATATCCTTCACTGAAATTTTAAAGTGTTTTGTTTTTTAACAGCCTGTTACCTCCGGTGTAGTCTCGTAGACCCTCTTCATAGGGCATGAGATCAGTCAATTCCTATCTTCTACTTGCTCTCCTTGCGGAGTTGCCAATGAAGATTGCATAATAAAGGAAAAGAAGGTTTGAGCTGGGTTGGTAATGGGATATGGTATAATTAGAGAAGATAATCAGAAATTTCATAAAAACACTCTTTTATGAGATACTGTTTTAAATTAATTTTAAACTTGGCTGGTTTACATACTATTTCTTTCACATTATCTTTCAATTTTGTAAATAGTTTTAGACCTCCAAATTCAGGTTTTTCCTCATACAGTTTTAGTCTATGTTGCACAGCATGATTTATGAGACGGTTTCTTGTGTTGTGTGAATGAGTATGAGTTGGAAACAACTTATTATCTACTAGGCCTACATATTTTATTGCTTCGTACATAAATAAGGAAGGAACAATCAGAATTTCAGAACAGAACAGAACGAAATAGACAACTTCAAACACAAGGAAAAATAAATAAAGACAAGGTAGGGTAAAAACATGCAACGCCCTCTATGCACCAGATGGTTTTTTGCAACTATGACATCATCATTCTCTTGACCATTATTAGTAAATGGTGACGTCATAGGTGCAAAATAACACCTGGTGCATAAAGGGTGTTGCATGTCTTGACCCCTACCTTCTCTTTATTTTATTTTAAATTCCTTGTTCAAACCTATGATGATTTGACAGGTACAAATGAAACCAAATACACTTAATGTTGCAGTCGTTTTGAAATCAGTAAAATAAATATTTAACAGCTGATGCTTTAATAAAATTTTGTTGCTATACTACAAATAGGTGATCGAATTTATGTATCTAAACTTAATGGTTAGGCTATATATTAATATTTCTTTACACATATGTTTTTATAACTATCAACTAATGAGTTTATGTTTTGGAAATTAAACATAGGCCTAATCTTTTGATTGTAAAATACTTCCCACCGTATTATAATCAATTTATTTTTGTTATAACTAAGTCATTTAACTTCCTTATATTCTTAACTTTTATCCTTTTAAGGTCATGTAGGCTTATGCTTCTACATGTTTAACAATTGGTTTATTGTTCTCACTGATATAAACAATTGAGTACAAAATGTGAAGATGCAGAACTATGAAGAAATAAGTATTGTATTATACAAAAACATATACCACGAATACGAATAAGAAAATTTGATGGAAATAAATAAAGTGTAAACTAAAGACAGAGAAAAACATTTTGAATGGTGTTTAAGTAATGGTAAAAACCTACTATATGATTGACTTAGAGGACAATACACGTCCAGTAGCATTTAGTACACCCTGGAATGTACCTCTTTCTACCTTTGCGTGATAAAGTTAAGTCAGAACTTAAAAGCATGGTTAAATTAGACGTCATAAGTCCTTTGGGAGAGCCCACGGCCTGGTGCTCAGCGTTGGTGGTGGTACCAAAAATTAATGGTGGTTAGACTGCTTGGATCTAGCAAACTTAAAAACAAGAACGTAAGAAGGCAAAAATTCTAATTGTTAGAGATTGAAGAAATACTTGGTCATAGTGGTAATTCTCTGGTGAAAAGAAAATCATATCAAAATTAAATTTGACTGGGTCAGCAAAATTATACCAATAATTGGCAAGACAACTGAAATGAAATCATTGTAAAATCATTTAAGATAGTAAGGAGAATATTATAAACTATTCATAAACTTATAAAAAATATCTTTATATTTTTTAGATTCCTAAATAAATGGAAAGATTTAAGTTTAATATTATGTTGTCAGGGTTCTCATAAATTTTGTGACCATCAAACTTAAAAAACATCACATTCTTCAATCATCATAAAAATTACTCCCATTTTTGACGCGCTGTTAGCTAGTGTTTATTATAATAAACTATACTGTCTAATGAATCCTTTCCTTTAAATGAGCAAAATAACGAATCGTCAAAGGGTATGCGATGTTTTTTACACGTCCCAAAGGGAAAATTCGCCTAGAAGATTTTGGGCTTCTATTGGGCCACCTCGACCTATCCGTGTTTATTTGATCTTTTTTAGATCAGAATAGAAAGACGTCCACAATATATCTTTCCCCCCCCTCTCCCCTTCCCCCCAATGCAGGATCAAGGACAACTACTCAGCGGAGTGGCGTCTCCTGCCATCCTCACCCTCTCACAGTTCAGGGGAGGGTAGCTAGTATGGTGGTTACCTCCTATCTCCTCTGTTCCCAATTTTCTCCGAAACCAAATCCGTAAAGGAGATTAATAATGTCCTTTGAATTCCAGTGTGACCCTTATAATCACCTGCCTCTACCCACGTTGTGGTTACGAAGCCACCACGGAGCTTGGCGGTGAAGCCCCGTTGCTCATATCCACCATCTCACCCCCGCCACCCTTCTTTATCCAGCCCCTGCATTGTCTCACTAACAGCCCCGAAAGACAATTACATTTCCTTGTGGTACCAAACCCCTATATTTTAATTTTTATTATAAAGTAAAACTTGTTATGTTCTTGTTTAATTAAACCACAGTTTAGTATGCATTTATTGTGCTTTTTTACCCTTATTGTTAACAAACCCTAAATAGTGGTAATTTCCCCCAAAAAGCCATATTCAGCTATCCGTTCATTTCTAGAACTTGAGAAGAGAATAGAAACCCAGCACTGACCAGAAATGAAGTTGTTTGCACACCATTAGAGGGTTAATTCCCCTGAACATCATGATATTAGTTTCCTAGTTTTCATTTAAGAAAACAAGTTTCTTGATTTCTGGGGTCTCTTGTAAATTATTGATGCAGTTACATGGTTCGTTCATAGCTTTTATATTTTATAATGTTTTTAACGTCTTTAATGTTATTTTTATTACAGTATAAAACGATTGTTGCCAATTTTTTGCCAACTTTATGACTAGCAATACTTTGACCTTTCATTTGTTTCTTGGTATTTGTATCCAACTAGTTTACCCGGCATGCTTTGCAATGTGAACGTAAGGAATCTTTTACCCTTCAGGTGAGCTTGATCGCTACGCTCACTCAAATCTGGGTCAGCTTGTTTGTTACGCCCACTCGCCGCAACTCTATAATATTGTAATTGTATGAACACTATTTTTTTGGTGGAATTAAACTTCATTATGTCATTTCATTATTTTAATATTCTATAGTTTTTTATTATCAATCTTCCCTCAATATACATTAAATGAAAACAGCTGTTTATAGAACTAATATTTCTAAATGTAATCATATGTTCCGATACAAAACTGTCGCTTCCATAAGAATAACATGGTAATTTTGAAGACGTATAGGGCGAAGTCCTATGGAAGAATCTGGATAAAAAGTATGCTATATGTTCTTCCTGGTTCTAATCTACCTCCCCACCAATTTTCAGCCAAAACGGTACAACCGTTTTTGAGTTATAGAAATTGTAGATAAAGAACTTTCTTTTATATATATATATATATATATATATATATATATATATATATATATATATATATATATATAAATCATATGGCAGGTAATTGTTTATTGATTTTTTTTGTGTTCACTGAATAAGTTTGCCGAGAATGTTAGGCCACTGCAGATGTGCCTTTTTTTGCCATAAATCAATACTGTACTTCCATAGAAGACACATAAATTTGGAGACTCTATTCTAAACCAAAGGGGATGGAAGAACTGAAAAATTAGTCAAAGCATAGTAAAATGAATTAGCTCCTTGCACTTGACTCTCCGCAGAAATTGCCTCTATTGTTGGTTAATTTGGCTGAGTTCAACCGCATGAAAGCTTCTTCATGCTTGAGTTTATTTTAAAGAAGAAAACAGAGTATGGTGATACATAAATAAAGGTTAAATCACACTGAATATGTAGTGAATCCATACCGAATTAGATACTAGAATAGATACGGAATAGAGTTTTAAATAATAAAGAAACAATGTAAAGAATTAAAAAATTGTACGTTCCTTTTTTGACGTTTTGTGAATGTAAAGTGTTATAAATTGAAATTTAGTACCTTCATATAAGTTGCAATTAGTTGTTCCTTTCTTTGTCTTACTTCTTCCTCAATAGCTGCCCTATGCTTCATGTACCTTATCCTTTCTTCTTCAGACATTCGTGCCAGTTTGCTTCCTTTTCCTTCATTTTTACTTTTAGCTCTAATTTATTTATTAACAGTGATTGCTTTAATGCAATGTTTCCTTCTAACGACTGATTCAGTTTTTACATTCCGTTTGGTAAGGCGCTGTGACACTGACACACAGTAACTAAGCAACCGACAACTGTCAGGGTCTTAGAGACCAACTTGTATCCTAGCAACCGACAATAGTATCTCAGCAAACAAAAATAGTCTGTATCCTAGCAACCATATCTTAGCAACAAGCAATTGAATTAAAGATCCAGGCAACCATGTTTCATGCATACTAAATATCTGTGAGCATTAAAACTTTTAAAAATAAATCTTAACTTGATTTATTAAAAATCATTTAATAATATTTGTTAGCCTAATGTTGTTTCTAAGCATAACTGTAGGAGACTATGGTATAGGCATTTCACTAACACTTGGAGGATATTGAGGAATTATGATATCGAGGTAAACTATTCCATTCATTTTAGTTCTTCTAGTATGTTCAACATTACTATCCAGGAGAATTCTCTCAATACAGATTTTTGCACCTTCTAAAAAAATTTTTTTAGAACTTAATGATGGGAAGTCTGGTTGTAGTACAACACAAATTTTTGTCTAGATTCTTGCTGACCAAGTGATTAAAAAGCATTAGGTTTTATAACAAGGAGAAACATATTTTCAAATACTGTATTTAACTTGGTCCTTGGCTAGTTTAAGCCCAAATTAAGTTAGAGTTGGTACAATAAATAAGTTATTGATTGTCTACCAAATTGTTACATGGCACAAGTCATAGTGTCATGATATCCTGTTATGTACCTTAGCAACCGATGTGGCGATGGATAATTTGAATATTGGGTGGCAAGGCAAGGCATAGAGAAAAGAGGTGTGTGTCCAGAGTCAGATCGAGACATAAATGGACCTGTTGCTAGTGTTTTTAACAAAAAGATAGAAAACTAAACAGAATTGAGGCTCCGGTCTACCAGAGCCCGAATGCTGCCTCGCGGCCGCAGAGCTAGGCGAGTTTTATGGCTGCAGAGGTTTACGGGAATCGTGTTTTAAAATTAACTCATTAAGATAGAGATTAACTCTTTTCTAAAAGTAGAAAGAAGGATCTCGTCTTCTCTGGTTTTAGATTTTTTAAATCAAATTTCCAATTTCAGTTTTAACTGTCTAAAATCATCATTTTTTATCTAGTGGCGAGGTTTATAGATGCAGAGGTTTACGGGAATCGTGTTTTAAAATTAACCAATTAAGGTAGAGATTGGCTCTTAACATTTTTTAAAAGCAAAAAGACGGATCTCGTCTTCTCTGGTTTTAGAATTTTTTAATAAAATTTCTACTGACTAAAACCATGTGGTTTTCTCTATCCAAATGCAAGGGGTTTTTAGAATCGTGTTATCTTATGCTAAATGCAGCCTAGAGCTATAACTAAGGTGTCATACTAAAGAAGAATAACGGTGCTAAATTTCCTTAGTTACACTTTGATAATTTTATTTCATACAACTAATAGAAAACTTCAGTTAAAAATTAAGAAAAACAGATGATTTTAAACAGTTATAGTTGAAATTAGAAATGTTGTTAAAAAATTCTAAAACCACAGAAGATGATTTCGTCTTTTTACTTTTAGAAAAAGTTAAGAGCCAACCTCTATCTTAATTGGTTTTAAAACACGATTCCTGTAAATCTCTGAAGCAAGTAAGCCATCAAATTCGCCTATGGCCGCGGCCGCGAGGCGGCATTCGGTATCGTCGTTCAGGCTCAGGTAGAGTGGAGCCTTAATGTTATGATTTGTTTCCAGTTCCCAAAGTTAGTTGAGTTGGCGACACGCCTATTTAACACTCACTGACTGTACACTTGCTTCTCTTAGTTTTTAGGTCTTGGTGGAAAGTGCCAAAAAGTACTGTTGTGGAGACACAAGTAAAAATATGAAATAAATTTTAATAAGCAACAATATTTTATTTTCTTTTTTCTTTACTATAGCCCGTTTTTAAAACGATCCTTCATGGGCCGGGCCCATAAATAGTGATGGGAAGTGTATCCTTACTAACATTCGATTGGCTGCCTTTTTCTTATTTCACTGTTGAATATCAGCTGGTAATTTCACATGACAATATGTTACGTATCAGTTTTACAATATAATTGGTAACCGTTTCAGTTTATAATCGGTTGCTTACCTAAGTGTAACTTCTTAACAAGGCATAGCTTTGGCTTAAAAATATAACAGCTGACTAGGAGTCACTGAAAGACATAAGCTATTATAAACGTTATTTAAGGAGATCTGGTACTCGATCATGTTTGTCACATGTTAAAACGTTTTGTTTACAGTTAAATATCTCTTCCCCACCCCAATATTCTCAAGAAAAATCAAGTTGAAAAAAAAGGACTTACACATGATAGATTGGTAACCAAATTTTTTATGAACAGTTGCAAACTTATTTTATATTCACATATTATAACAGTTTGTTGAACTGGCACAATTATGCTTTCTACAAACTTAATTAACGTTAACAAGGTATTCTTTAGTTTATTTTTATAATAACAGGTTGACCAAGCCTTGCTCATTGGTTTTTACTCACTTTTATTGTAGTAGCATGATAAAGAGGCTATTAAGTTGACACCAACAACCAAATATACCTTATCACGGTTCTAGGGTGTCTACTTAATATTTCACAAATAAAATTCCCAACTTTTCCAGGCCACTTTTCTGAAAATTCCCGACCAAAAAAGCAGAATTACAACCATCATTTTTGCTAAATTTTCCAATATAGATTATTAAGTTTTGTAAAGTAACGTAAAAATCTTGTATTTTTTATACAAAAAGAGTTTTCCCAACCAAAAACCTAAATTCCCGACATTTTCATTACTTTTCCCAACCTCACAAAATTCTCGACGTCTTGACTTTTCCCAACTGGTAGACACCCAGGTTTCAAAACCAATGAAAGTAGGTAATGTTATTTTATTTATCTTTTGTTGTTATTTTGTTACAAAAATGGTTACTCCTAAGACCAATGTTAAAAATTACAATTTTAAAACTCTTCTTTAGACTAAAAACTAATTTTCTTGGGATTGAGTTTGTTTCTAAAATTTTTGGGCCCAAGTACTTCTAATTCCAAATTTTAAATAAAATACTGTATACCCCCAAGATTTTGAGATAAAATGTACATATATAACTTCAGACGCTCCTCGAGTATAGACTCAGAATCACTACTTTTTTGTCTTTAAGCTCATAGATACAAGCAATCGACATTGTCAACTTAATCTACATGATACATGCACTACACATAGTCATTGGATAAATAATTACTGTAACTCTGTTAGGAGTATAGGATTACACAGTACACATGTGCCCTCTCATGCCTGTTTTGTCTACTGTTGAATACATCCTTTCAATCATAGGGTCCCAAAAGAGAATTTAGAAGATTTGAAATTTGCACTTCCACATTTGAAAAGATTATTGAACAAAATGGATTTTTCATGCCATATTGCTTCTATTATGCATTCTCAATGTATTTTTGATCTAGTTGTTAAGACAGATATTTTATGTTTAGTTTAGGCTCTAATATCATGACAGTATCATCTGTTCTATACCAGCAACGCTGGTTGTAAAAAGAATGTATATGTGGCAATGAAGATATATTTTTATTCTGATTAAAATATTGACTTGAATTTTTATTCCATTATTACGTAATATTTAATTTCTTCTACAAATTTTTTATCAATAGAACTGTTTTCCTTTCTTTCTATTGCTTTATTTAATAATTATTTACTATTACATGGGAGTATACGGATGATTAATAACTCTTAAATTTGTGTTTAAATATAAAATGTATTTAATGTAAAATCACTAAAAATTAACATTGGAATTTTAAAGAATTATTTATAAAGAACATATAGCTATATTACAAAAACTAATTTCACCATGAGATGATAACTTTAAATAATTACTCAAATATTACAAAAAAATTACAATTTTTTTATTTGATTTTTTTTTTTAATTAAACGAATAAAAGTAATACATACGGTACACCACAAGAAATACCGTATTGAAAACTCATGGCCTTAAAAAAATACAGTTGGATAAATCATAATAGTAGTAATAATAAAAATAATAAAAGTAGAGAAGGCTTGATGGTGAATTTAATGGCACTGCTCTTGCCCTCCACTGCTGCCACCCTGTCCTCGTCCACGCTGTGAGGGGCCTCCCCTCCCCCTCCCACCCCTACGCGCCACATGCGCCCGCAGAATAGCCGACTTGCCTCGTCCTAAAAAGATAAGACCATATGTTACAAAACTGTCTTACCTTAAGTCTTCTTGACAAGGAAAATCTGATAAAATCTGCTGTCAAAGGAACTCCTCTTCTGATCAGATTTTTCCCTGTGGCAACAAAAAATAATACAACAGGTCAAGTTGAAACTGGTTGATTAGAATAATAGTTATGTCCTGGCTCTATAAATCACATATGTTGTAAAGATAATTAACTTAGTTGAGTGAGGGTGGCTCAGGCAACCCTAGCGCTGGGAGCGGCTAACTCGCATAACCGCATAACTCGCATAACCCCGGTATCAGAGGGGTATTGCGACTCATAGTTGAAGAAGGATGGTGTGTGCATATGAATAATTCCAGTATTCGTGCCGTGAAATGTGATGTCACCTTTGGGCTACAGTTGAGATTTTTAACATTGATTCTTATGAAGCAAACCGGTATTTTTTTGCTTAAACTTTATTTTCTCGGTGTAAAACAGTTTGAATTCGCAAAAGACAGTACGGCAAATTCCCTCTTAACCGGCCTACCCTGACACAAAAATAACAACTTTTTAACAGGCAACTTTTTATCTCAACATCCGGTCGTATTTCGCCGAAACCTAATTTTTTTATGTACTGTACAATTTAATTCAACATTATTTCATACTGACCTTCTCAACCCAATTAAAATGTAACATCCTGGACGGAACTGAATGCCACCAGAATCCAATTGGACCGACTATCCATTAATCCACAATAAAGAAACAAATTGTTATTAGTTTAGGTTTGTTGTGGATTTCATGGGTATCGGATGTTAGCTGTAAATCATACACAGTAATTTATTTAAAGTTGTTTTTCAAGTGCTAATTATATTTAGGCCATATAAAATTGTAGGTTGGCGTTCTTAAATGAACATCGGTTTAACCGGCCAATTCATTATCCGGTCATGGCCTGGTCCCGAGGTGGGCGGTTAAGAGGGAGTCCACTGTAATCTGCAGTAAATTTTGATTAAACCTATATAAGTTTAAATTTTAAATTATTTAAACACCAATATACTTCTTAGTTTTTTATTTTTACGGATAAGCCTATATAAGTTGTTTAACTTTTTTACCTTTTATATAATTTATTTTCTTTTACCTAGGTAACGATATAGTCCTGGAGCAGTTCTTTCCTCAATACAAATTTACAAAGGAACTTTTTTAATTGGTTAAATAATGTTGTTTTTCCTCTTCATGAAAATAAGCGTGAAAAATTTATTCAAGCCATTTAGTTTTTAGAATAGCTTTAGGATGTTTTAAATTTAGCTTTAGAATTATTTTAATATTTAGCAGTAATTAGGATAAAAACCAGTCTACTTTAAATCATATAGTTCTTTTGTTCATTTTTAATATTTTGGGTTAAAACAAGTGTAATTTATTATCATAGTTAAAATTGAATTTTCCCAGTTGGATGACCATAAAATATCTTAATTAATTACTTTAGGAGAACGCATGTTTTCCTACTATTTGATCAATTCTGTGAGATCTCAGAGTCGAAGTTAGGACGGTAAAGGTAACATTTATTTTCCCCATTTACAGCCTAAAACTTAATTTTAAATCTGAATAAATAACTTTAATTCAATCACGATTAACCCAGTGGACATACGGACGGTGTAATTATGTTACCGGGACTTGCTATATAGTGCTCCGCTACGGTAAAACTTGGTACACCAAAAGTGAGGTTATCAAAATAATAACAAACTTCTCACATCAACCATTCAAAATTCAAGGTCGATAGAGGAAAGGCATAACTGCTTTCTGAAGATCTGGTTTCTGAAGACTGCCTCAATTATCCAATAATCGAACCAATGCACGTATAATAAAAATTCATGGATTATGTGTTGCGTGTTGATTAGACGATTATAACAAAATTTGAATCATAGTTCTACGATGTTTAACAACCATTTTAAAAAGGGATAAACCTCAGACAAAAGAGGAGTTACACCTTTGGCAGTGGCCAAAATTCAGAGAATTCCCCCATACCCGGGCTGCCTTCCAGTGCCTAACCGGCCGGCCGCACTACAATAGGGGGTGTTTTGTCAACAAAGGATTAGGAAGGGCCGAACTACCTGCCTCCAGTCTCTCTAATTTTGGCGACAACTTTAAAATGTTGATGTTTCAACAATTTATAAACCTCGTTTCTTCGATGGTGACAACCACAGTTGTTGCAGAAATTGGCACCATTGCTCTTATGGGACAAAGTTCACCTGTGGCACTAGAGTCAGTTCAAAAGCTGACAATTTTAACTGAATTTTATTGGGCTCCACAAGGCCCAGAACATACGAGCGACTAGCAGCTGTGTCGATGCAACATCATTTTGCAGCGGCGATTGAGCAGTGCATGTATAGGTTAAATGTAGCGGTACACACGTAAACGCTTGTGTGAACAGGGCCTAAGACCCAATCTATACAGCAGTAATAGAGCGGTGGGAGTATTTTAATGCATCAATCAGCTGATAGTTTACTATGGACTAAAGAGGAAATTCTATACGAGCACGTTAAAAATAGCGTAACGTCTAATACCGCGGCGGTGCACGGTCTGTAATAGCGGCAATATTACTGTCTGTATAGTATGCTGATAGAATGGACCAAAAAGAACTGCATTGGTCAAAAACCGGGACTGGACCCTAAGGACGATCGTGCACTTTAATAATAGAGTAATTAAAGGTTTTCCATAAACATTTAAAATCTCAAAATAAATTACTCTTACTTTTAAAGCAACTTTTTTTTTGGGGGGGGGGGGAGGTTTCTACCAGACACCCCCTCCTTTAAAACCGACTGGATCCGCCCATGTGCTGATTAAAATTACGATTGTTGCTCATCTGGACTAGGAACAGGTACCAAAACCAAATGAACACAATCAAAAACTCTTTCATTGGACCAAATAATGTGAAATACAATTTGGCTGTAAAATGCCTAGAATTTTAAATACTACATGCCAGGACTTTAGAGTCAATTTGGTCATTAAACATGAAACAGTAATAGACCATGTCACATACAGCGTTAAAACGAAAAGTATGACTTGTGAAAAACAAATTTCAATGTTACTATTCAATTCAAAATTATTCGATATTCCGAATATCAAATTATTATACAATTTGATTCGAAACTCAAAACCACTATTCGCACATTCCTAAATGAAACACATATAAAACAATTAGTTACCTGCTTCAGAAGTAGAAGCCTGGTTCTCTTTCTTTATGAACATTGGGGCATTCTTCAGCATATCTGGCAGAATGAGGAACACTATCTTTGAACCTATAAAAAGAAAGAAGAATAAAGGAAAACTATGGAAAAATAATTGAAAAGACTTAGTGAAATAAAATTTGGCAATGATAATGTTTAAATTGTGAAACCAGTAAAAGACTTACGTAAATTCCCCAAACTATGTACATTCCCATACAATGTAAAATATTGTCAGCGGAATAAATGTTATTATAGCAAATTATTATTATTATTACCTCTGATGTAGGCGTTTTCCACGTTGGCTGTTTTTCCATCTCGATATGTCACAGTAACTTCTTTCAGATGACAACTCATGTTATCCTCGGCCTCTACAAGCTTCCCTCTGCAAATGTCACCCTGGATGGTCTCTAAGGTGACAATATGGCCTTCTGCCTCATGTAATACTTTAATGGGCACTCCAATAGACATTTCTGTTTCTGAAACCGAACCATATGTAAACTAAACAACCATTTTTCTTTGGCACAGTTTGACTTTCGTAGTGGTAGGGTAAGTCTACCGTAGATGCCATGGTCTATGAGGTAATTAAAACTCTTGAGTCTATGGCTTTGGGTCTACACTTGTTTTGACTAAAAGGATTATAATTGTGCGAAAAAATTGTAAACAATCTAAACCAGACCCTAACCACTGCCAAATATCAAAATAATCCTAAAGCTATTCTAAAAATTATCCGATTTGAATGGGTTTTCTCAGGTTCATTTTTACTAAGAGAGAAACAACACTAACAAACCAATTAGGAAAAAGGCTGTTACATTTTCTTGTAAAATTTTTTTGAGGAAAGAACTGCTCCGGCTCATTGACCTTCAAAAAGGCAGACGACCGCCGCTCCGCTACGTTGTTACCACGTTACACTAGAATATTACATTATATGTCCCCAGTAATAACTTCTATTTATTGGGAATTAATTATTATTACAGTGTTGCTCCTTAATTTGAGATCTGTTTCTGATTAAAACAACTTTAAATAAACTTTTAAATATGACTATTTTTATTTTTTTAGCTTAACTTTTTCTAATTAATCAAAGGGGAGCTGCAGCCAGCACAGCTCCCCACTGGATCTGCCCATGGTCGGCCGTTTGGCTACAAGGCAGCGCTTACTGTGTTCATGAGGGTTGAACCATGAGTTAGACGCTACCTAACGGCCAGGCCTCGAATATGCACGCCAACTGGCAGAATATTTAACAAGGGACCGTTGCTAACTAATGCCAAGTATCTTATTGTGTATAATTTTATGCACAGTAATTTATGGTATGAATACAAATTTGACCATGAAATCTTAAAAATACACCAACCTCATCTCATTAGGTAGTACGGCTATAGGCAATGGTGGCACTACCCGTGTAATCTACACACCTATGAGCATACCCTATAAGCAGTGGTGCAGTAAAGCCAGGGCGGGGTTCCAGCACATCTTTAAGAGCCAGAGAGACGCTTCGCCACGGCATCTGGTGCCACGCCAATGTCCTCAGTAACAGCACAAATTTTAAGAGTTTCGCCCGGTTTCCTTGAAATGGCTATACCTCCGGTGTTTTCACTGTGTGATATCTTTCTCAATCACGATTGTTAAGTGTAAAAGCAGATCAGGGTGTCTATCAAAACCCAAAATCAAAATTCTCTGACTTTTCCTGGTGTATTTTTAGGCTCCTTACGTCTTTTTTTTATAAAATACAAAATTACAAAAAATTTATTTTGATATTATGTTAACTTATACCACTCTAGGATCTTAATTTAAGTCTTCTTATTACACACAGAGTAAATTTGTTGTAATGTTGATTATTAACTTTACTTCTTCAATAGATTCAATAGATCTTTATTGGTCTTTAAGCATCTTTACAGAGCAATAGACATTGTCAATTTAATCTAAACTTAATTTTAAATATGTACATATAAAGTAACATAAAACTAACTCAACGAATATTACCTCTAAAATTAAAAAAATCTTCCACATCATAAGCCTATCTTTCTTATAAAAGATAGGCTGTTTTAGAATATGACTCACTATTAAAATTTGACTTGTAAATCTGGAGGTCATTTTTAAAGTCAAAAGATAAATAAATATAATGGGGGAAGGAGGTTTTGTTAGTGGGAGACGGGTATGTTATTGGCTGACTGCAACACTGAGATAGAAGGCTAGGTCCCCAAATACCGTTATAATATTATAAAATGGCCAATCAACAACTATATAACTAACACTGCAAAAAAAGATGTCTTAATAGCAACAAAATCGCATCGAATTATTGAAGTTAACATGATATAGAATACCATTCTGTGAAAAATGTCACAAATAGCGATTATCGGTGTTTGAAGAGTGGTACACTGGAGAATTAATTGATTGACGAAATGCCTAGGTTACCGAGCGTTTTATGTATTGATTAACAACATCCTTATTTTTCCTAGAATGCTCTGCTCACTCTTAGTAAAAGTTACGGTAACTAATTTGTAATTATAGGCTCACCCTCTTCTCTAACCCCGGCTTCCTTGAACTCAATGATTCCCGAAATTTACCGCTTTCTGGCTACTCACAGCTCCGAGGCCAGCTACTTTTAGCACTGCACCACTATTTCTAAGGAAGCTTCGGTCAATCTTAACCAAGTGGTAGGTATAATCACTGTTTACCACTCCCCACTCCAAAGCCATATTATTTACAGTCTTGTACTCTTTGGACATTCTGCACATAGTCCACGGTGCTCTTTTCCTGCAGAAGATGAGAGCCTTATGGCCAATTGCACCTTCACCTTCTGAAGGTACATCAATTTTCAATGACTTAGAATGCTCCTATAAAGTCAAGACCTGCGTATTCACCTCTAATATAACATTGACAAATTTTCTAAGAGAGAGAATCAGCATGACAGCGTGTCTACACAGATTGGGTCATGTCCAAGGCTGTACTCCATAACCGTACTCGATAACTATACTCGGCATGATTTTTAACAAGTTACCTGATGAGAGAGGTGTCTACTAAAATTTGATTTTAGAATTCCAGTATATTTCCAATATTTTCAGTGTATTTTCCAAAAATTCCAATATTACTCACGAACAAAGAATCGAACATACAGTACGGTAACAATTATGACATTTTGTTTATAAAAAATTGTATATACATTTTAATATAAAAATAAAACACTTATGGTTAATAAGTACTTTCTAACATTTAAATTTGTTTAATTTTTTTTATGAGAGCCTCCCAACTCTAACTCTAGCCGCCTCCTCACGTTCCTCCGACGTTGTTATGCATTTATTAAAACAATACCGTAAAAAAAAAAAATTGAATAGTTCACTACAAAAAATTTTTTTTAAATAGATTAAGGTAAAGTTAAGAAATAAGAATACAATTTAAGACAGAAATTTAAATTTTGAGTATGGTACCTTATACAATCAAACATTTTCTAAGTTTAATCTTTACACAAATATTTACATTTTTTTATTATTTAACTATTTGAACAGAATATGTTTTCTTAAAATATTTTTACATTGGTATGTACGGATCAAAAGAAAAAAAATTATGTGTTATCCATAAAAAAATACAGATTTGAATAAAATAAAAAAATTCAGTCGCTATTATGAAATTCCAGTAAAATTCCAGTATAATTCCAGTAATTCAAGTATTTCCAGGATCAGTAGACACCCTGGTATGTGTAGGCTATACTCCAAGAATTTTTAATCTGTGATGTTTAAGGGACAGTTTAGGTCAGCCAGAATGACAGTAATGAAATTAAATGAAAATTTTTTATTTGTTCCTTATATACTGTATTCATAAATTAAATTATAGCAACAAAAAAAAAACATGACATGGATAAAACTTGCATAAGAAGTCATTTATACAATTCTTTAAAAAATACTGCTATCAGTACCTAGTGCCAAAAATAGTGGAGTACCAAGGTTAGGCTTAGTGTTTATAAACAGTCCTCCGTAGCGTTACCATATCCTCCGGGATTGAAAAGAGGACGCCTAGTATTTGTCGCGAGCTGGATTAAACAACCACAAAATCTGAATTCCTGATGCCCCCAAACCCCCCCTCTAATTAAATATTACAGGGTGTGAAACTGACAAATGCTTAAATTTTCTAGAATTAACTGTAAATTTCACCTTTTTCAGTTGAATAAACTTTTCTACTAAGGATACTAAGAAAGGTGCAAATTTATAAGTATATTAAATATTTAGGAAAGTAGGTAATAGGTACGGTAGGTTTTTGAAATCAGTAGGTTTTATTTAGTTATTCATTAGATATCATTTTCTAATACCTATACCTACAAACATATTATGAGAAAAAATATTGGGAAATGCCAAGTGCACATAATTTTTTACATACTGTAGTTACTGTAGAAACTGTAGTTAACAGGAGGTCCTTCAAGCTTAGCCTTAAATTAAATTATGAGTAAAGCAAAAATTGTTGAAAAACAACAGTAGTTAGTATTTGAAAGTAAGAGAGAGAAATTAACTTTATTAAAAGTTACAGATCTGACTGGACTTCCAGTTGGCCACAGTTGATCCAGAATACAAACAATTTGATTGTGATACAAAAAGAAATTTTTCAATTACATACAGTAAAATAAAAGTTATGTATTTGGCTGGAATAAGTGATGATTTAAAATTTTGATAGAGTCTCTTATAACACTTATACAAATTAAATCGATAATTTTTGATGGTATTTCGTATTTTTTAAAAAAAATCAACAAAACATTTTGGAATGGTTCCACGACTGCCAATTAGAATGCCAATCACAATCCAGTTTTTGATATTATACTTTTCTGATAGGTATGGGATGCAAGGTTCGTATATTTTCTTCTTTTCGTTATTTACTTCTTCTACCTGCTCTTCCCCTGTTTCTGTCCTTATGGTTGGGTCAATTATTAAAGCCTTGTTTTCTTTTTTAAATATTGCAATAATGTCGACACGTCTTTGAGATCCGTCAGAAGATGTTGCACATATTTCTTCAAATATTTCCCACCTGGTTTCTTAAAAGCACCTGCCAATATTGATCTTATTTTATGGTGATCTTATTTTATAGTTTCAGTAGACTCTTAACAAAGACTACTAAGTAAGGTCACTTTTTCACAATACAAAAAGGAAAAAGACTCTTAGGCACTAAACAACTAATCAAATTATATCCAAAATCTAATGGTCATATTACTGTAATCAAAGTAAGCTGTAACGAATAAGAAGTCGATAACATATCCGCTAAAACATCACCTCACTCACTCACTGAATAGACTGCTGACATAGCAATAAATTCAATGCAACTAGGCTTGTACGGCACTGGAGCTTACGTATAAGGATAAGGAATATCATACAAACTGTTTTAATAGAGTAAAAAGTAAATTTGGTATTACTTTTTACTCTAGGTTAAACATTTTAAACAATCTAAAATGCGATTTAATAACAATCTGGACGAAGTGACAATGGTGACAATATCAAAACCTTGCTATTGGTTGGGTTATAACATAAATACAGATGTTCGGTTTGCTAATTCCAAAAAGCCGGACAAACGGACTGATTCTAAAAATCCGCCTGGACTTTTTTTTATGCTACAAAAAGAAAAGAGGACATGTCTGGGGAAAAGAGGACCAATGGTACCAGCGACCAAGGAATACTATAGACTAGCAATCCCTATCCGTTAACATTGATAGGTGTTGAAGCCACTTTCTGTAGTTCCACATAGTCGAACTAGTCGGTCTACTGCTCGCAACAAGCACAAATTTTAATTCACCGAGTTTCATTAACACTGTAAAAAAATATAGTTATAATCAAGATAAAATTTTGATATTTTAGTATGATGAACACTACTATATGGTACCTAATGTACTATATCGTACCTAAATGGTAATATTTTTATGTCAGAATTAAAACAATAACACGAAGAAAAATATAAAATTATAGCAAAGGACTTGTTGGAAATTCATGACACCAAAAAGTTAGTATGCAAGGAAGTTTTTTATTTTTTGGTTAGTGAATTTTGTCAACAAGAAAGTTGTTGGAAAAGACTTAAATCGTAACTTTGTAGTTAATTTTTTTTTTTTTTTGTAGAACGCTTAGTTTTGGTTTTATTCTAATTCAAAGTTAATAGTTTAATTGTCGACGGGTCGGCTGCAGCGACCTGTGCTGAAGCTCGAAGTGCTTACCGCACATATAAAACTTTCACAGTTTATTATTATTTTGTGAATTATTATTTTAAAAAATTTAATTGTGTCCAAAATAATTACTGTATAATTACTGGAAAACCTGTTTATTAAATAATGGCAAAGGAAAGGCATTTATAAACAAACAAAAAAAAAAAAAAACATTTGATTCCTTGAAAACAACAAAATTTACAAAATTTAAATATGTATGATTTAAAAAAAAATACATATTTATTTAAAACCAAAATTAGCTTATGCAAACTTAATAAGACACTACCTATTACAAAAAATATATTGAAATATAAGGCTTTTTTGTAATTAAAGTTTTTAATTGAGTTTTTATATTGCAAATTTTACTAAGATATTTATTAGACATAAAAATCATTTGTTTTTAAAACACAGAAAAGGAGCCTCCCTTGTTAACTGTATAACATGGCTGTTAAACCTGCCTATCAATGTTTTTACATAAAAATTATTTCCACAAAAATAGTTACGGTAATAATCAGCAACTTTATGATATAAAAAACTTCTGAACTAAAAAAAATTAAACTGACAGTTATTTTGTCCCCTTCTCTTAAATAATAACCACACTTATCATAACAACAAATGATCTGGTAAACATCAAATGACATTGCCATGTGCCAACAAGTGGACAAATCTGACACTGTCTCGCGCATGTGTCTTAGTTAAGCGTCCGTCCTGTAGGCCTATTGTTGTTTGTATACGTACTGGTTGTGTCAACAGTCGTCCAGATGCTGTGTGTCTAAATTGTGTCCGCAGTTAGTATTAAAGTAATTTAGTGACAGTTTGTAGTTTTATGGTTTATCATGGAAGGAAATATAAATAAACAGGGTTGTCCACGTCTCGGACTAAGTATAACTGGACCGAGCCCTGCCATGCAAAACTGAACCAAAAAACGTAGAAGTCTGGAGCCGGACGGGTGGCAAAAGGATCCGATGTCGCGGGACCCGAGCGAACAACATCCAAACAGCGCTTCATGTAACCTGACATTTAAGCCATTCAGAATGAAAATCAAAAGGTTAAATTTATATTAAAATTTTCATCATGAAATTGTGAATCTAATGGTATGTATTTAAACTTTAAATAGTCTGCTACTATTTAATTATTAGTTAAACTAAAATTATTTTTAGTTCGTCTTAATTAGTGACACGACAAAAGTAGTATGCGAGAAAGTTTTTTATTTTTGGGTCAGGTAAAAAGTGTCCGTGGAGAAGTTGTAGACGACATTCTAAATAATTTTTTTTATCCCAAGTAATCTTTTCTAACGTTAGCCGTTTCCGCTACAGATAATTTTTTATTTCAGTGGATTCGGCGCGAGCGCTGATTCTTGAAAACCTGCGAGCCCGACGCGCGAACCATACAACAGACATAATACCGTGATATAAATAAATCCTATCCTGTTAAAAAATATATAAAAAAATCAGTCAGTATTTAGGACACCGTGAAGAGAGAACGTAGTTGCTGTTATGTTTGTGATCAGTTTTTAGTTATGGCTATATAGTTTTTTAGCTATATGGTAAAATCTTGTGCATAGGCCTATAATTGCACTAACCAAGCTGACGGACAGAACAAAGACCTGTCATTTTTCAGATGAGCTATTATATAATTTTAGTTCTAAACAACATCGTAATATTTAAAAATATATTTTAAAGAAAAAGTTTCACATTACACATGTGGATTTATTACCAGGAAATTGCAATCAAGATTGTCATGTCAACATTGTTTAATGTAATTTTGTTAAGAGATTATAATAAAAATGAAAGGTACGTTGACTTTGTAAATGTGGTTACTCTTATTAAAAGTAAGTAAAGATGTCTTTGCTCATTGTCAAAGCTTTGTTAACAATTGTAACCAAAAGCAAATATCTATGAATTTATAACATTGCTTGCATGCAATGATCTGGGGACAAGGGGTTTTTTCAAAATATCCATCAGTCGAGGAATGTGGGGTTGACCTTCATTGTATAAAATTAATTAAGATGATAAGTTTTATGTTTTTGAAAATTTGTCTCCATGATTTGGCTAAGACAGCAACTGCCGCAGAAAATGTATCTCCAAGAACTAGACAAAATTAAAAAAAGTTATTTGATTAAGTCATATTTAACAGGGATTGTAAATAAACAGTATGAGTGTGTACAGTTTTTTATCCTACCACCCATTTATCTCTTCAAACACCAATTTGTAGCATCCTGAAATATGTTACTTCTTGTTTTATAAAAACTGCACCGTAATATCAGCTCATATCATAACAAAGAGATGCGAGATACTCGCGCGCGCTTCCGCGAAATCCTATGCTCTAGAAAATAATTTGTAGAACGATATCTGCTAGTCTCACGAAGAAATGCTTGAGATAAAAAATAAAATTCAGAATCTTAGCTACAATACTCCCGCTGACAGTTTTTATTTGGCCAAAAAATAAAAAACTTTCCTGCATCTTACTTTTTTCATGTCGTTACTGATTTGAATTAAAAGTAAGTTTGATTAAACTATGTATTATTATTATTATTTACCAAACCTTTTCTTAATGTATTAAATACTGTAAGAATCACCATTTCAAGCAGAAAATTTTAATATAAAGTTAACGTATTTATGTAATGGTTTAGTAGGTAAAAATACAGGTTTATTGAAGCGCTGTTTTGGTTTCCGTCGCTCGGCTCCGCTGCTTTTTGCCACCCAATGGTCCTGAGACGTCCACGATTTTCGCCCATTGAATGAGCGGTCCAGTTATACTTAGTCCGAGGTCCACGTCCATGCCCAATAAAAAAGGCAAAATCTTATATCATTCAGTTGGAACGGGCGTACCACTTCGCAGCTAAGCTCATGGCTTTCCATCATAAAATATTTTATAAATAGTTTGGGAATTTCTTAATTCCTAATTTTTTGATAAACCCTTAGTCATAGTGATGGGTAACACTTCTTACCACACTATAAAATCCTCAAAAAAAGCACAAACTGTGTCTTTTACCAAACAAGTTAAAGCACAGTATTTTGTATTTTGTAATAGTATATAGTTAACATAAATAGAGTGTGTAGGCCTAGTAATCAGAAATCAGAAACTCTCTATTACAATTTCATAGAGAAATGTACAGCGTCAACTAAGTAGACAGTGATAAAATTTTAAAATGCAGTTTCAACAGTGGGTGTAAGTTATGGACTGAGCAAACTGAAAAACAAATTTACCGTAGGCCTAAAATAAATTGATTAGTTAGTAGTTATTTAACATATTTGCAGCTAATCAACTGCGTACCTGTGAAAAGTTACACCAACCGGTTTCTTTCTTGAATTATTATTGCCCCGTATGCAAGACAATAAGGCATCATTAACCAAAATTACTCAAAGCGCAAGGGTAGTCGCTGCACTGACAGTGACAGTTCATAGCCGCTCGACGCTCGGTATTGTGTGGTATTGCGCACTCACGTGCCTGTCTCCCTCTACCATTGGCGCAGCCCGGAGTCAATCCGCGAGCCACATTGCCAGTCTGGAGTGTTCCTTGGTAGCTGTATGGTAACCCTAGTCCTCTAATGTTAAAAGTATGAAATAGCCTGGGTCTAGTTAAGTAAGTTTATATTGGGTATTTTTTTCTTCGTGCTATGAAAAGTTATTTTATTTGTTTATGTAAGTTTACTTAGTGTGTTTGAAAATAAAAACACTGTAACCCTTAAGCCTCGTTTACACTGGAGTTGCAACTTTTTGTTTGCAACATTTCGTTGCCGGCCTTCCCACCGAGAGTGGCAAACAAAAATTTAGTTGCAGACGCCACAAATCTGTCTGTAACTTTTATTGTTGCAGACAAAATTAGAGCTGTTGCAACAAAAATCGGCAATATTCTGTCGTCAACACGTGTTTGCAACTCCAGTGTAAACGCGGATTTCCAAGTCAACCAAGGTTATAAATTCTTTGTTCAAATTATTATCAACTTTGGAAATGTGCCTACAGAATGTGTACCAACAATAAAAAGGACTGTAACGGTTGTAAATACTGTAAAATACTTACAAGATGATGTTAATTATCTCTTTCAAACCTAGTTGTTGCCAAAAACTTTTTTCACAAACAATAACTTTCTACTAAGGTAACAGCTAACAGGTTGAGTGAGATAAAGATAACATTGGCAGTCAGTTCGGCTCGGTTGTATGCAGAGTGCCAACTGCAAAAATGAAATACTTATTATTTTATCAAAATATTAAGTATTTATTTATTTATTTCCATCTAAACATTTCGATTTCACATTCAATGATATTACATAAGAGGTAGCCTAATTTATTAATTTACTTTATATGGGGCACGATGACAATTTTTTTAGTGTTGTGATTTACTTATTTATTGATGGAAAATCCTTTTTTACATATGATGTGATTAATTTGTAATGGATCCCGTACACTTACAAACAGTACTTAATTGCATCTGTATTTATTTGAAACTCTTGTAAAGTTTCAACCATTGACTATGGATACTTAATATTCAATCCATAGTCAATGGTTTCAACTTTCAACGTCACACTTGAAATTTTATACTACGATCCGATCCGTAGACCCTTAAATACTGTTATTACTTCCACCTGAAGACGGGATCAGATTAAAGATCCCGAACGTCGTGAATTTGTTTTCACTGTTGGATTATGTCCTCAATACATTACTAAACAATGACATGCGTAAAACTATTATATTTATGATGTTTATGATGGAACTATATAAATTGAGCACTACTCATTGTTCAGCAAATTGTTAAGTGAGAAATTAAGTTTCTTCATGTTCTTAACAGCCAAGAGAGTGTAATGGGAGTTGATGTTTAAAAACCTCCCGTGTAGGTGTAAAGTATTATGGCCAGTGATTTTTGGTACTGTATTATCCTATTTTAGACCATCAATGAGAGATATCTGGTGGTAATATACTTAATCTATTCTGATCTTGAAACAAGGACTCTAAGATAGGATAGGCCCTACATCAGAACCAGGCCCAATCCTTCGGCCATCGAGAAACAATGCCACAAGCCAGATATAACACCTTTAGATAGGGCCTATATATATTTGGTGGTATAAAATAACATTTAACGTATCATTGGTCATAAACCCTAGATGAGAAAACTATAACAGCGACCTCTTCATTAATTATATTATTACGATCGCTTTTGGTTTATGGCTTGGACAAACTTAATTATCAAATAAACGCATTTGCATTGCAACGAAGAGTGCTCCATGGACTGTAATTGGTATATAAAAACTTGGAAACTTACTCTTTCAGAGTGTAAACTTATAACTACGGAGGTAAATATTTACTTCAATTTTATTTAAATAACACTTAAAATCAGGT
Source organism: Neoaliturus tenellus (assembly GCA_030545055.2). Lineage (NCBI taxonomy): Eukaryota > Metazoa > Arthropoda > Insecta > Hemiptera > Cicadellidae > Neoaliturus > Neoaliturus tenellus. The sequence goes on along the minus strand of CM061535.1, from coordinate 43,548,094 downwards.
AGGTATCATGAAATCCCAACATAGTTGTGTATAATAACAAAGATCACACGTTATTTGTAAATCAATAATATTCCCAAATAAGTTAGATTCTTAAAGTTGTTTAAACTATCTGAAATTGTTGCAGATAATTTGCTTGTTAAATTTGCTATTTTATATTAATGGCATTTTGATGAATTTGAGACAGTATGACTACGACGTATCTTAGTAATACTGAGTTGAATTATAAAAAAATACAGAAACGTCGCAGCAGACCTGCGTACTAGGCGAATTTCCAGTAAAATTTGGCGATTTCGTCATTTTAACCATAAAATTTATTTGGGGTTCTGTAATTAAGTTTTCTGCATTTGGGTTTTTAATCAAATATAGGTTAGTTACCACTTGCCCCAGTAAATTTACATGGAAAATTGTATGAAAATCTGTTAATTTTTAAATCTCTGCCATAAAACCCCAAGGGGCAATGAGTACGGTACCTATGTTGATTTGCCGCCATATGGGCATTATAAATTAATCCATGCCTCTAGAATGTACGTATACCAAATTTTATTAAATTACAACAATAAATAAGTGTGATAGAGAGGTTTGTATTTTCCCATAAGAATAACATGGGAAACTTTTTTTGAATTTTCTGTATTTTCGAACTGGTAAATATGGGTAAAAATTCGAAATACTAAATTGCTTGTTTTTTTAGAGGTCTTCTAAGCGGTTTTAGTTAAAATTGTATTTTTTGTAATTTTGGTAAAAATTACCTAAAAACATTTCAATGTAATTTATACGTCGAAGTTATTACTGTAATATGCCTACAATCTAAATTAATGCATTAATAATACTAATTAAGTAGTGGTAAAATAGTAACAAAATAATATCTAAATTAATGCAATAATAATACTAATTAAGTAGTGATAAAATAGTAACAAAATATTACCTACCAATGGATTGGCATACTATGTTTTAACCCCTAGACTAAATTTGTAAGTTATAAGTGTTTTATTGTTTGAAAATTTATTTATGAAGAAAATAATTTGTCCGTGTAACCTTCCTTTTTTTATATAGTATTGTTAAGTACCTGTTAGAAAAGTCGTCTCTAGAAGGCCGTGAAGATTCAAATTCGGTGTAGTAACCGAAACCACCCATCGTCCCTTGTTCGTTGAGGTCGTTGTAGATGTGATGTGGATAGTAGCCAGCCGTAGCCCCTTCAAAACATTTGATACCACCTAATTTCTCCAGTGCAAGGCAGAACTGTCTCAACGTTATTTGCAGGCGTTATTTTCAATAAATAAGGTAAATTACAAGTTACAAATCATATAAAAATTCTAGTTAACTTAATTTCCTCAGATGTAAGTTAGGTTTACTGACGCCAAAAATGCTTGAGCTGTTGCTTGTAGGCTAAATTTTATTCAGGGTACTTTTTAGCCTAGAACCTATGCACTGATACTGTTTGATAAATTAATCTATGTAATTTATCGGGAGACTACAAAGAAATATCGTGTATAAATTATTATTATTTATGGGTTTGTATTACGAGTGTAAAGAATAGGCTAAATCAAATGTCCATAAAGGCATAAGAGATTGCATCTCATTGGCTGAGCAACTACGCATCACCAAAACCTTCATTCATTGATGAATGGAAAAGGTTTATGTCTCATGTTAATACCATTAACACACTATTGGAGTTGGGTATGATTTTATTTGGACTTAAAAACCTATTAAAACCGTATTTTTTATAAATTTTCAAGCGTTACTCGTTCTGATTTCCAAATGTCTAGTCCACTTTGGCGGGTTTGTATTCTCTTAAGACGCCATGTCCACCATCTTGGCTTCTTCAGGTAAAGCATTCGATTCTTCCTTCCTTCTTGTTCCTCCGGACTTCTAAGTGTGTCTAGATCGTGGTGTTTCTTCCCTGATAATTTTTCTATTTTTCAACGTCATGTAAGTTTTTACTCAATTATTGTAAAAATAAATATAAATAATTATTTCCCCTATGTAATTTTTAGGTAAAAGGTGACTTATAAACATACGCTACCACTTAATTAAACCTAATTAAACTAGGCCCTAGCTGATGGCAAACTTGGTACGACAGGCCTATTCTGAGAAAGGGAACGCCATTCTAGTAATAGGAATACTCGGATTGACTTATATTGAGTATTGAAGCAAATAGTAGACAATCACAGATTTTAATCATGTAAAAGAGAATCGGCCTATAAATGTTATAAATTATAATTTTAAGATCTTTGTCTCGTTATTAAAATATATTGAATTGATTTTGAAAATAAGTTGGCTTTTAAAACAGATGAAGTTACCTTCATCAAGCAAAGATGGCCTACCAAGGTCAAACAATCTAGTAGGCTAATCCAAGCTCAAAACTTATGTAGCCTATAGGCCTTAGTTACTGACTCATTTTGAATATGATTTTTTTCATATGTTGTTTTTAGCATGGTAGGCCTATGATGAAACATGGTTTTGAAAACACCAAGAGAAACATACAGTCAAATTTGACCGTTTCTGCATTTTATCATTATTTTGTGTGTTTATTATTGTTATTATGCATTGATAGACACACACAGGACTTATCAAGGGAATCAATGACAGATTGACAAAAATCAACTCCTGCTTCAATCACAGGCTTGCCCTCTCTTAAACCGTATTTTTGCTTGTCGAGGATGCTGTTGTCTTCAAGAAACTTTGATAGGCCTAGTTGAATAAGTTTTATGCATTAGGCCTACCTTTTCTTAGATTTTGGAAAATGATAATAATAATGATATTGCGGGCAGTAGTTTGAGAATTCTTTTGAACATCCATTTTTGAAACAGGGTTTTTCTTGACAATTTCAATTTTTCTGGAAAAATTCCAGTAATGAAAGATTAATTTATTATTACATGAGTTAACGGTAGGGTAAACATGTTAGTGAATGACACTTTAAGACAAGTCCGCACTTTAAAAATTCATTGTGATTAAATTGAAAGTCATAAAAAAATCAGGGTATTATAATTGGATTACTTTTTTAATTACAATTCTAAATATAATAATTCTTACCACTTATAAATTATACTTGACTTAAAAAAAATGTTTACATATAAACATGTCACTTTTTTAGAGAATGACACTTTATCTTAGTGAATGACATAGCATTATTTAGTGTATGACAGTTTAACAATACAACTTAAATCTGTTCTTTAAAGTCCAAAACTGGCAACTTAACCTCCTACATTAAGATGTTTTTTTTAAACATAGGTACTGTCACATTATTCCAAGTCCTCTTTGAGTTCAGACAAAACTAAAGGCACTATCCGATACACAATTATGACACATAAATGCAAATTCATCCTCATCTTCGTCATCGTCATTGTCAATTCCAAAAGTGTTTCGGTGTTTCTTTGGAACACACACTTGTAGTGATAAGCACTGTTACATGAATCACAGTTTATCCACTTTCTTGCCAAACCTAAAATTATCTCTGCGGAAAATCGCTTCTTGCAAACATTGCAAATCCAGTCATCGGTTTCATCTTCAATCACTTTTTTTTTTGAAACTTTGCTTTTCTTCTGGTTGAATTTTCTCTTTTCTTCCCTAATCCTTTTTCTTTCTGCTTTCTTTTCTTTTCTTCATAATACTGCCATTCCTTACTGCTTAACACAGATGGTAGTCTTATGTTACTGACTCTTGTTTTTTTCTTAGTTTTTTTTTGTGTTTTTTTCTTAGTTTTTTTGTTTTTTTTTCTTAGTTTTTTTTTGGCCCTGGCCAAAAAAGATTTTTCTTAAATGGAGATGGGACACCTGCTCCATTTGTCCCAGGTGAGAGCACCTCTGCCAGTTTCTCCTTTGACGCAGACGAATTGGAAGGAGTAGCTGTAGTACTCTGTCCTGGTTCGTTGGTAATCAAAGCAGGAGAATTCGAGGGAGTGGTAGACACAGGCCTATTACTTGAACCTGGTTCACTGGACTTTGACGGTGTAATCTGTAAATCGTTTACAGCTTGCAGATCATGCACCTTGGTGATGTCATCAGGGTCATCAACACGGCTCTCTTCATCATCCTCTGCACTGCTTAATGTTGCAAATCCTTTTATTCTTTTTGTAAGAGTCTACCTAGCTCCAATCAGCATCAAACTATGTCCAGTACTGATTCATAATCAAGTTCCCTCCAAAATGCTGGAGTGTCATAGACTAAATAGTACATGTCTAGTGAATAACATTAAGTGTCATACACTGAAATTTTTGACCATGCTACATTTTAGTCACTGACACTAGCCTAATCTAAAAATTAATGTGGTTGGCAGATTTTAAGTTACTTTAAAATGAAAAGCAATTAAAATCACATCCGCCAGTAATATCAAATCTTATAAATAATATCTTTTTAAAGCGAATAGACGGGTTTAAAAAATTACTAACCTCTTATTTTTTTCTTAAGATTGAGAAGTTTTTGTGACGAAACTTTAAAAAAAAATTCTTCCAAAACTGTGGAAACTAAAAACAAGTGATGGATCACATGGAGCTGTCAAATAAAACCTGTAGAATAAGTTAGACTAATACAAATCTTAAAATATAACCTGTGAATCTTATAAATAATAAAAAAGTTGAGAAGTGTCATTCACTAGCCTAGTGTCAATCACTAACCAGTTTACCCTAATATAACAGATGTTTCCTAGCGTGCTTAATCACTGGCATAGGTATCCCAGCCAGCAGTGAACTTGTTATCAAATGACATGATAATTTTTTTCCAAATCATTAAAATCAATTGTTTTGGGATTACAAATTACTCTATTTCCCCTAAACGGTAACCGGGCATTCCCCTGACTAGGAGTGTAATTGGATTCCGGCAGGATAAAGTCATTAACCATTTGCGTGTAAAACAAAATTTAACAAAATTTTTAAACAAAAAATAAACAAACTTATTTAAACATTGTCACCGACTTCTTTGTTAATAATGTTCCAGGTAGTTTTACTGACATTCATTGACTTTCCAAGTAAATTATTATAATATAAACATCTGGAATCAATCATTTCTTTTTTTAATTCTTTCTTTTTTATTTTAAGACAGATTTGATATATTGATTTTTAGTTTCTCTTACAGTCCTACTTAAACTTAAAACATTTTCCCTATTAATCAAAATATTTTCATACACCCAATTTCTATTATTAATTAAACTTACTTTACTTTTAACCTTAGGAAAACAGATGTCGAAATTGTGCATAAAGATAGAAAGGAAAATATCAAATTTCTCTGCAGTCGGAGCATTTAAAACATGAAACAAATTTTCATTTGATAACATAAGACAAAAATTATTTATATTTTCATCCGTATATTTCCTAGAATAAGTAGGCTAGTAAAATTCTTTTTATCAGATAGGTTCTCAATATTTTCATCATAAATTTGAAATAACTGTGCGTCATAATCAGACAGTTCTGTAATTAAACCAGAGATTTTTGATTTGCCATTAGATATATAAGTGAACACATTGTCAATACCGTACCACTCTACCTTGTCTTACAGAATCTTGTTGGAAAATCTACTAATGCTTTAATTTTATGTGAATCCAAAATATTCATTAATCTAGGAGTAGTTTTGGTTTCGTCAAGTTATCAACATTTATATCCCCAACAACCACAATGTTTTTAAATTTGTTATTTATGATTTCTAAAAATGAATCAAATTTATCTAAAAATATTGAATTATAACAGGCTTTTGGTGTTCTATAGATTCCAGCCAATAAAAAAGAATATTTTCCTGATTTAACCTTTACTGTACAGCATTCAAAAATTTTATCAGATGTTAGCTCTATGATATCTGGTAGCCGTAGCTCCTTAACATTTAATTTTGACTTTGATAATATAATCACCCTACTCCCCCCTTATTGATCTACGGGCATAAATTAACACGATTTTACTTCCATGTTTGGCAAGTTCACACAATTTATTTCCTCTTCCCTCATGTTATGTTCTGTCAGTACTAACAAATCAGTCTGGATTTCATCAAGCAACAAAGATAAAGCCTCCAGTCTCGATGGCAAATGTTGAATGTTATGGTGCATAATAACGATTTGCTTACGTTTATTAATTAAATCATCACCATATTTTTTATTAGAACAATTTTGACTTGATGCATGCGTGCTAAAGGGTTTTTTCTTTTTGTTGTGATGGTTGTTTGAGGGCAATGACAGTTTAAAGAATTGGAGAGAGGTTACCAATATTGACTGTATCAATCCTACGATTACTAAGAATACTTTCTGAGACACTAATATTACTTAATTCTATAATGTTTTCTGTGTTCGTATTAGGCTACGTAATTTCATTCAAAAACATCTTAGTCCATTTAACACCTTTGGACAAACTGATTGAATGTGATCTTGAAGGGCGGAGTAATGTAAAGGGTGTAAGTGAGGTGCATTTTGGCTTATTGAATAGGATCAAATGTTGAATAATTTGGGTGTAATCCTTACTGAAAGTAGCATAATTGTGTTTTGCATTCATCAAATTACAGTAGAGTGCAATTTCTAACCAATCCTGTTAGATTCCTGTTAAATCCTGTTTGGTTAAGTGAGAAATTAGGGAAGGATTTAAGGGTCTTATCAGTGTTTCACACACATCATTAATTACACTCAGTTATGTTGCTAGTGGTGGCTACAGTACGGTGTGGTTCGACCGATGAACAAGTTCAGTGGCAGCCCTTCTGTAATGCATCTAAGTTATCTGAGAACTAAAATTTCCATACTTCTGTACCATCTCGTCGTTTGAGGGCTTTTGCTTCTCCTCAATTTGCCAATTACTTATAGTGCACACTTTTTTGTTTCAGCAACGATGTCTGGTTCAGGGGATAAAAACCCTTTCAAAAAATTCCCGCCCCCCGGAAAGTAAGTTTTAGTAAAATTACAATAGGCCTATTTCCAATATATTTGTTCAAACTGTTTTTTTAATTTGTTTTACAGTTGTAGATCAGTACCGTATTCATTATCATGCTTGTTCCTGTATTAAAAATTGTCATAATGAATCCAAATTATATTCCACTGGCTTAGGCTACTCCTCAATTACTTAAAAAAAAATAAATAAATAAATAAATTACATCCTTCAGGTGAAATTCTAGCACAAACTTTATACCACAGATTGACTTTTCTTAGGCCATTTAACAAAAAATGTTTGTATAAACATACATGGGAATGTTAATCTTAAAAAATTGTAGTAGCCTATAATGAAATGAAAAATCTATGATATTATTTCACTTTCATTGTTTTACTGTTGAAGAGCTGTGATTATCTTTAGCTCAAAATATTCTTGATTTTTTCATTATAAGAAATAAATTCTTTGAAAAGTTTAAAAAAGTTATTAACAAAATCTATTTACTACGGTGCTAAGAGTGCACCAATAATTAAACTTAATTTGGTAGAAAAACTGATGAATTTTTCTATTTTGATTCAAGCACATCATTAAACATGTACTTTTTGTTGTGCAGGGGTGACATGGGACATGCATTGAGACGTCGCCCTGGCCGCACTAACTTGGTAAGTCAAGCTCAGCTCTGTGAAAAAAACATATTTTCAACTAGGGCCTACCTTGTCGCAGCATAAGTGCACAGCCAGTGAATTTACAATTTTGTATTTATCACACCTTTTTTTGTAACCTCATAAAAACTTTTTCCTATAATCCGACCATGCTGGTCAAGAACTCATGAAAATGAGACCTGGCCTCGGTACAAAATTTTACCCATATTAGAGTATTATTTTAAAAGTTATCTTTACAAACACATAGATTTACAGTATAGTAAAATAGAGATAAAGATATATTAGGCCTACATATGCAAGAAATTGAATGGATGAATATTTAGCCTTTCTGGGGCTTTCAACATTATTGTACAAAAATATAAATTTTAGCTTGCATGTGAAGTGAAAAAATTATATTTAATTTAATTTTACATAGCTAATTTTATTACTGAGACTGCATTATTTATCTGGAACTATTATTTAAAAAAAACATTAATTAAAGTCTTAAGATAGGATCTAAGCTATAAATTTAGAATACTCGAAACTCTCTTTTTTGTATTATTTTTTAGTATCGATTAATTACTGGATATTTTTTCGTGTCTTTTAGTGCTGTTTCAAGGTGTTAAGTGTTATTGAAATGATTATTATTATGCGGTAGTTCATCTTTGTAATCAAAAAGAACTTTAAATTTTAATTAAAAACTATATTTTTGATGTTATTGATAGGTACAAAATATGAAGACAAGTACTTACGTATAAAAAATAAACCAATACTGAATAAATATTGGAATTACTTAAGACGGATAATAAAACTGGATGAACGGATCAAGGAGTGTAATCCTCATACATGACTGTTGATCCCTCATTGTAGTGGTAAATCCCGATTTCATTGACCAACGATTAAGTTTCGCAAGAAGCCTCAGATGGACTTCAAACTTTCACAGTAGATTTTAGGCGTAATTTGTAAGGTCAAGTTTTTTTCTGAAGTTATTCTCTTAAATAATAAAGTAATGAGATGTAATTTAATTTCCCATAACAAATGCACTGTAGGCTGTAAATAATGGTGCTTAAGGCTATGTTAAACCTTGCCTGAGTTGTTTGTTGTCAGATATATTATCTGCAATAAATATACTACAATTTGTTATTTATGAAATATTTTAAAATCTGTTATGAATACGGTACTAGAAAGATATATTTTATATTAACAAACAGTAATAAAAAGAAAATATTTACTAAAATAATAAAATTTGTAAAGAGTACCTACTGGTAATCAAATATCTTAAAAATCAGAATGAATGCAAACTAAATGGTATCAAATGAATGCAGAAAAACCTAAACCCTTTTTCTATGTAGTTAATATGTGTAATTTTATAGATGTGTTATTTTTTATTTATTTATGTTTTTCATAGCGTGGAACTATGTTAACGTGTGGAACTATGTTTTTCTGGCTTATGTTGCCGTTCTTTCCCATACGCTTGGAATAAGCGTACTCCTAGTTTATTGAAAACAATATTACAGCTCTTCAACCACATAAAAAAACATTTGTTAGTTAAAAAAAAATATTTTGTCATTTAAATAACTGCAATGTTAATGGACAACATAGTTTTTAAATCATATACAACATACCTTGAAATTTTTTTTAGCACTGAGTTGTGATCTTTTTTTTGTGGGTATGAATCTTTACAATTAATTTAGTTATTGATATTAAGAATTGTTTTATGCTCGTTTTCCACTTCATTTAATATGGCTTTAAACACTTCATTTAAAAATATTGATATTATATAATTTAAAAAAAGAAAAGTTAATATACCTCATCTTCAACATGTCTTTAATAGCAATATTTTACGTATTGATTAAATAAACTTCTGTGAAAGAAAGCCAATCTATACTTTCAAAGTTTTATTATATATCTATTGAAAACTAGAGACATTTTACCAAATTCTACTAGAATGTAGTGAAACATTTTTTGGAACCTAGTAAATGGAGAAAAGTTAGGGCCTAAGTTCTCTCCTACGGTTCCAGAACGACTAAAGATACTTCCAACAGAGATTGAAGATATAATGCTCAAATACTAATTACATTTTAGAAATAAAAGTTATCACTGTAGAATAACTGAGGATATATATGAAATATTTTTAAATAAATATTATTACTGGTAATAATATTTATTTCTTTGTTTAATCGAATCACCCCACTTCTTATTCTACTGTGCAATAAGAGAATTCTTTAACTTTATGCAACACTACAGTAGAACCTCGATTGGCCGTCATTCTCTTAAAAACCGTCATTCTATGTTATCCGTCTCTGCATAAATGCATGCTACTATAATTTTAATGTGTTATAAATGAAACCTGCTGAAAGAGTACTGTATATGCGCTTTTGATTGAATACAATGCCAATGACCATGAGTTTATTTAACTGTGTATATCATTCACTTGTACAGGGTTAAAATTTTTTCCAAACATTAAAAAATTGCTTAATGTACATGTTTATATGATGAAATTTCTGTTATCGACGTTATTCTGTAATTCACTTACTCAACTGTTATAGTTCCGGTACCAAGTGTGATGGTTAATAGAGGTTCCACTGTAGTGTAATATGTATTGATCAGTCTTACTCCTGGTTAACTTAAGCGTTTGTTTGGCAGCTGCAGCCCAATGAGGAGACCCCGCAACCGCAGGCCCCACAGCAGACGCATAGTGACATGGGCCTGTTGTCCACCCCCGAATACTTTTATCAGGTAAGCTCCTATTCAAAAATTGTAATTTTGAGCATAGGCTACATACTTGAAGTTCTAAGGCCTGCCAAATATGGAAGTGGTTTATAGGTTGGCCACAAGGGATACCTATGTGATGAATACCTACGTGGTTGTGGTTGTCCCTAATTACCTAATGCCAGTAAGTTCTCTGTGCAAGTATATGGCGATCTTGATTCCTTTACATCTAACCTCATCCAGCTAATTCCCCACTCAAATGTCCTGTAAGCATCGTATTTTTTTTCAGATTGCTCTGCTCTTAAATGATGTGCAGCCCCCACAGGCATGCACTACATTGTGCACGTTAGTGGTGCAATCATAATGTGGTTCTTGGTTTATTCATCTTATGCATACCCTAACACACCACAGGAAATGAAATATTGTATAGGCCTATATTTAAATAAAGTTTCTTTTTTTATGTGCAAGAGAAATGTGTTGAAATTTAGTAATTATTTCCTTCAGAAATGCTTATGACAACTATTATTGATATGACACGACTAACTGTAATTCTTAGGTTAAAGATTGATGCAATATGGGCAGGCAACTGATGTCTACTGTTTAAAGAATCAATCAGTTTTTTTCCTTTTTTTATAAAGCTATTTTTGCTCAGAGCTCACAAACTTATTATTCAATGTTGAAATTAATGAATTTGATGTAACAAATAATTGAGGTCTAGAACTGATCCTGCTTTTAGGTTGAGAGAATTATGAAACATTGTAGAGTTATATACTACTCCCAAATCAAATCTGACAGTTATCTATTTTAATTAGCGATTTTTAACTTTGCTCGCTGTAATGAAAAGGCTTTTCCCAACTGGAAACAAGATCAGATCTCAGGCCTCAACAATCAATTAAAAAATTCACCTAACCAGCTATGGTATGTCCATAATTATTTCTCAAGCAGCATGAACTCACCTGCATGTCGTTTGTCTTTTTCTCAGCACCCACGCCCGTTGTCTGCTCCGTCCAGCACAACACTTTCGCTAGGATCCCAAACATCTCTTCGGAGCCGGAGCTGCGATGACTTGGTGTTCAACCCTAGCTTGGAGGATATGGACATCGAGATGTCCTCGACGACGAGCGACGATGGTCCTCATCCCACTACGGTAAGGATCCAGTTATGATAAACATATTTAAATTTTTTATTTAAAGGTGTAATTTTTTCTCTCTGTGTTCTTATTTATTTATTTTTTCTATAACTGTTTTAAGAAAGGATGCAGCAAGAGATTTGTATCGGTAATCACAGCACCTCTAGAGGTAATAGAGTATTTGTGCGAGATTTATTCATGATCTCTTCTGATTTAAATCATATACAACATACCTTGAAATTTTTTTTAGCATTGAGTTGTCACACGAAAGAGGTTATGTTTAATCAAGGCAAGACTCCGGTCTACCTGATCCCGAACAACGTTACCAAATGCCGCCTCGCGTCCGTAGCGCTAGGCGAGTTTGATGGCTGCAGACAATGCAGAGTTTTACGGGAGCCGTGTTTTAAAATTAACTAATTATGATAGAGATTGACTCTTAAATTTTTCTAAAAGTAGAGAGACTGATCTCGTCTTTTCTGGTTTTAGAATTTTTAAATACAATTTCTAGTTTCAGTTATAACTGTCTCAAATCATCTGTTTTTAGTGGCAAAAACTTTTATAGATGCAGAGGTTTATGGGGATCGTGTTTTAAAACTAACCAATTAAGATAGAGATTGGATCTTAACTTCTCTAAAATTAAAGAGACGGGTCTCATAGGCTCTGTTTTTAGAATTTTTAAATAAAATTTTTAATTTCAGCTTTAACTGTCTAAATTCATCTGTTTTTCTCGATGCAAATGAAAGGATTTTTAGAACCCGGTTATCATTGCTAAATTCAGCCTAGAGATACAACTAATGTGTCATATTAAAGAAGAATAACGGTGCTAAATTTCCTTTCTTACATTTTGGTAATCTCACTTTGGTAGTGTTATCAAAACTAATGGAAAACTTAAGTTAGAAATCGAGTAAAACAGATGATTTTAGACAGATATAGCTAGAATTAGAAATTGCATTTAAAAATTCTAAAAACAGAGCCGACGAGATCCGTCTTTTTACTTTTAGAAAAAGTTAAGAGCCAATCTCTATCTTAATTGGTTAGTTTTGAAACACGATCCCCGTAAACCTCTGCATCAATAAAACTTGCCCCTAGAAAAAACAGACGATTTAGACAGTTATATAACTGAAATTATAAATTTTATAAAAAAATTCTAAAACCAGGGAAGACGAGATCCGTCTTTCTACTTTTACAAAAAGTTAAGAGTCAATCTCTAATAATTAGTTAATTTTAAAACACGATTCCCGTAAACCTCTGCAGCCATCAAACTCGCGCGGAAATCGCCTAGCGCTACGGCCGAGAGGCGGCATTCGGTAACGTCGTTCGTGTAGGTAGACCGGAGCCTTAACAACTCAACAGACGTGAGATGGGACTTCCTGCTACAGATGACGATTGCAAAATGAGTCAATTTAAGAGTTTAGTGTAAATAATACAAGGTAGACATTTTGTTAAAGTCTGATTCAGAAGTTTATAATTGTTACATACAAATATTTCACCATATTACATAACCTAACATTTTAATTTCCAATTAAAAAAAAAAAATCACCGAATTATTGGGGGGGCAACTGCCCCCCCCCCCTTACCCCCCCCAAATGACGCCTATGTTTACCATTATATGCCTCTTTTGTGATCATTCCATATACAGTTGCTCCACAACCACTTTCTGACGAGTTAAGTATTTATTTACCAGGTCTTATGGGCCAGGCTTTCCAAACTGCTTCTTGAATATGACGTCTACCCCGGCACTCATATGTCTATCATTCAAGAGGTCACCAGAAATGGAATGGGCAAACGCAGTAATATTTTCATTTTTAACTATATAGCTATTAAATCTTTCATATTTTCTTCCGTTATTGTTATCCGTTTATCACCAGTCTCATTGGTAGAAGTGGTTTTGTCACACATCGCATTAGATTCATCTACATTAAAATTTTTAACCTGGTTAGTTGAAGAGTCAATGTTATTCACGGGCCAAGAGAATACACCACTTTCTGTATTCACATCCTCTGTCATGGAATCTGGATGTGTTATTTTCATTATTTCATTTGCAATTAATTTACCCAATACTCTTTTTTCTTTTCTTGACAAGTGTAGGCCATGTGCTGTAAATAAATGCTCTTCCATCAGATAGGGGAAAGTGGGGTATAACCGGGTGGCTAATCTTTAGTGACACGTACATGCCATGTTTTTATACAGAAAATTTTAAATAATGTCTCAGTTTATCTTGTGTTTATTTGTTTTTGAATTGCTTCTTTTAAAAACTTGATAAGTCTTATAGTTTTTTTCTGCGATTTTTTTTGTAAAAAAAGTGCAAGTACCCGGATTCACACCACTAGTGGGGTGATACCGGGTACACATGTTAAGTATATGGGAAATAGAAAAAAAACCAAAATTTTTAATAGGCCTAAAATTTTATTACTAAGTACACACAATTAAGTCAAAATAGTATCAAAGATAACATATTCAGTTAAGTTATGAGCGAAAAATCAAATTTTAAATATTTAGATCATATAACATGTATAAATACCATCCGGTTTTACCCCGCACGTCATACCCGGTTTCACCCCACTGGTAGTAACTAACAAAAACTTAACATATTCAGAGTGCTTAAAACTAATTTGAGATATTGCTTATATCAGTGTAAAGATAAAGACATAGACTACACAACAGTGTAGTCACCTTCACTGAAACTCATGTAGTTTTTCCGTAGTAGGCGATCAAACTGTCCGTAACATTGGGAAACGAAATATCAAAAACAAAGAAACGCTCTTAATAGTCAGAGTTCTGCTCAGAGACTAATGGCACAATGTCCGCCACTTTCCCTCTCCAACTACATGTTAATTTCGGCATTTATCGCCAGGTACCAGCACTTACTTGGTCAAAACCCGAACACCCGGTTTGTACCCAACCACCCGGTTATACCCACCTCTCCCCTACATATCTATGATGTGTACCTACATTATCTTTTTGTTCTGAGAGACTCCAATGTAATTGTTAATCTGAAAGATTGTGTAGTGTAAGTCACCAGTACTAGGGATCAAAACCCATATGGCAGCAAACCTACATACTCACCCCCATGGGTACTATACTATATTTTACTACAGTACACTCTCGTTCATCAGAACTAATGTGGCGGACGGCCGGTTCGGATGTCAAAAAATTCCGATGAAGCGGAGTCCGTCGTGAGTCATCATTTCCGCCATACGGTGACCTATCGTGATTGTATTCACTCTTGTTTTTAAGATAACACAAGAGATTTTATGAAAATAAGGCACTCAAACTTTGAACATAGTAACAATGAACCTATAGGAATAAAAACAACACAGGAAATAAAGATCCAAAATCTTTATTCTCATATTCCATATTCATATTCAACTCATATTCCAGCAGTCAACTGACTTCCACGTAACACAGGTGCAGTCGCGACGCGATATAGACTGAATGACAGTTTGGGAAGCTGTCGAAGCGGATGTTCACTTCCTGCCAGGGTTGCCACCCGTCCCGATTCTGTCGGGACAGTCCCGACCTCGGACCCTTTTGTCCCGCGTCCTGACTGAGCATTCGTCGGGACTCATTTTGTCCCGATTTATTGTGTTACACAACATATTAGTATTGTTCATAGGCATTTTTATTAATTGTTTTGAGTTAAGAGGGCGTTGGAGTGCCGCCATGTTGGATTTATTTCCCATAAGAGCAATGCTAAACTTGTCCCCGGCATTTGTCATATAATTTCTTTATTTTTTGTCCGATTGGTTCAGAATTTATTAGCGTTTGAATCACAATTAAATTCCCCGTTCCTTTTGCGAAATCAATTCTTTGTAAATAATTTATAAAATTCTGTAGAAAATATTTTAAAAGTAGTAAAAAACTTGCTTTGTTATTTCAAGTTAGTAAAAACAGTAATTTTCATAAAAAATCCCTCTCGCAAACAAAATCCGCCTTGATGAACCCTTTATTTAGAGCTATTAAACCATTATTTTCTGATTATAAATAAAAGAGTTATTTGACATCCCGTTGTTTAACATTCCTCTTATGGGGGAAATGCGGAATTTGGATTGACTCCAACGCCCTCTTAATATTCCAGTGCTCAATGATTATAATGGATTTGATTCTGGCAACTCCAAAGCGACCTCTTTCATAGTTGTAGTACATACTAGCACTAGTGGCGCTCATGTGAGCGATCGGCTGCCACGACGCTGTTGTGCTGACTTAATTAGAGCAGAACAACTAATAAACTTATACTTAGATTTGTCTTGTGCTGACTTTATTTCAACTTACAATAGCAACAAAAAATTGATAAACGCAACTATATGAGCAACGAGTAGTATGTTTTCAAGAAGAAAATTCTAAACAATATGTTATGAACTCAATTCTTCTTGTACTACACAATTCTGTGTAACTTTACTATTTTATTTTTCTCTCTAATTTTGTTTGTATTGAATAAATTTCAATTGCTTTGGGTTAAATTTGTTGTATGATTTTATTATGCCTTTCAAGTGGTATCAAACTGTTCCACACATTGGTCGAATCAAGGCAAACAGCAGTAATTAAATGTCACGTTTGTTTACATTAGAGTTAATAAGTTGATCATTTACATTATTTCAATGAATTGTTGGATCCAAGATTTGGCCATGTGGGTTTTCTGGGGGAGGGGGGTTCCGTCCCGATTTTTCCATAACCAAAGGTGGCAACCCTGCTTCCTGCCCCACTTCCTCTTTCTATTTTTGTGCGAATACTCCACGGCCTCATAAATCACATCGATGGGTACAGATTACGGAAAACGCCTGATGACGTTTGATGCAAAATGTGATACTTCACTGTTGTACGGATAGAACGAATAGAAATTGAAGGCGCTAAAACGGAAAAATTATTTATTTCGTAAGAAAAAAAAAATTATAATATCCAGATTTTCAGTTCCGATGAAGCGGAGTTCCGATGACACCGAGTCCGATGAACGAGAGTGTACTGTATTATTATTACTATACTATAACTATATTTTGAACATTATGCGGTCGCTTGTGTGTGCTAATACGTTTCTAGTCAACTTCACTGCGCGGTTTCCGGCAAAGGCGAGTACAGACCCTGCTCTGACGCTCTCTCTCCCTCCCCCTCTCGCCATTTACCTCTGGTGACTTAATTTCTCGGAATATGATGTACATCTGTGATATCTTTATTTTAATTTTTTTTGTGGACTCTAGAGGACAGTTGTAGCATCGTTGCTCGGTGGCCAGTATACGGTTTGGTTATTAGTTAGTGCAGTGTGTAGGGGAGAGGTGGGTAAAACCAGGTGGTTGGGTACAAACCGGGTGGTCAGGTTTTGACCAAGTAAGTGCTGGTACCTGGCGATAAATGCCAAAATTAACATGTAGTTGGAGAGGGAAAGTGGCGGACATTGCACCATTAGTCTCTGAGCAGAACTCTGTCCGTTAGGAGCGTTTCTTTGTTTTTGATATTTCGTTTCCCAATATTACAGACAGTTTGATCGCCTACTACGGAAAAACTACATGAGTTTCAGTGAAGGTGACCACACTATTGTGTACCGGTATTGTATGTCTTTATCTTTACACTGATATAAGCAATATCTCAAATTAGTTTTAAGCACTCTGAATATGTTAAGTTTTTGTTAGTTACTACCAGCGGGGTAAAACCGGATACATGTTATATGATCTAAATATTTAAAAATTGATTTTTAGCTCATACATTAACTGAATATGTTATCTTTGATACTATTTTTGACTTAATTGTGTGCACTTAGTAATAAAATTTTAGGGCTATAAAAATTTTTTTCTATTTTCCATATACTTAACATGTGTACCCGGTAGGGGAAAGTGGGGTATAACCGGGTGGCTAATCTTTAGTGACAATGTAGATGCCATGTTTTTATACAGAAAATTTTAAATAATGTCTCAGTTTATCTTGTGTTTATTTGTTTTTGAATTGCTTCTTTTAAAAACTTGATAAGTCTTATAGTTTTTTTCTGCGATTTTTTTTGTAAAAAAAGTGCAAGTACCCGGATTCACACCACTAGTGGGGTGATACCGGGTACACATGTTAAGTATATGGGAAATAGAAAAAAAACCAAAATTTTTAATAGGCCTAAAATTTTATTACTAAGTACACACAATTAAGTCAAAATAGTATCAAAGATAACATATTCAGTTAAGTTATGAGCGAAAAATCAAATTTTAAATATTTAGATCATATAACATGTATAAATACCATCCGGTTTTACCCCGCACGTCATACCCGGTTTCACCCCACTGGTAGTAACTAACAAAAACTTAACATATTCAGAGTGCTTAAAACTAATTTGAGATATTGCTTATATCAGTGTAAAGATAAAGACATAGACTACACAACAGTGTAGTCACCTTCACTGAAACTCATGTAGTTTTTCCGTAGTAGGCGATCAAACTGTCCGTAACATTGGGAAACGAAATATCAAAAACAAAGAAACGCTCTTAATAGTCAGAGTTCTGCTCAGAGACTAATGGCGCAATGTCCGCCACTTTCCCTCTCCAACTACATGTTAATTTCGGCATTTATCGCCAGGTACCAGCACTTACTTGGTCAAAACCCGAACACCCGGTTTGTACCCAACCACCCGGTTATACCCACCTCTCCCCTATAACCCCACACCCCACTAGTGGGATGAATCCGGGCACTTGCACTTTTTTACAAAAAAAATCACAGAAAAAAAACTTGAAGACTTATCAAGTTTTTAAAAGAAGCAATTCAAAAACAAATAAACACACGATAAACTGAGACTTTATTTAAAATTTTCTGTATAAAAACATGGCATCTACATGTCACCAAAGCTTAGCCACCCGGTTATACCCCACTTTCCCCTATTACTTTTTACTTTAATATTTAAAGTTATTTAGTTACTCATACAGTAGACTTGTGTCTTTCGAAAGGTCGACGAATATTATAAGCCTTATTAGTAAAGAGACGTTAATAACTATGAAAAATAAAATGACTTTCGTTATACAGCAATCACTATTAACCCACAAACAACACAATCTATTGATATACCTTTTTCTTGTAAAAGTTATCACAGTACATTATCAATACAATAATGTTACTTTTAATTTAATTTGTTATGAGCATTTTTATATTCCTTAGTTCTTTCGTAAGGAAATTAATTAAGTAAATCAAATTGACTTTAAGGTTAAATACAGGTTAACATATGATCTTCATTAAAAAGTAGGCCTAGTAAAAAACGTTTAAAGATTCTAAAAACGCTTTTCTAGCAACGGTTAAAATGAATATTCTACAGTGGTTTTCAATATAAAATTCCAAATTAGATAGAGCTTTTTCTCAACCAAAATTTGCTGTAATAACATTTTAGGATTTTTTGTAATAATAAATTAAACAGCGGTACTTGTTATTTCATTTTTTTGTATTTTAAATTGCTGCGGTCTTAAAAAAAAAAAAAAAAAAAAAAAACACATAAATTGAAAGAAAACTATTTACTGAACATTATTGTGTAAAAATTTAATGTTTCTAAGTCTTAGGCCTACAGTTTTTGAGGTGTGCTTGCTTAAAGTCATCCATGTCACTAATGATAGCGGCGAACGCATAGCTGTCTAGACGGTCTTTCGTATGACTTGAGATTTGTTTTGTTGGTGAAAGTATTTATATCATTAACAGAAATAATAATAGCGGGCTGTAAACTTGGCTAATTGCGTGTATCAGGCCCGGTGTCGCGGCCGCGTGCGGAGATGCGTTCGCCGCGATCATCGGTGACATGGCTGAGTTTAAGGAAGAAGAGCTAATAAAAAACCAAGAAACTTAGAAACGTTAAATTTGTACACAATGCTCAGTAAATACTTTTCTTTCAATTAATATGTTTTTTAAAGATCCCAGTTCAAGATAACATAAAAAAGTAGCTGACTTATGCGGCTTATGTATAACAGTACAAACAAGTACCTAAACAGCTAGGGCCTTCTTAAGATACAAGGGATTTTAGTGTTTGAATGAGCATACGACTCATACTTTTGGATAGCTGGCACCCCTAAAAATTTTTATATAAATCCATGTAGCTCACCTGGCCCTACTTTAAACTGCCTTATTCAAAAATCAATTGTAAAAATTTATTATGAAAGCCAAAGTTTTAAAATATTAGAATTTTTCACCAAAGCATCCCAAATTTACCACTCCGAATTGAGTTACTTCAAGATATCCTTGAAGAAATAGATCTTTATATAGTAGTAGTTTTGACTGAAAATGATATGGGAGTGAAATTAAATGTTCAGTGTTGAAGGTTTTAAAGATTCCTCATGTTATTGTCGTAAATTATCAAGTCAGGATGGAGTTGTAATTTTGGGTGGGGAGAGTTTGAAGTGGAGTCAGGTAAATTTGCCTTTGAGAAATATTCTTTGTGAAGAGAAAGTTTTTGAATATTGTATTTTGGGACCTATTCTTTTTATTATCACAATTAGTGACCTGTGCTCAAATTTAGATAATAATTAAATATTGTATGCAGATGACTCTACCTTTTTTGAGGTACACATTCTGATGAAAATGCAGCCAGGCCTAGGCTTACTGAGGTTTTGTTAAAGGCAAAATGTTGGTTCGATGCAAATAATCTTACTGTTAATGCAGAGAAATGTGATGTCATTGTTTTTAGTTTAAAGATACCTCGTAATGATATTAAGTCAATTAAGCTTCTTGGTATTTATATACATAATAGATTAAGTTAGGACGTACAGGTTAATCACATTTTAACCAGGTTGTCTAGGGTCATATTTTTGCTTTATAAATTGAGAACAGGTGTAAGTCATGAACTGCCGTTATCAGCATACGATTCATTCTTCCATTCTCATCTTTTGTATGGCATTAGACTATGGGGAAACTATCCGGCAGCACAAACAATTTTTATTATTTAGAAAAAAGCTATTAGGATTCTCATGAATGCCAGTCAGAGTGATAGTTGTACTCAATTTTTCAAGCACTTAAAGATTATGACAGTTCCTAGTATATTTACATTTATTTTAATTTAATAAATGTTAAAGAAAACTTAGACAATTATGTGAAACGTTCAGATATACATATACACAATACTAGAAACAGCAGTAGGTAGCATTAACCTTCCTACTTTTAAGTTAAGTAAACCAATTAATAGTCATCTGTATATACAATTTAAACTGTTTAATGTGCTACCTCCCAATGCCAAAAATGTAACTTTAAATAGATTAAAGAATATTGTTAGCAATTTTTTAGTTTCACATGCCTTTTATAAAGTAGATGATTATTTAACCTAAAATGTGGATAATATGTTATATTAATGTGATAGCCTCTAAGACTGAAGTGTTTTGTATGTATTATGTATGTTTGTTTTATGTACAGTCACGATGATGTATGTATCCTCAATGTTATTTTGTATTGCAATTGTATACCTTGTGGACAAAGCCTATTGCAATTTAAATTGTTTAATGGCCAATAAAGAATCTTGAATCTTGAACAAACCTGTTTACCGACTGTGTCAAGTAGCGCCGCCCCTCGCCATTCAACAGTTATGAGCCAATGCAGCGGTGGTCCTATTGTATAAGGCCGCGGATGCTGCAATCAGCCTTATACAATAGGAACACTGCTGATGACGACGGGTTCTGTCAGATTCCCATCTCAGGTGTGGGCCGTGGCATTCGCAAACCTGTCCAGTAAAATTGCTTAAGAAAAACCAAATACCAATGAAAAGTTATTAGTGTACACTGAAAATTTAGCAACGGGATCTGTCTTGACCATACCAGAGCTGAAGCCGAAAACAAATCCTTTTATCGACTGGGTGTTTTCCGCTTCAGCTCTGGTATGGGTATCTCCATTCAACATCTATTGAGTTTAGTTTAATTCCAACAAATTTGTTGGAAGTAAAAGATTTTCAAATTTAAGGTTGTGAAAGGCTTTGTCTTTGTCATTTAATTGCATTTTATATTAGTTAGTTAGTTTTTAGTTATACTATTGACTAGACACCTGTTCACCTACAAGTTAATATATTGTAATCACTGTGAATGTTAATGTGTCAGTAAAATCTTGATTCTTGATTCTATCAAGTAGCTTCGAAAGCTACAAGGAAAGAGTTCAGGAAACAAGAGCAGAAGCTCTGGACGTTTTCCTTTCGCTAACTCTGCGATAAGCAATCTGGCAGAGTTAGTGAAAGGAAAAACGCCAGGAGTGTCAGATACGGCTTCAGTTGCTTCAGCTTCATCTCACAAGGATCTCGCCCAGACCTAGGACGCAGCCAAATAAGTTTGCCATCCATAAACAAGACCCATCTAAGGCAGTCTGCCATGTACCTTAGATGGGTCCTGTTTATGGATGGCAAACTTAAAAGGCTTAAACAAAAAGGAAGTGGCCGCCATCGAGCAGTTCAAAACTCTTGATTTGAACACGAAACCTTCGTCATCCAACATAGATTCAGCGGACGAAAACAGGGACAACTTCGATGCAACTGGATCTGTCTTGAATGGTTCAAGACCGATCCAGTTGCCTCGAGGTTATCCCCGTATACCTCAGATATGGATCAGACCTGAAGCGGAAAACAAACCCATTTATCGACTGTCAGGATTCTTACGGTCCTTGAAAGTCCTTAAAATTTAATCCCTGGTCTTGAAGGCCTTGAAAAGTACTGAAATTTCTTAATTTTAGTATGGTCCTTGAAAAGTCCTTGAATTTTGTGGGAATGTTGGTATTGTCTCCTTGAGTAAAATGAAATGTTTTATATTGCCTTTAAATTTTAAGGTTCTTGTACACATATTTATTTTAAAGCTAACAGAAAGTAGCATATAATATATGTAGGTACTTGCATTAGAATGCGTACTAGACGACTGTAATGGACACTGTGAAATAAAAATTCAACGATTTAGAAACAAATTTGTATTATTTTCTTTTGTTATTGTGTATGTTTGGTTCTTGTTTGTGCGGTAAAAATACTGTTTAGTTGTTTGTTATACATAAGCCACATTTTTTTAGGACTATTTACTGAACATTGTGTGAAAATTATAAGTTTCTAAGATTTACGGTTAAATAACTCATTAGTTTGTGGATCAATAATCTGGTTGATACATATTCCTGAGCAATGACGATCCTTAATTGGTCACCTCGTTATGAAATGTGAATTATAACTTTGAAAATGTTATTCAATCACTCACATATTTTCATTTGAATCTCAATTCAATTAGCAAGGCTAAATTGTTGAGCATTCAAATTTTAAACTTTTGTAAGGCCCAATGCCCAGTGTTATCTATTCTGGTTTTTTTAATAATACAATTTTAAACAATATGTAATTTTACCAATCGATGTAAATATTATTACTTCTCGTGGTCTTTAAAAACCATGGAAGGTCCTTAAAAAGTCCTTGAAAAGTCTTTGAATTTTGTTGAGATTTGATTGTAAGAACCCTGATATATTTGTAAACAGTTTAATGAAATTTAATATGTGATCTGTGAACTATTTCTCCTGAAGATACCACACATCAGTGGTGAAATGTGCATTGGGAACATATAATATCTATAAAAACAAAAGTCTACAATACAAGGTAAATAAATACAATTAATCAATCAATCAATCAATATTTCAATCAAAATATAAATACAAGCATATTTTTTAAAAAGTGCAAAAACCAGAGAAGGTTTGTCTGCACTTGAAAAGTACTTAACAAAAATCAAAAATGTTTTCCATTACACAATTAATTATTCACAATCAGCAATCTAGACAGTTTTTGTGAGAGTTTCTTCTATTCTACAGCACAAAAAAGTATTTAAAAAAACAACAGTAAAAGAGCAACAAAAACAATAACAAGATATATCTATGAAAAACAATAATAATATTCAAAGTATGAAACTATTGAGACCATAAATATCTAAAACTCAACAATATAAATATTTATAATACCCTACATCATCAACAGTAAAAAAAAAAATAGAGAAAAGTTAGCGACAAGACCATAGCTATAAGAGACCATTCCATATGTGATTCTTAAAATTAACTTTAAAAACTCTGTATGAAGTTACATTCAAAATACCCCCTGTCGCAGCAGACCTGCGTACTCAGCGAATTTCCAAATTAGTAATATTAATTTTGACGACATAAAACTGTAAACCAAATAAAATCACATGCTCATAAATAGGGAAATAAATGTCTATTCTCCTTATGATAAATATAGGGAGAGTATGCAGGTATGATCCCATGGGGGACACATATATACATATATATATACATTATATATATATATATAATTTTTAATGACTATTATTTTTGGTCTCTGGGCATCTAAAAACGAAAAAGTAACATGGTCCCGAGCTTAGGTCTTACCATGAGACCTACGGTAATAGCTTATTAGTCCAGTCAACCTGTGTTTTGGTAGGGAAAAAAATAGTATAAAGCTAATTTTTTTCCCATCGACTACTACCATGTAGAAAAGTGTTTAGCCAAAAGTTCCCGCCCCTACCCCCCTTGCTTCCCCCCCTGTGCCCCCCTAAACATGAAAAGTGTAAGGGTTTCGTAAATCGCTTCTATCTCGATTACTAAGCAACTTATCGGATTGAAATTTCTTTTATTATTTTTGTTATAACATTGTCTATAATTAATGTCGTTAGCTCTCGTCGTAACTTTCACCGTTTGTTTGTAATTCGTATGAAAAAGTGAAAATTTGTATATTTTTCGGCTCGTAATTTTACTTTTTGTCCCATAGCTTTTCACCCCGACATTTTATGAAAAAATGTTTCCTACAAAAGTTATAGCTCCTATAATTACCTTTAAAATGATATATAATAGTAGTTACATTGTTGGATATCCAGCGCAGTTTAGCCGGTGCAATGCGCTGATGCGTACGCTGTCACGGCGGGTTCAGTCGAGGTGGGGCCAGAGGGCGCGGCGTTGCAATCACAATGTTGTGGTATAGTGAGAGTGTTTTTCATCTGTAATTTACACTATAGCTTTTTTTACCAAATCCAATAAAGTCTCAGTGAAACCTTAATTCCTTACTTATTTACATGGGTCAAATAATAATAAGTCATTGTATAAAGCTAGAAAACGCACTTTTAATAGTTTTGTTTTTGAAAATGTTCCTTATAGTTTAAAAATGTTATTTTATAATAAAATAATAGCAGTATCTTGATTTGAAGTGAAAAACTCTATTCGTAGGATTCTAATTAATATATAAATTGATATTGTTCATTTCTGAGATTTTAACTTCCCCGACCATTTTTCCTTGACTTCAAATTGCTGCATGATCCGCCACTGCTCCCGCACATTTCTGTGCAATCAAGCGATGCTCTAAAGCAGCTACAATAATTTTTGCAAGTCTTAACGCAGTTTCAGGAAACTAAGTTTATAACTTCTTCAAATGCCGGTGTTTTTTAAAAATATTTTTTATGCACTGGATACAACATATTGTCAGGTAATATCCACCCCCAGTATGTAGCGCTGATTTTCTTATCTTCGATCAATTTTGTAATCTAATAATATAAGTGTTGTAAAATTAAGCTAAAATATAGCTAAATAATGAGAAAAAAAATTTTATAGCCAATTTTTGCTGATATGTGTTCTATGTCATCCCCTGACCTCCCTCGGAAAAGTCCCCTGAAATCCCCAGTGGGCAACATGCTTTAAAGTGATGGGATGGCCCACGTGGAGTCAGAAATAAATTTTTCGTCGACCAATAGTCTTAGGCATATCAAATTAAAGCTCTTAAGCCGGAAAATTTTATTTCGCAAACACTTCATCTCAAAGGGTTGCCTGAGTAAAATGGCAGCCTGTCAAACTTTAAATGAAAATCAAATTTTAACCTAAACACTTAAAAATGTAATAACATTCGAAAAACTTGACCTTTTGATGTGATGTTTGTGGCAAACGTTTGCTTTTACAATTACCTTTGAAAATGCTTATATCTCGACTTAAAAATGCCTATCATATTACTCTTGAACCACCCTCTAACATGGCTGTCCTAAAGAGGAAGTTTTGAAACAATTTTGTTAGTCCATAGCCATGTCATACATCATTTTAAATGTCTCATTCAGGATAAAACATAGCTGAAAACCAGACCTCAAAAGGTCAAATATGTCGAAAGTTGTTGCATTTCAAAGTTTTGATATCATTTTATTCTAAATTTTGAACGTCTGCAATTTTCCTCCCGACCGTTTTATTGAGGTCGGGTTTACGGCATTGTAATATATATTTTAAAGCCTTTAATTTGATATTTATAAACCTTCTGGAATGCATTTAAATTTAGTATTCTTAATATCAAATTTTATTGTAACTCCTTATTGGCCAACCCCTTGTTTTTAGACATGATGATCCCCACAAAGGATTTCAGGGGACTTTTCGGAAGAAGATCAGGGGATACTATAGAACACATTTCAAAAGAAATTGGCTGTCAACAAATTATTTCACTTTTCCCGACTAATTTTACTACACTATATGTTCGATAAGCGTGTTGTTTAGCAGGACCAGATGTTGGAGGTTGGGATACCATGTTAACTTTGGATTTTAATGACATTTTTGCAACAGCTTTAAGATACAGTGAATAAATACTGTCATTCAGACTTACAGACCTTGTGCATCCATATAGTTTCAAGATGAAAGATTATCCTAAGAACTGTTTGAGAATATTTTTGTCTACTTGCTCATAGTATGACGTTGAACAACCCAGAGAGTAACAAATGTCTATTAAATGTTTGGAGCCATACGTCTTGATAAGTTTAATCCAAAAGCAGACTGGACAGGTGATTGAAAAGACCTAGGCCTACATAGTTTTAATATTATGTGGTTTATAGTAATCCTCTTTAGTTTTTCGTCCATACTTTATTCTGA
The DNA here is from genome assembly GCA_030545055.2 of Neoaliturus tenellus. Lineage (NCBI taxonomy): Eukaryota > Metazoa > Arthropoda > Insecta > Hemiptera > Cicadellidae > Neoaliturus > Neoaliturus tenellus. The sequence continues at coordinate 43,521,981 of CM061535.1, read as the reverse complement.
TGTTTGCCTTCTCGTCTATTAGATCGTTTAAAAACAAATCTAGTAGTTCTGGAACAACATCAAAGCTGCTGCTGTAGAAACAATTCTCCTAAAGTCTGATTTAAATTAGAACATTCTTGAATAGCAAGGGGGGTAATTGTAACAGTCCTGGGTAGCACGGGAGGGGGCGCTACCCAGGACTGTTCTAATTTAAATCGGACTTTAATTTCATCATCTTTATTGCTTTTCTTTTTGAGAGTACCAAGTTTTACACACAATTTTGTCCGCCATATCTTTTAAACAAACAATGGACGATTCACTATTTTTCATGTTTGTAATATAAAGACTTTCACCAAAGTGACAATGTAATAGTGATAACGTTTTGAAGTATTTAATTTCATTTACCTGGTCTCTGTCCGACACCCTTTTCATCAATTGCAAAAAGTCAGAAGTACCATATTATCGAACTTATCACCAGAATCAAAAATAGATCGGATATAAGGAACTCAGCGCTACAGGCTGGGGTGGATATTAACTAACAATAGGCTATACCCAGTGCACTAAAAAAAACCCTGTTTGATAAATTATAAACTTTGTTTCCTGCAACTGCTAAAAGACTTCCAAAAATTATTGTACCTGCTTTAGAGCATCGCTTGATCGCACATAAATGTGCGGGAGCAGTGGCGGATCATGTAACAATGTAACTTTGGTTGAAGTCAAGGATAATTAAGAAATCGTCAGGGAAGTTTAAATCTCAGAAATGGTCAGCATAAATTTATTTCTTAATGAGAATAATCCGAAAATATTTTTTACTTCAAATCAAGATACTGTACCGCTATTATTTTATTGTAAAATAATATTTTTAAAACTATTAAAAACAAAACTATTTAAAGTGCGTTTTCTAGCTTTATTCAATGACTTATTATTTGACCCATGTAAATAAGTGAGGAATTAAGGTTTCACTTAGACTTTATTGGATTTGGTAAAACAAGCTATAGTGTAAATTACAGACGAAAAAACACTCACTATACCACAACATTGTGATTGCAACGCCGCGCGTCTGGCCCCACCTTGACCGAACCCGCCGTGACAGCGTACGCATCAGCGCATTGCACCGGCTAAACTGCGCTGGATATCCAACAATGTAACTACTATTATATATCATTTTAAAGGTAATTATAGGAGCTATAACTTTTGTAGGAAACATTTTTTCATAAAATGTCGGGGTGAAAAGCTATGGGACAAAAAGTAAAATTACTAGCCGAAAAATATACAAATTTTCACTTTTTCATACGAATTACAAACAAACGGTGAAAGTTACGACGAAAGCTAACTGGACATTAATTATAGACAATGTTATAACAAAAATAATAAAAGAAATTTCAATCCGATAAGTTGCTTAGTAATCAAGATAGAAGCGATTTACGAAACCCTTACACTTTTCATGTTTAGGGGGGCACAGGGGGGGAAGCAAGGGGGGTAGGGGCGGGGACTTTTGGCTAAACACTTCTCTAAATGGTAGTAGTCGATGGGGAAAAAATTAGCTTTATACTATTTTTTTCCTCAAAATGGTGTTCTACGGCACAGGTTGACTGGACTATATTCCCTATGGGAAATTCCCTAAAAGAATCAGGCAAACTATTAAAAGTCCTTGGTACAAATACTTCTAAGGATCTGATTCCATATTTATTCTTAAATCTAGGGACATGGTAATAATTTCTTCTTACTCTATAAGGATGTGTATTTACAATTTCAAATGAATTATCAAATAAATTATCTGTACATATTAAAAATATAAACAATTTACTAGCAGGTAAGGTTTGAGTAAAAGAAAAAGTTTGTAAGGATGGGAGCTGTGCTATATTCAGTGGTAAAATGCATTTCAATGTTTGTTCCTGGAGATGTTCTACTTTTTTTATATGTGACATTGAGGCGTTTAACCAAGCCCGTATACCATATCTTATCACAGACTCACATAGTGACTGATAAATTAATATTAAAACATTATATGGCATGATACAATTTAAATGAAACATCTTATACGTGCATAATCTAATTTTTTTTACAAACATAATCTATATGAAATGAAATTAAATGAAAAATGTCTTTATTTTGGAGGCGAAGTTAGGACTAACAAGTCCTCTCTACTACTTAAGCTCTAACAAATATGCTTAAAAGCTATAGTATTAATTAATGAAAATGTATAAACTGTAATTAATACTTAGATTAATCAGGAGACAAACTGCTCAAGTTATATATGCACGTCCCACTTAAAGTTATGGTCCACATGTACACCTAAATATATAAACGTACTAACGTTTTCCAAAATCATACAATTACATTTATTGTCAACCAATGAGTACTTTTTTTAATGTAAACAATCAAAACTATGATGCATAATATTTATTTTTGAACATTTGAAAGCAGGTGAATGTACATGCATGACCTTAGACTTGGTGCCAGTTATTATTAGACCATAGTCATGACACCACTCCAGCAAGTTATTGACAGCACTCTGCTTGTTTAATAATTCTGTCTGCTTAATATCTTTATTTGATACGACAATTGCCGTGTCATCTGCATACATGTAATTTTCCATATAGTATTTATATATATAATATAGGTAATGAAATACTTCCTTGGGGAACTCCTAAATTTAATTCTGCTCTTTACTGGTAGTATCGCCTATTTTAACTATTATTTTCCTTTTTGTTAAGTAATCTGCAAACCAGTCCAAGAATCTACCTGTTATTCCTATATTTTTTAATGACTCTAAAATTTTATCAAACTGTAAAGTGTCAAAAGCCTTGGTAACATCTATAAATGTGACTACCACTTGATTACCCATGTCCAATTGCTTATTCACATTGTTGGAAAATTTTTGCAGTAATAAATCTGTACTTTTGTTTTTCTGAAAACCATATTGGCAATTATTTATGATATTGTTTTCAATCAAATACTTGTTTAGTTTCTGTGCAACATATTGTTCCATTATTTTATCTATTGCAGAAAAAAAAAAAAAATTGAATTGGTCGATAAAAGAAATTGATATTGGTCGATAATTTTTATACAGACTATGGCATCCAGATTTGTAAACTGGCCTTACAATTACAGTTTTCAGTATAGTGGGAATTTTACCCTCTGCCAATGAAGTGTTTATAATATTAGCTACAGTAGACTCCCTCTTAAACGGCCACCTCGGGACCAGGCCGCGGCCGGATAATGAATTGGCCGGTTAAACCGATGTTCATTTTAAGAACGCCATCCCACAATTTATATGACCTAAATATAATTATTACTTGAAAAACAACCTTAAATACCTTACTGTATATGATTTATAGCTAATATCCACCACCCATGAAATCCACAACAAACCTACACTAATAATAATTTGTTTCTTTATTTTGGTCTACTGGATAGTAGGTCCAAACGCATTGACTTCCGGTGGCAGTCACTTCCGTCCAGGACATTAGAGTTTAATTGGTTTGAGAACGTCAATATGAAATAAAGTTGAATTGAATGATAGATAAGAAAACTTAGTTTCCAGCGAAATGCGGCCGGTTAAAGCGATGTTGAGATAAAAAATGGCCGGTTAAAAAGATGTTATTTTGTGTCAGGGTAGGCCGGTTAAAGCGGAGACCGGTTAAAAGGTGGCCGGTTAAGAGGGAGTCTACTGTAATATTTCAGACACATTCACACTACACTTTCTCAAGTCCTCAACTCTAATGTCATCAACACCTGGGCTTTTCTTCTTTAGTTTTGACAAAATTATTTCTATATCTTTATTTTTAACCTTTGGAATATATAATGAAGTATTGGATATCATTTCGTTGTTTTGATTATTTTTAATTAATTTTAAGTCACACAAATGTATAATATTATTTATTTCAGTAATGAAAGTATTTGTGAAACCATCACAGATTTGTTTTAATGAACCTACTTTTTTTTACCATATATTTTTGTATGATTTCCTCAATGATTTGTTTTTTATTCCTTCCCATAATTATATTAATCTCATCCCAAGTTCTTTTAATATCCTTTTTATTTTTCTCAAAAATGTCCTCCTAATATTTGACCTTTGCTCTAAATATGTCTTTATTTATAACATTTCTCAGGCTTCTATACTCATTTAATAACAACAAATTTTGTGGATTCTTTTTCAATTGTTTAAATATTCTATCTCTTCTCTTAATCTTATTTACAATTTCTCAATTCATCCAGACGTTCTTTGGGGTTTTATATATATATATAGTAGACCAGTCAATATTTCAATATTTTGTAATCCTGTATTTACTAATTTAAAATTTAATTTATTTCTTTTAAACATATTATTTTGTTTTAAATTTTTCTCTACCACCTGAATATTCAGTAGGCAGGGATAGTGGTCAGATATCTTAATCTTGGCCACCGCTGACCTTGGCCTGAAGTTGTCTCCTCTGAGATAGATATGGTCGATAAGAGATCTAACTAACTTTCCTTGTCTGACCTCTTCCCTAGTATACTGGTCTATGCAGGATTTCAAACCGTTTGCAGCCATAAGGTCTTTATATACATTCACTCTGCTGCAAAGCTTATCTTCCAAGTTAACATTGAAATCTCCAAGTGTAATCAAACTTTTACTTTTAATGTTAGATATTAAATCACTTAAATCATTAATAAAAACATACTAATTAGCATAGGCGTCATTTGGGGGTGGCAAGGGGGGGCAGTTGCCCCCCCAATAATTTCGGTGATTTTTTTTTAATTGGAAATTAAAATGTTAGGTTATGTAAAATTGTGAAATTTTTGTATATAAGAATTATAAACTTTTGAATCAGTCTTTAACAAAATGTCTCCTTTGAATTATTTACGTAAAAATCTTAAATTGACTCAACACCCCTAAAAACTATAAATTAACTCTGCAATCGTCATCTTTGGCATGAAGTCACATCTCACGTCTGTCCTGCTACAGAAAGAGCGCCAATGTGTCAGGTAGCGCAGCTTAGAGGCAGACAGCAGTATCAGTTTAAAATTGCTTGTTTATAAGTTTTGCAGTTTTTGAGGTGTGCTTGCTTAAAATCATCCATGTCCCCAATGATGGCGGCGAACGCATAAAGTTAATCGTATGACTTATCGCTGTGGTGAGATTTGTTTTGAGTTAGTGAAAGTATTTCTGACCTATATATCAATAACAGAAAATTAACAGTTCGCTGTAAACTTGTCTGATTACGTGTATCAGGCTTGGTGCTTGGAGGAATTATATATAAGGAGTGACCACGCGGGGCTAGAACTTGGAGGCCCGGTGTCGCGGCCGCGTGCGGAGATGCGTTCGCCGAGATCACGATCATCGGTGACATGGATGAGTTTTTAAGGAAAAAGAATTCTAAAACCGTAAAACTTAGAAACGTGAAACTTTTACACAATGCTCAGTAAATACTTTTCTTTCAAATAATGTTTGTTGTTAAATATCCCAGTTAAAGATAACATGAAAATAGCTGGCTTATGTATAACCATAGAAAAACTAACCAGGTACCTGGTTAGTTGTTCTATGGTATAACAAACAAGTATTCAAATAGCTAGGGAATACTTTGGATAGGCCCTGAAACCTGCCATTTAAATAGGATTTTGATGTTTGGATGAGCATACAACGACTCATTCTTTAGGATAGCTGGCACCCCCAAAAAGTTTGACCTAAATCCGCCCATGATACTAACCATGGACTTTTTGTCCATTATAAGGAAGACTCCAAAGGTGCTTTGTCAAAAACTAATTTTTGATAGATATAAAAAAAATGTGTTTTACCAATGTGTTTATGTAGGCCTATAGGGTTTTTTGGTCTGTGTATCCGACTGTAAATTTTTTGAGTTGTAAATAATATACAATAAAAGTAACTAAAGAGTTATAAAATGATGTTTTTTGCATTTTTATTTCAACAATTTAGCATCCATAAAATTTCTTAGGGTGTTTTACATCACAGTAACCACTGGCAGTTCCCAAAGAATAATGACCTTCTACCCTACAAATAGAAACATGTTATATAATCAAATTTTACATGCATTAGGCTATTGGTTTCATGTGTTTTCATGGGTTTGTGAGATAATATTATAAGTTCACAGTTTATGGACAGCTTAGTGTCACAATGTAAATTTAATTAGCTTTTAATAGTTATTAGTGAAATTTAAGATGTTTTTGACGTATTTGTAGGAAGGGGGGAGGAGGTATGACCTTATGAAAATATTGCCCCCCCAATCAGAATTCTGAAATGACGCCTATACTAATTAGTTTTGGGGGGTTTATATACAGCTAAAATACCAATAGTTAAATTAAATTTCTTGACATAAAATTCCATTAAAATATGCTCAAAACTTTCTTTAACATCACATGGTAATATCTTTACAGTGTGCTCCTTTTTTTATGAAAATGCAAATACCCCCACCTTTACTAGGTTCCCTTAAATTATACACAACATCAAAGTTATCTAGTTTGAAAAAAATCAGTGAGACATTGTTTAACATTAACTTCAGTGAAAACAATTACATCGAGGTAATCAAAATATTCATTGAATATTAATAAAAACTCATCCCAATGTTTTTCAAGGATGCAATATTTAAGTAAAAAAAGTTACACCATTCTTATAATTATTTTTGAAACTAAGGGTTACTATTTCTGTTACATCATGACAACATATGGATTTTATTTCATTTTCCTCCTCAACAAAGTCTAAAATGCAGATCTTAACTAAGGACAGTAAATACAAATAGAATTACATTAAATGTCCATTACTTAATCTTCTCCAAGTCCTCCTCCTTTTCAATTACAAGGATCTGGCTGTTCTCTTCTTTCCTCACCCACACTGCTCCGTTTCTATACCAGATGTACTTGTAGTTTAATCCTTTTGCCTTCAGTTTTGCTTTTTTCAGCAAGTTGCGATAGAAAAAGGATAGATTTTCATTTAATATCCTTCCGCCGTGCTGTCCTGTTACCTCACCATTTGTAACCACTTTTTTTCTAGCCGAAAACACTTTGTACCTCACTTTCCTACTTGCAAATTGCACTATAATTGTAGCCGGTCGGTTTTCAGTTTTAGTCTTTAACAGCCGATGGGCAATCTCGATATCTTCTTCTTTCAGTAACACACCAGCTTTTTCCCCAACTTTCCTCACTAGGTCCTCAACATTTTCACCTTTAACTTCTGCTACCTCGTTCAGTTCAAGATTTTTATTTCTTCCATACTGCTCAAGTTGGTTTACCCGCTCAATAAGCTCCTTTATTTGCTTGTCTTCCACAAGCAATAATGTTCTTGTAACTGCGTTAAATAAATAATGTGGGAGTATTTTGCTAAACAAAATCCAGCCAAAAAAGAAAATCTGCATCTCTCAAAACATTTTATAGGGCTATGGTTTTATTTAATATCGCACATTGAATGTCGATCCTTCCCATACTTCAAATTTCATACTTCAAAACGCGGCCGGCGTCCACCGCTCTGCTCCAGACAGGGTGTCTACTGATACTTGAAATACTGGAAATAGTGGAGTTATCCTGGAATTTCAAAATAGATACTTAAATTTTATTAACATCCGTATTTTATAAATGCATTAAATAGTTTTTGTCATTTGATTTGTAGTTGCATAGGCCTACCAATGTAAAAATGTTTTCAAGTCATTCTTGCTGTTTAAGTATGTTTGCAAACAAAAATCATAAAACGTGTAGTTCTCAAATTAATAATTAATCAAGAAATGTAAACATTTGTGTAAAATGGAGGTTAAAAAATAGTTTGAGTTTGTTCTAAAATCTAAAATTTTCTCTATAAATTGTAATCATGTTTTTTTTTTTTTGACAATTTGTGTAGTTTATAATTTTTTTTTGTAGTTAAATGTACTATTATTGTTATTATTATTATTATTATTATATTTTTATTAAATAAATCAATAAATGCAAAATAATGTGGCAGGAACGTAGGACTTAAAGGGAGTTGGGAGGCCCCCATAAAATATAATAAAAAATATTAAACAAATGTTATTGTAGGGAAGTACTTGTTCATAATAGGCAGGCCTAACCATAAGTGTAATATCTTTATTCAAAAATCTATATTAAATTTGTTTATATGAATAAAATATCATTATTGTCACTCAATTGGATTAATAGTTTGCCAGTTATACTGGAATTTTTTGAAAATATATGCTCGATATTCTGGAAATATACTGGAATTCTAAAATCAGATTTCAGTAGACACCCTAGGATGTCATGTCTGTATGGTAAAGTACATAACCAAATGTTGGCACTACAAAGTTGGACGACTTTCTCAAGAAGACTGCAAACTGCAAATGTGTTCTGGGCTGTTGGTTCCCACATCATTTGTACCACACATAAACAACATTGTCTGAAGACATTCGAATCAATAATAACATTAACTTTTGCATTGGGTTTCAATATGGAAAACACTATTTTGTCTAAAGGTAAAAATTCAGTAATCATTTTAGCTAAGCCTCTTCCATGGCTGTCTGAAATAAGATTAATAAATGGTTCTGTGAGACTTGTCTTATCAGCATTATTTACAAATTCCTTCTTATTTTCCTCATGACTTATTTTAGTTGGACTTTGGTCAAGTTTGGCATTATTTGGTGTGACCAGATCTGTTTGAGTGCCCTTACAATTTGTTAGCTTCGTTAAATCAACATCCGAGGGCAACTTAACCATAAGAGATGGAGACACACAAGCCTCTTTCCAGCATTGAGACATAAGTTTTATTATGTCTAATTTTTCCCCTACAATCACAGATTCAGTCACAGATTTCATGTTGTGATTTTTTAAGTTTCCATGTTCATTAATACTTTGAAGTAGAATCTCTGTGTGCAATATAGTGAAGACTCCACAGTCATCAGAGTTAGATTGTTGTGAGCAAATTATTTCCTGGAGGTTGAGGGCTTTTTAAAGCTGTTTGTTTACCACATTACTAATTCTTATAGCAGCGTTGTGGTTCATTCCTTTAATTGAGTCAAAATGTAACCAGTTACCTTCAATATTGTCAAGAACCAATAATGACCAGTGTGTGCCACTTCTATCTGGAAATGCCTCCTCACTATTATTTAATGGGAGGAAAACATAACCAAGATCTTTCTGTTTCAATATTTCACTGTTTTGTGAGACTACTTGCTCACTTCCAAGCTTCAGCAGTAGAACCACTCCAGGACTCAACAAAACAGTGTTGGTACGGCACATTGCATTTTTTAAATACCATAATATAATCTAATAGTATCATCTTCTAACCATTGTTTATTATGTAATAATTGTGTTTGATAATCATTTAGCTGTTGCTCTGTGCTGCTTAAACTGATTTTCAGGATCTCATTTTCCTTTAGTAGGATTTTATTTCTATATTGGATTTCATCCAGTTTTTTTTTTAGATTGCCTATTTGAGATTCTAACTCAGTTACATTTTTAGTAGGAGTTTTAGAATTTATATTTGAGCAGCTATTGTATCTTTGCAAACCAAAATCAGAAAACTTGTAGTTCTGTTAAAATAATTAACTAAGCAATTATGAAACATAAACATTTGTGTAAAGATTAAGCGTACAAAATGTTGGAATTTGTACTAAAACTTTAGTTTTATTTTTTAAATTTTCATTCATGTGAGTATTTTACTTTTAGTATTATTCTATCCAATTAATTTTTTGCAGTTAACTGTACTTTTTATTATTTTTGGTACGGTATCGAAAAAACACAAAATAAAGTGGGTGGCATGGAGAGCTAGATTTCTGTAGTTCTGGTTAAGTTTTTAAGGCCCTTTAAACTAAGGGGAGTTTAAAGGGCCAAAAAAAATTAATATTAAAAAGTGTTATTATTGGAAAGTACTTATTAATCACAATCATAAGTATCTATATATTAATAGGTAAGCATATATTTTCCTCTTTTTTCTCAGCTTGTGTGTATCGTAAGAAAAATCTGCACATCCTGTTAGAAAAATCCATTATAATTCACATCAGCCTCCAGGGGTACGCGCTACAGGCTTTCAAAGTTTCAGTGGTAATCTTATGGATGAAGGGTAATTTATTGAATATATTAGAGTCCAAATAAGGTGATTTATTGGTAGAATTTTGACCAGTGGCTATCTCTTAATACAAAGATCCATGTTAAATTTGTTTATATGTATAAAATTTTGTTATTGTTATTCCATATTCAGATTAATAGTTTGTGAATGATACTGGAATTGTTTGAAAAATGTACTGGAAATATACTGGAATTCCAAATTCAGATATCAGTAGACACACTGCAGTGGAAGAATAATATTAATAGTGTTAATTTTTAATTTATGAAAGTTATGGGTTACTTCTATTTTGCAGAAATGAGAAAAAGTTAGCTAATGATTCAATCATAACATAAGCAATATGTTAAGATTTAAAAAGTTATTTATAATTTTACTGTTTTAAATGCTATGTTATGACTTTTGTTTAGTTGTATAACTATAAACTCAGAATTCACGACAGTTTTACAGCAGCTTTTCATAATTATGGTTTTACGCACAGTTTAATATTAATAACAATAAATAAACCTTTAAAAACTTTGTATGCATGCCTAGAAATACCCTTCGTGAATACATTATATTCTACTTTGGTGGATGGTTACGCATTGGAATAATTTATTTATGTACCTGGGGGCCAAGCGTTTGCTCCCTAAACATAAGAATCTTTCTAGTCAAAGTTATATTAGTCACTGACTGTACACAAAATTACGAAACCAAAATGATTTTTTTCAAGACTTAATATAGGCACATACCTTTGTCCAAACAGTTCAAAATTGAGATTCTCCACGACTAGTTTGGCTGCAACAGCAGCATCATCAGGTGGTTAACATATTTCATCCATGAGGATTCTTCACAGAAATATAAAATCAATAGTTACAAAACACAACACAGTGACACACGTAAAACATTTAATTTAAACAAAAACTTCGGGTAGGCCTACCGCACTCTGGTACAGGTTTGTTAAAACTATAAAATTTGGATTATACCTCTACAGCTAAAAGCTGAGTTCATCATTGTTGCTAAGTTCTATGTCTGTACTTCACTTACCCAACCGTCATTGTACCGGTAACAAGTGTGACAGTCAATAGAGGTTCCACTATAGTGAAATATGTGTTATTGTCAGTTTTACACTCGGTTAACTTAGGCGTTTGTTTGGCAGTTGCAGCCGCAGGAAAGCACCGACGAGGAAGCCCCGAAGCCGACTCAGAGTGACATGAGCATGGGGGATACTCCATACTTTTTTAGGGTAAGCTCCTATTAAAAAATTGCAATTCTTGAACATAGGCTACATACTTGGAGTTCTAAGGCCTGCCAAATATGGAAGTGGTTTATAGGGTGGCCACAAGGGGTACCTATGTGATGAATACCTACGCGGTTGTGGTTGTCCCTAATTACCTAATGCCAGTAAGTTCTCTGTGCAAGTATATGGTGATCTCGATACCATTACATCTAGCCTCATCCAGCCAACTTCCTACTCAAATGTCCTGTAAGCATTGTATATTTTTTTTTCAGATTGCTCTGCTCTTAAATGATGTGCAGCCCCTACAGGCGTGCACTACATTGTGCACGTTAGTGGTGCAATCATAATGTGGTTCTTGGTTTATTCATCTTATGCATAACACATCACAGGAAATTAAATATTGTATGATTTAACTTTGCTCATTGTAATGTTAAAGGCTTTTCCCAACTGAAGGCAAAATCAGATTTCAGGCCTCAAACAATCAATTAGTCTAACTAATTCACCTAACCAGCTATGGTATATGTCCATAATTATTTCTCAAACAGCATAAACTCACCTGCGTGTCGTTTGTCTTTTTCAGCACTCTCGCCCATCTTCTGCTCCTTCGAGCACAAGTATTGCAGTATCAGAAACTTCTATTCGAAGCCTCAGCTTTGACGACCTGTTTGACCCTAGCTTGGCAATGGACATTGATGAGCCCTGCCCTGTTCCGCGCCCCACTACGGTAAGGATTTAGTTATTAAAAAACATCTGTATTTCTAAAACCCTCTCACAAAGATCAGTGAACACTATTAGGCCTAAATGGGAATTTTCTCTTATATCCACCTGTACAAAAGGTCGAGTGTATCGGGAGGTAGTGAATTTTTAGTTTTCGGCAATATGATTTTAAAGCAAAGTTTGATAATCTACCATTTCTGACTCGGTCCCTCAGTCGTCATTTTAAGGTCGGGTCTGTGGCATATTTCTCTATTTATTAAGACCTTTAATTCGATGTGCATATTGCCCTATGCTTACTTTTGAGATTTTCTTTGAGTTCTTGTGGGCCATTTCTCTTGGAGGTTCAAGGTGAAAAGGTACTTTGGGAAGTAGACTTTTAAAAATAGATATCAAAATCAGTTTGCAAAGTTCCAGTTTTGTTAATTAAACAATTTTAAAGATAATAAACTGTTTCCAGAATTTAAACGATGGAACCGTTCCGGTTCCTGATTTGGTGCTCAGATGGACGAAATAAACAAACTGCTTTGTAATAATGTTTTGAAGTGTTTATCGCCCCTATGTAATTTTGTCCCTCAGGTTTCACTGGGCTAAATCAAGTTTTTAGTTTAGAGAGGATCAGAGGGATGAAATACAGTCGCCATTTAGAGGGATATAATATACACTTATAATTTTTCTGGAGGGACAAAATAAACATTACCATATAAGAGGGACAAAATTATGAGAACCAAATATACACACCCTATTGTTTATTTTATTGATTTCTTTTAAATGGTTTATGTTAAAATTGTTGGATATTAAAAATTAAAGTTAAAAAATGCCAAAATCCCATTTTTTGCCGTTTCTCTAATAAACCCCACTCCCGTGGTCTGATCATTATTCTTGTTTGCAAGCTCGTTCATGTAGATGTTGGCTTACACCCCTGTACCAAATTTTATCAAAAGTAAAAGTTCCGTTCAAAACTTTTCTTGTTCATGGACATATAGATATACATACATTTATATTAATTTGAACGAACTGTGTTTTTAAATTCTGGCTGCCTCAAAACGAGAAAGTGTCATGGTCCTGGGCTCAGGTCTTACAATGACTACTGCCGTAGTAGTGTATTCCGTATAGGGAAATTTGCTAAAAGCCTAATGGGTTTGGCATTTTAGCTTACAGTCTATGTCTGATACTACTATGACTACAAAAAATTGTTTTAATTAACTAAGCAAATGCTTGGCCCCCAAGTACTTTTGGTTAACCTTGTAAATTTTAGTCTTCCATAAGAATTACATTGACCCAAATCTTTGAAGGTTGTAGCCCTAAGGGAAATCCTGCATTTAAAGGAGGTTATGCAAATTTAAGCATAATTCCCTTTGATTTGACATATAAACCATAAAATATATTTTTAAATAAAAAAAATTGAAGAAAGATGGACTATAGAAAAAAATTAACTTCATTAAGGTGGGCCAGAAAAAAATTCACAAATTAATACATCTTCAAACAAGTAAAAGTCAATTAGAAAAAATCTATAAAATATGTATATAAAATGTAAATATGTCAAATAGTTAATCACAAGTGAACCAAATCCTTCAACTATGAAACACTACAACACCCTGTCAACTAATGGATTGTCATTGGATTTGTGTTCCAATGATGGACAGTGTTTTATTCTTGTATCAAATAACAATGATCCTTCAGTAGATAATAGATCAAGTTAGGACGTACAAGTTAATCACATTTTAACCAGGTTGTCTAGGGTCATATTTTTGCTTTATAAATTGAGAACATGTGTAAGTCATGAACTGCCGTTATCAGCATACGATGCATTCTTCCATTCTCATCTTTTGTATGGCATTAGACTATGGGGAAACTATCCGGCAGCACAAACAATTTTTATTATTCAGAAAAAAGTAGATATGTAACGGATATCCGGTTACTATCCGGTATCCGGCCTATCCGGCCTGTTTTTTAATATCCGGTATCAGGCCGGATACTTGCTACTATTCGGCTAGATACCGGATACTTAAATCTATTGTTTGGCACTGCTTGATCACTACTTGTAACGGTCTTCTTTTTGGTCAAGACGAACATTAAAAAAAATAAAAACAACAAAAAACAGAAAAACTTACAGACTGACTGATAGCGAATGAAAATTTTGTGCCTCCTACACGGTCCCACGGTCAGAGGGACAAGTCCTTACTTGTCTTTTCGTAAATTATCCTTAAACTAAAAGCTAAAACATGAGCCGGATATCCGGAAGCCGGATATTTGGCGCTCCGGCCTAGAACCTTGCCGGATATCTGGTATCCGGTATCCGGCCAAAAGAACTATCCGTTACATCTCTAGAAAAAAGCTATTAGGATTCTCATGAATGCCAGTCAGAGTGATAGTTGTACTCAATTTTTCAAGCACTCAAAGATTATGACAGTTCCTAGTATTTACATTTATTTTAATTTAATCAATGTTAAAGAAAACTTAGACAATTATGTGAAACGTTCAGATATACATATGCACAATACTAGAAACAGCAGTAGGTAGCATTAACCTTCCTACTTTTAGGTTAAGTAAACCAATTTATAGTCATCTGTATATGCAATTTAAACTGTTTAATGTGCTACTTGCCAATGCCAAAAATGTATCTTTAATTAGATTTAAGAATATTGTTAGCAATTTTTTAGTTTCACATGCCTTTTATAAAGTAGATGATTATTTAATCTAAAATGTGGATAATATGTTATTTTAATATGATAGCCTCTAAGACTGAAGTGTTTTGTATGAATTATGTATGTTTGTTTTATGTACAGTGACTATGATGTATGTATCCTCAATGTTATTTTGTATTGCAATTGTATACCTTGTGGACGAAGCCTATTTCTATTTAAATTGTTTAATGGCCAATAAAGAATCTTGAATCTTGAACAAACCTGTTTATCAACTGTGTCAAGTAGCGCCGCCCCTCGCACTACTTGACATAGTCGATAAACAGGTTCAGTTCAGTCGCTTCACAACTTGTTCAGTTGCTTCAGCTTCATCTCACAAGGATCTCGCCCAGACCTAGGACGCAGCCAAATAAGTTTGCCATCCATAAACAAGACCCATCTAAGGCAGTGGCCGCCTTCTAGCAGTTCAAACTTTTGACTTGAACACGAAACCTTCTTCATCCAACACAGCTCCAGCGGACGAAAACAGGGTTCAAAACCGATCCGGTAGCTTCGAAGTTATCCCAGTATACCTCAGATATGGATCAGACCTGAAGCGGAAAACAAACCCATTTATTGACTATATTTGTAAACAGTTAAATGAATGTCGATCCTTCCCATTCTTCAAATTCTATATACGCATTTATGTGTTTGTCACTTGTTCTATAACGTATTTCTTTACTTTGTCGTTTCCTGAACCCCTACAATCAAGCAAGAGTTACAGAAAAACGAGTTTTTAATATTACAGCCACATAGCCAATTGGCCTATTTGTATAAATTTTAAAACCCTTTTCAAAAACTTTTTAGCGAATTTCCCTATAGAGAATGCTAGGTGTAAGACCAGGTCTATTTTCATGAGTTCGCGAACCAACATTGTCGGGATATGGGAACGGGGTTTTATGGGGTTTCAAAGGGGACAAAAAAGGGTTTTTGGCATTTTTGGACCACAATTTTCAAAATTCATCAATTATCAAAATTCATCAATTTTAACTGAAACCATTTAAAAGATTTAAAAAAAATACAATTTGGTATACCGTATTGAATTTTTATCTTAGCACAACTGGTTACGGGGAAAATACAAAAATGTGTTTTCCATGTTATTCTTATAGGAAATCAAGAAAACCCTATATCTTGCTTATTAATTGAGATAACTTAATCAAATGTTTGGTATGTACATTATCTAGATAGGGTTTAACCATAGATATATACTTAACACCTGGATCGGTAACTCCATGTTGCGAAAACGAGCCGTTACCCCCACCACTAGCCAGTATTCGTGATCAGTGTTGCCAACCCTGTGCGAGTACTTATATACTATAATTTAAATAAATAAATTAATTAATTAAATAAACTACAGTAATACTGTATTTTTTAGTCTTTTTTACCTATGAAATGATAAATTTCAGCCTTTGAAACGTGAACTAATACATTAAAAAGCTGCAAAGTACAGAACCATCTGTCATTGTCATAATTATAATTGAATATTTAAAAGAATGTAAACAACCAAGAATGCAGCTGACACACCAACAACAATGTCAGCTGATATTCAGCGTGGCGGCAGCGCAGCGGCGGTAATACTGGCTAGTGGCGGGGGAAGCCGGCTCGTTTTTAGTGCTATTCCGCCATTTCAGTTACCGATCCAGGTGTTTAGTATATATCTATGGGTTTAACTTACACCTGCTTGCAAAAACCATATGGCAGCAAACCTAAATACTCACCCCCATGGGTACTATACTATATTTTACTATTATTATTACTATACTATAACTATATTTTGAACATTATGCGGTCGCTTGTGTGTGCTTTTACCTCTGGTGACTTAATTTCTCGGAATATGATGTACATCTGTGATATATTTATTTGAATTTTTTGTGGACTCTACAGGACATTTGTAGCATCGTTGCTCAGTGGCGAGTACACGGTTTGATTATTAGTTAGTGCAGTGTGTATTTTTTTTTTTTTACTTTAATATTTAAAGTTATTTAGTTACTTATACAGTAGACTTGTATCTTTTGAAAAGTCAATGAATATTATAAGCCATATTAGTAAAGAGTCGTTAATAACTATGAAAAATAAAACGACTTTCGTTATACAGTAATCACTATTAACTCACAAACAAAACAATCTATTGATATATCTTTTTCTTGTAAAAGTTATCACAGTATGTTATCAATAAAATAAGGTTACTTTTAATTTAATTTGTTATGACCATTTTTATATTCCTTAGTTCTTTTGTAAGGAAATTAATTAAGTAAATCAAATTGACTTTAAAGTTAAATACAGGTTAACAAATGATCTTCATTAAAAAGTAGGCCTAATAAATAACCTTTAAAGATTCTAAAACGCTTTTCTAGCAATGGTTAAAATGAATATTCTACATAGTGGTTTTCATTATAAAATTCCAAATTAGATAGAGCCTTTTCTCAAACAAAATTTGCTGTAATAAATAAAATTTTAGGATTTTTTTTTGTAATAATATTATTAAACAGCGTTACTTGTTTGATCTACATAAGCCACTATTTCATTTTTGGGTATTTTGAATTTCTGCAGTCTTAAAAAAACCACATAAATTAAAAGAAAACTATTTACTGAACATTGTGTAAAAATTTCATGTTTCTAAGTCTTACAGTTTTTTAGGTGTACTTGCTTAAAGTCATCCATGTCACCAATGATAGCGGCGAACGCATAGCTGTCTAGACGGTCTTTCGTATGGCTTGAGATTTGTTTTGTTAGTGAAAGTATTTATATCAATAACAGAAATAATAATAGCGGGCTGTAAACTTAGCTAATTGCGTGTATCAGGCCCGGTGTCGCGGCCGCGTGCGGAGATGCGTTCGCCACGATCATCAATGACATGGCTGAGTTTAAGGAAGAAGAGCTAAAAAACCATGAAACTTAGAAACGTGAAATTTGTACACAATGCTCAGTAAATACTTTTCTTTCAATTAATATGTTATTTTAAAAATCCCAGTTCAAGATAACATAAAAAAGTAGCTGACTTATGCGGCTTATGTATGTTCTTGTTTAGGTACAAACAAGTACCTAAACAGCTAGGGCCTTCTTAAGATACATGGGATTTCAATGTTTGAATGAGCATACAACAACCCATACTTTAGGATGGCTGGCACCCTTAAAAATTTTGATCTAAATCCGGTCATGTAGCTCACGTGGCCCTACTTTAAACTGCCTTATTCAGAAATCAATTGTAAAAATTTATTATGAAAGCCAAAGTTTGAAAAGATTAGAAATTTTTACCAGAACATACAAAATTTACCATTAATAATAGATAATAGATTAAGTTAGGACGTACATGTTAATCACATTTTAACCAGGTTGTCTATTGTCATATTTTTGCTTTATAAATTGAGAACATGTGTAAGTCATGAACTGCGGTTATCAGCATACTATGCATTCTTTCTTCCACTCTCATCTTTTGTATGGAATTAGACTATGGGGAAACTCCCTGGCAGTGCATAAAAACTTTATTTTTAATTTTAATTTTTTTAAATTTTTTTTAATAAGAATTCTTATAGCTTTTTTCCGAATGATTCTCATGAATGCCAGTCAGAGTGATAGTTGTACTCAATTTTTCAAGCACTTAAAGATTATGACAGTTCCTAGTATATTTACATATATTTAAATTTAATCGGTGTTAAAGAAAACTTAGACAATTATGTGAAACGTTCAGATATACATATGCACAATACTAGAAACAGCAGTAGCATTAACCTTCCTACTTTTAGGTAAAGTAATTTAATTAATAGTCATCTATATGTGCAATTTAGTCTGTTTAATGTGCTACCTGCCAATGCCAAAAATGTATCTTTAATTAGATTTAAGTATATTGTTAGCAATTTTTTAGTTTCACATGCCTTTTATAAAGTAGATGATTATTTAATCTAAAATGTGGATAATATGTTATTTTAATATGATAGCCTCTAAGACTGAAGTGTTTTGTATGTATTATGTATGTTTGTTTTATGTACAGTGACTATGATGTATGTATCCTCAATGTTATTTTGTATTGCAATTGTATACCTTGTGGACGAAGCCTATTTCTATTTAAATTGTTTAATGGCCAATAAAGAATCTTGAATCTTGAACAAAACTGTTTATCGACTGTGTCAAGTAGCGCCGCCCCTCGCACTACTTGACATAGTCGATAAACAGGTTCAGTTCAGTCGCTTCACAACTTGTTCAGTTGCTTCAGCTTCATCTCACAAGGATCTCGCCCAGACCTAGGACGCAGCCAAATAAGTTTGCCATCCATAAACAAGACCCATTTAAGGCAGTGGCCGCCTTCTAGCAGT
The DNA here is from genome assembly GCA_030545055.2 of Neoaliturus tenellus. Lineage (NCBI taxonomy): Eukaryota > Metazoa > Arthropoda > Insecta > Hemiptera > Cicadellidae > Neoaliturus > Neoaliturus tenellus. The sequence goes on along the minus strand of CM061535.1, from coordinate 43,503,054 downwards.
TCAAAACTCTTGACTTGAACACAAAACCTTCTTCATCCAACACAGCTCCAGCGGACGAAAACAGGGGAATGGTTCAAAACCGATCCGGTCGCTTCGAAGTTATCCCTGTATACCTCAGATATGGATCAGACCTGAAGCGGAAAACAAACCCATTTATTGACTGAATCATGTCCGTATTAATTAACATGCAAGTTAATGAAGAAATGTCATTTTTACTCTATTACTACAAAACCAAAAGAGATACGGCATTTGTGTAAATTACAAAGTTGCTCAGTTTAACGAGAGCTTTAATTTGATGTACAAAATGACATGTGTTTGTATTTAAAATATTTAAGTTTTGTTTATGTAAACATGTTCAAAAATATTAAATTTTGGAAATTTTCTTTTTTATTAAATGTGCTCTTGAGACATATCATTGTAAAGCTTAGCTTATTTCAAATAAGTATTTTGAATTAGAGGTCATTTATGACAAATAATAAAAGAATTACAGGGTATTCCGTAAACTTTTATTTTTGCTACAAAAATGGATGCCATTTTGAAACCAATAAAGATAACGAAATTCTGTTTTTACCAAAATGTTTGTATTAAATAGACCATTCTAATGATGTACAATATGACATTTATGTTTGTATTTGAAATTTCCGAGATTCAAACCTGTGACCCCCAGTTTTTGGGACACACTGTATTTACACAATGTTAAAAATATTTTAAAATTATTCCTTGGGGTCATATTAGTGGGTAATAATTTTCTTTCAAGATTGTTGGACAAACTGTTGATCTATAATCGATTTGAGACACCTTACGTGAGACACCCAGTGTAATAAACTAGAGGGGAGCTGTGAGGCGCAATGAGCTGCATTTATCAGGGCACCGGGAGAACACTGAAGATAGAACAACTTTTAAATGTTTTTTTATTTAAATAATTGTATTAACATTTGTAGCACTCTGCATTTAATTTCAAAATCCCTTTTGTTGTACAAAAACTTAGTGAAAGGTTACCGTACCACATTTAAACCAACAACCAACTCTACCTTCTCCTAAATTTAAATCTGTTTGGAAACTCATGACTAAATTTAGTGTTCTGCTTTAACCTTCGTTTGATTTTTGTTGTTTTGATACGAACATGACAAGTCAAAAGACCTATGTAAAACATATATAAGACAGTTCATCTATTACAGTATACATTTGACATCGCAGTACTATTATGCTTCAATTGAGCTTTTAACATGTGTTTGTCTGCTTCACATCAACAGTTGTTTTATTTTGCAATCATGTTATAGACAAACAAACAAAATTTTAGGGCTTACCATGCACTTCAGAATAAAATATAAAACACCTTATTGTAAAATTACATACTGGGACAAATCTGTTGACACCTCGAACGTTAAATGTGGTCCAAAAATAAGAAAGGAGTTGTGTTCTCAAAATATCGGCTTCAAGTATTATATAGATTTTAGGAAATAAATGTACTTCGAAGAATACTCTCAGTTAAGCAAATGTGTTGCTGCTATATTTATTTGGACATTGTAACACATTTGCTTAATACATAATATTGTTTTCATAGAACACCGGGTGAATGCACAATAAAAAGGTTCTGTTAAAAATTATTTAAATGGTATTCACTGTTGTAGACGAAATCAAAAACTTTATTTTCTACCACAAATGAGGAATAATACTACCAATAGCGCTGAGGTAGAGTAGGCCTACCGCTGAGATGTATTGCGAAATCATCTGGATATAATTAGTGTTTTGGGCCGGGTAAATACCCAGCGGGAAGGTAAATATAAAATGGGTATTTACCCGAGGCCAAAATAAGTACCCAAAAAGTGAGTATTTATGATTTTTTCATTTATTGGGTAAATAAAATTGTTTTGTAATCTGAATGCTCTAATGATGATATAACAATAAATAAATGTGTTTAAAAGTGTTTATACAAGCTGGTTGATGTACTGGTATCAACAACTTTCTTAATGCTAAACAAAATATTTTATACTGCAGTAACTTATATTTTTATAATTTAATTGTCTAAAGTTTCATTTAACCATCCTTAATTAATAGTTCTACTTGACTAATAATTTAATACTATGCAGAATTGCAAGATTGATTGATTACCCAGATAGGGGTTTTGGACAAATGAACTCAACTTACACCTAATAACTTAAACTTATTATTGATTAGGACCATTCACTAAATAGTTAACAAAACCATTTGAAATGAACATATTTGAACACATTAAAAAACTTGTTAAATGTGTTAAATAATTTTAAAAAATTGTTTTTAAAGCCAACATTTCGTCGCATTAGAGATTTAAAGTTTTTTTTATTATTTTTAATAGCCTGCTGTCAATGTTAGGTCTGTAAATGTTAAGCTATGTATTTCTTGTAAAAAAAAAAAAATAATTTAAATTTTTTGGAAGTTATTTGATTTTGTTATATTGTTTAATGGTAAAAGAACTGTTTCATTTATTTTTAACTGTAATTTTTGAAAATTAAATAACAACGTACGAAGTATATATGCATTTTATTTTCCTAAGTTCTAAAAATATTTGCAAATACAGAAATTATAACTAAGTTGAAAGAAAAATCAAACTTGTTTATTTAAAAATGAATCTGATTTATTTGTGGGTTAATTGATGGTTAAATGTACTAGGCTAATCTCAATTGTAAGAATGATAAAACAAATTAATAAGGTTGTCTCAACTATCAGTATCAGTTCATTTTATAGTGTGTTTAATATTGTTATTAATTTACATATTTTATCAATGGTATGTAATTAATAAATTGTTAAAGTAATAAGTAAATTGTTAAAAACTGTTCTAAAATGTTATACAATAATTGTAATAAGATTGTTTTGGGTAAATATTTATCTCGTTCGTTTTTCATAAATACCCAAATGGCCCATAAATACCCGGGTATTTTATATCACTAGATATAATCCAAAAATTGCTTCAAGGAGGTAAGAGTTTGCCTTACTGGCCAGAGGTTTTATGTGCCAAATGTGATCATTCATTCGGGTCAAAGCAGTGCACCCTAATGCACTTTTCTGGTCTTTTATTGAAAGTCCAAAGCCTGCCAATGCTTTGTTTAATCTGGCTTAGATCTCAGAATTCACGGGCTTGAAGTATTTCTATGGCATTTATTGTGAGTAGAGTAGGCGTTCCAAATGAGCGTTCGGGAAACACCAGAAGACTTGTGCTGGACTTGCCATTATGGGTAAGAAAGCTCCAACTTCACCCTCCATTTCATTCAGCCTCAGGCGTCCTGCTGCTAGAGAGCGGAAGCAAATCAGGCAAGTGTCCTCTGAGGTGAAGTACCTGCAGTGCACGAGAATCTTCATTCCAACATGTAGCTGTCAGAAGAGACTGAAGACCATCTGCTGTTTGACTGCGAGCTTTTTTTAACTTGCCGTTTCTTCAATATTTCAACCATTTCGCTTTGTGGGTTTCCATTATTGTCTGGATTCTATTCCAAAGATGTAATTATTGAGACTGGCATATTTAATGGATTTAGATTTATGAAAGAGGTCTGGGGATGGGCCCTTAACAGTCTGCTAAGGAGAGATTCCTTTATCAGTGGGAGTTTGTATGCGAGAATCAACAGTTCATACTAAAGTATTAGTTTTTATCCCATGTGACTTGAACACTAAATTTTGTTACCTAGGGAACTTTTTTTGCAGAACTAACTTTTTTGCACCACGGGGCTAAAGTTAGTTACAAAAGAATAACATTAAAAGAGAAATTAAGAAGAACATGGGTGACAGTCAAATGTCTATCTTTGATTACTAATCGTGTTGGTAGCATCAGCTGTTTTGTAAGCATTTATTTTTTTACATTTCACTTCGGTCTTCAGTTCCTGTTGTAAAATGGATTGTGATGTGAATAGCTAATTATTTATGGAGTGATAGTAAGGAATAATTATTAGTTTTTATACCCACCAAACATTAAATGAGAGGCAGAAAATGTGACACAAAATTTCCCGAACACAGTTTTACAACACTGTGATGTTTTAGCTGTCAAGGACTATTATCAGAAGTGAAACTAGGTTAATAAAATGTCTTTTGTGTATTTTTTCAATTGAGAATTTTGACTAGGTTTAAATTGTGTTTTGTTCTTTCTGTTGTGTTCTATAAAATTGATGTGTCCTACCTTGTGAGTGTGTGTGTTTTTGTTAATGTAACTAAACCAGCTTGTTGGAGCAAAGGATCATATGAACGAAAAATTGTTATTGTTATAGGCCTAGTCATTTGTTATTAGTGTATTTGGAGGAAAATTATTGTGTGTATCTAGGGACTGAACTACGTTTTCTCCCTCAGGGAAACTGTCACTCGAAGGCGACGACAGTTTCCCTTCAGGGAGAAAAAGTTGTACTTTAGTCCCTAGAAACACCAATAACTTTTTTAACCCTGCAGTGGTGACGTGATTTTGGGGTTTCAACTGGTGACTTCGGTCCGTCAACTTTTACATATTAATTTTTTGTGTGTACTAAGTTTTGATTTTTTTTTTCTAAAAAAAATTGCATTACAATTTTGGAGTACAGCACTGGAAAGATAAATACAGGGTATTTATAGTGAAAACGCATTTTGAATTAGAACAAAAAAGGGTATATTGCAGTACACGTTTTTTATAAAACTTGATAATTTGAAAAACACGGCAATTTTTACTAAATCTAAAAATCGATTATATGCACAATTTTTATAAATTTGAAGGTACAAACTTAAAATTAAATCTTCAAAATAAAAATGTATTTAATTTTTTTTTAGAAACGAATTTTGAAAAGTACCGGAAAAATGTTTTTTTAGTAAACATAAATATATTAAGTCTTCTTTAAGTCCCTACTTTTGTGACGATAATCTGTGAGACCATAAATTATGAAATCCTTGTAAAAATTGCAAAATGAGAATGTCAAACAATAAAAGAGGTTTTATAAAACTTATACTACGATAAATCCATGTAATTAGGTGAAATGTTTTAACGTTATAAACTTGTAATATGTTATGAACTGGTGATGGCCTAACAGACCGAAAATTAGCGTGGCCAGAACAGAGTGGTGACATCGGTGCACCAAGCCGCTCACGTTTTCAGTGACTTTGGTATACGCTCATGGCTGTTGTGCACCACCACCTAACCTCAAAATTACGCCCCGACAGCTGAAATTTGGATTGGTCTCAGAGACCGTGTGTCACCAATGCAGCATTATGCATGCCTTTTATTATTTGCTTAAGCAGTCTATTATATCAACAATTCTAATGAATGCAGATGAATTCCAGTATGTCATAGGAACGTGTTCATTTTTTTTTTTTTTTTTTTTTTTTTTGTCAACAGGCGGCCGGTGCCCCAGGCAATATTGGGGCAGGGCTTCGGGGAAAGTACATCCCAGATGTGACAATCCCGGTGCCGCCCCCACGGCGTCGCTCCAACCGGCCCCACACGGCTGACCCCACGGCTCCGACTCACACCATTAGTGAATCTGGCACTTCCAGAGACTGGGTTCCTCCTCCTCCGCCTGTGCCCCGCCCCACCCATCCCTATGGTGGGATATCGCCCCGGAGCGCGGCTCCGTATCGGCCCCCCTTTTTAGATTTTATGAGTCCCAGGGTGCCAGCACAGTGCATAAGTAGACGCCCTGACCTGGATCAACCCGTGGCGACGGGATCAATACCCAAGGAAACAAAGGCACCCAAGGATCCCAAGCCAAAGGAGCCTAAAGAAAAAGATCAAAAGGGAAAAAAACCAGGCCGGGGAAAGAAGTGAAGGTAACTATCCGTAAAAAAAATAAATAAAATATTAAATTTCTCATAATAATGTTTTTTTTTAATAATTAAATTTTACTTTAAAATCGTCTATAAAATTGTACAAATGGGTTGACACATTTACTGAGGATCGATAGGTGGCAAGTTTTTACTGTTGCATTTCAAATACAGCTGATGCATGACAGCAACACGGTATAGAGTTGTCCTGGTTCAGTGGTTCATAATCTCTTTGGTTGGTAGCATGACAAGCCGTTGGAAAAACTAATGATTAGTTTTTCCAATTGGGGAGAAAAATTTGAATGAATAGGTGTTAAAGTCTTTCTTTGACAGGCCAATCTTCGGAAATTTTTGTACTCAGCATATTGTTTTTTGTAGAGTTTTTCTATAAGATACATCTATCAATATCAGTGAAGCTAAAATAGTATGCTGAGTAGCTGTTTGAAAATTTCATTTAGTTATATTTAAACTCATCTTACTAGTTGTTATGGATGAATCCTTTCTCAGATGACGTTATATCATGTCATAAACTACAGATTTAAGATTGTAGCTTCTATGACCAGAGAAAATACCAGTAATATCTCGGTATTATGTGAGTTTTTGACAAAGCAAGTTTAAAAATTTTAAAAACAGAGACAATTTTAAATGCCTGGTTTTAAAGAGGGGGATGTACAGGATGTTCATAACATCACTCAGTTTTGGTTTCGCCAGTAATCCCAAAAATTTTTGAGGAGGTTGTAGCCAATCAAATTATGCCCTTTTTAAAATCTCATAATATTTTTTTCTTAGGTGCAATATGACTTTCGAAACAAATTGTAACACTACAATGGCTGCTTCTAAGCTTGTTGAAGCAGTCACTCAGGCCTTGGATGAAGCACAGAGGATAACTTGTTTGTTCTGTGATTTATCTAAGGCCCTTGACTGCGTAGCTCATTACATTTTATTGGATAAATTAGATTAAGTACAATTTTTACAAACAACAAGAAATTGGATTAAATCATACTTAGGAAATCACAAAGAAAGAATTGTAATTAAACGAAATTCAGATAAAAAGACTTGTATATAATGGAGTGATATATTTGTTGGCGTTCCTATATTCATAAGAATCTATATTAAGTCTAATTTTATTTTTGATCTATACATCTTTCAACAATCTAAACAATCTTTATTATTGGGTCAACCAAATATTTTGTATACAGATGACACAACAGCTCTGGTTACTGGTTCAAACTACGTACACTCCAGTTAAACATTTCAAAAGTTTTAAAAGATCTTTCAAACTGGTTTCATGCAAATGGTCTCAAACTCAATAGTGAAAAAACGGAATTGCTGCTATTTACATTCACATATGCCCTATAGTGACGTTTCAGACTTTTAGTTTGTTGATTTGGACAGAAAAAATCTCTGTCATCTTGTGTTCACGCTGGTTTTTTGGGATTCTTTTTGGACTCTTACTTAAACTGGAAATCACATGTAGCCATGATTAGGAAAAAAATTAAATAGTGCTTGTTTCCAGATGCTGGTTTTAAGAAAATTAATTAACTAAAACACTCTAGTGGTTTTAATCATATTTCTATTCAGTTTTGCATTGGGTTAAATTATGGGGAAAGACAGAAATTGACAATATTTAAAATTCAGAAAAAAAATTGTTAGGATTATGATATTCTCAAGTATGAGGACATCATGCAAGCCCATATGTAAACAATTTGGTGTGCTGTCATTGTCTATAAATTTATAAATCTTAAATTTTTCTTGAAGTTAGTTTTCCATCTTTTTTTTTATCTAAACATCATGTTCACAATTATAATACTAGAAACAAAAATGACTTGCAGTATCGAATACATCATTTAACTTTGCTTAAAAAAAGTTACAGTACATGTGTAAATGGCTTTTCAATAAACTTCCTTAAGCTCTTAAATCAGTGTTTGACACAGACAGTGTCAATTCTATGAAATCTTTTTTGCAAGAGAATTGTTATTCTGTGGATGAGTATTTAAATGACACTTTTTAAATTACATAATAAACTTGAATTTTGGGGCTTAAAAGAACTAGCCATTATCTCTGCACTTCCCATTTTACCCCCTTCTATTTTGTTTTACACTATGCAGTTTTAGCGAATTTCCCTATAGGGAATACGCTATTACGGTAGTAGTCACGGTAAGACCTAAGCCCGGGACCATGATACTTTTATGTTTTGAGGTCCCTAGAAGCCAAACACACTGTTCGTTCAAATTGATATATATGTATATATATATGTATATATCTATGTGTCCGTGAACACGATTACTTTTTAACGGAACCTCCGATTTTGATGAAATTTGGTACAGGGGTGTAAGCCAGCGTCCACTAGGTTGAGTTCGCGAACCAGAATGATCGGACCATGGGAACGGGGTTTTATGGGGTTTCAAAAGGGTTAAAAATGGGTTTTTGGCTTTTTTTACTTTTATTTAGAAAATTCAACAATTAACTATTAACTTAAACCATTTAAAAGAGCTTAAAAAAACAAAAAAAATCTAGTATTTTGAATTATTTACCTAGCTTAAATGGTTATAGAGAAAATCCAAAAAGTATGTTTTCCATGTTATTCTTATGGGAAATCAACAAAACATTCTATCTTGCTTATTTATTGACATATCTCGATAAAATTTGGTATGTACATTCATTAGGAAGCGTTTAACTTATATTTGTTTAGAAAACCCATATGGCGGCAAACCTACGTACTCGCCCCTATAGGGTTTATGGGGAAAATAAAAAGAACACCGTAGCCTTATAAAATTTGGTATGTACTATCACTAGGTAGGGTTTAACTTATATATACCAACAAAACGCATATGGCGGCAAACCTACATACTCTCATCCCCATGGATTTTATGGGGAAATAGAAAATATACCAAAATTCCATTGGAAATTCGCTGAGTACGCAGGTCTGCTGCGACGGGGGTATTTTGTTAATATAGTGTAAGATTTTAGTTTTACTTATTGACTTCACCTGTAAAAATAGCATTGCTGTTGTCAACGTTTATGTGACTATAAAGTGATTAGATTTGATTTGACAATTTTGATGATTCTGCTGGTATTAATGGAGAGAATAATTTAATTAAAACTTTTACCTTATTGTTAGGAGCTGATCAAGAACACAGTAAGGTAGTAAAACTGTGTGGAAGATCACTGAAAATATAATTTTTTAGGCTGCAGAAAGAGCACCAGCACCAGATTTTTGTCTTTTATTATTTCCAGGAAAGAGGCCCATTGTATTTGCATGCACAAACATATTTAGTAGGGGTTGAGATTCTTTTTTAATGTATTATGTGTTTTTCTTTTTCAGCGTTCCAGCTTCAGAATCATAAATTTGTTTAAGCCCCCTCTTTAATTTTTCTGTTTATTTAAAATTCATGTTATATTTTTGTTTTCTGGGGTATTGTTTTTAGTTCAATAATGTTTAGTTTTATATATTGATTGTACCTTTTGTGATTTAAGTTACCTAATTTTCCTATGTTCATGTAACCTTTTCTTTGTAGGTAACAGTAATAGTTGTTATTGCTTGCTTTCTGGGCCATTGTTTCCTGTTCAATAATGTTTGGTTTTTTATATTAATGTATAATTTAAAGCTAATTTATAATTTTTCACATAAATTAATGTAAAGACTGAAATTGGCCTAAATAGCATTAAATCTATTGTTGTTTGGAAAGTAGAATTGTGATTTTAATACAGTACCGGTAATAGGTTAGGTTTTCTTTAATAATTGCGTTGAAGGTGTTATGAGTTGTAAGAGGTTGGAGACTATGAATTGTAGGGTCACAAGGGATTTGTGTGACTTGTAAACTTTGTATTGTATTGTATAAGACTGATAGAAATAGCCTCATAAGTTGTTGTTTGTTATGTAGAAGAAATATGTATGAAGAAATTTTCAAAATGCAATAGGTTGTTATCTTTAACAGTTGGCTTGGTAATTTTAAACTAAGTTTGGTAATAAGTTAGTTTTTCTTTAATAATTGTGTTGAAGGTGTTATGAATTGTAAGAGGTTGGAGACTATGAATTGTAGAGTCACAAGGGATTTGCGTGACTTGTAAACTTTTCCAAAGGTTGTGTTTGGATTGTATAAGACTGATAGAAATAGCCTAATAAGTTGTTGTTTGGTATGTAGAAGAAATATGTATGAAGAAATTTTCAAAATGCAACATGTTATCTTTAACAGTTGACTTGGTAATTTTAAACAAAGTTTAATAAAATGTTTGAAGTTTTCCTATTGTATTTTTTATTTCTCCTAAAATTTTTAAAATAGAGCAATTCTAAATAATTAAAAGAATATAAATAATTAACTGAAATATTAGGTTTTCACTGAGTGTTTGGGCATAAACTATCCTCCTGTACAATGGATATTATTTTACCATCCATGAAAACATATTGTTTACATTGACTTCATTTCATACTTGTTGAAGTTATTTTTAGTGCAATATTTGCTTTTCAACACATTTATTAATATAAATATATATTTCCAGTTGTTTGAGAAAGTATTGATGTTTCTTGAACATATTTGTATCATCAAAGTTAGAGATGTGCGATCCAGTGACTTTCAAATATCGGTGACTTCAGTTCCAGTGACAAGGAAATATCGGTGACTTCAATCGGTGACAGGAAAATCGGTGACAGAGCCGCGAGTGGTGGGGAGAACCAGATACCGCGGCTGCGGCAGTCGCGCCACTGAGCAAATGAATTTTCGATATTTTTATTTCGGTGACAAGTTACAAAATTATCTGAGTAACAAATTACTGTTAAAGAGATACACGACGTTAGCGATTTTCGAGTCTATATGATTTCGGATTCCATTACGATGCGACCCTTAACCAGTGTTGTAAATATCGTAACGCTAACGGCTCCAGCGAAGCCATCAGATCGCGCCAACTGATTGGCCGCTTTGTCGCCGATAGTTTGTGTCACTGAATCCAAAAGTTCTACAGTATATCGATCGGTGACAGCGACCTGGGCCTGGCGCTGTTGCTGGGAGATCAGTGACAGAGCCAACGTGCTAGTGCCCGATTCCACCCGAACCATTGCGAAGTGGCCCGAAGCAAAGGCGAAGGCAGCCTCGTGACCACGCGTCGGCCAATCGGTGACCGGCGCGGCGACCGGTGACGTTGTGTAGCGCCTGCGCGGTGGTGTTCTGCGCCTGTCACTGAATTTGCTGTCACCGATTGCTCGAGTGCCTTGTCACCGATATATCGGTGACAGAGCAATATCGGTGACTTTGTCACCGAAACAAAAATATCGAACATCTCTAATCAAAGTATGATTTTACATATCATTTTAAAAATTAGTGTGAATAGATCAGTTAAAAGGACCTCAGTTTACAGTCCCCCACCCACTCTAAACTTGAAACACACACTATGAATTTGAAAAGAAATAAAACATCAAAGAGCACACAGATTGTATGTGTATTTACTGTACTGTCCGTCGGCCCATGGCAACTAAGACATTCAGTAGACCCTTGACTCATGCACACACACTTTGTGCTAGTAAAAGTGCCAACATGCAACTACAAAGTGTTCTAAATGAAGAACATCCTACCTAAATTCAAGTCTATGTTTATAATCAGTGTTCAAGACTGATGAAAATTAGTACAGACAATCCATTATTTAGAGTGGATAAGAGTTATGGTTTTGTTTGAAGGTAAGTTGCCTTAAATATTGTCATAATTTCAAAGTTTTTAGTTATTTTTTTAGATTAAACAAAGATTACCAGTATACCAGTAGCATTCATTAAAATAACAATTTTACAGAAATTAGCAATTCTCTACTTGCATCATCTTCCTGGTGGGTAGGCTGCTTTTGTGTGTGAGTGTAAGGGTCTTCTATCCCTTGGGTGCCACAGAATAGTAATTTTGAAGCATTTTGTCACAATAGCTGACAGTACGTGAAGAACTGTTTGGATGGGAAAGGTATGAAACCTGTATACATTTTTCAATCGTTACTTTTTATAACTTTTTCCATGCGTTAACACAGTCCAGAAGTTAGTTACAGAAACCAAGAGTAATAATAATAAGTCGGATATCGGGAAGAGCAATAAATAATATGGGAACACAAAACTCATATCCATTTGATAGGAAATATATAAATATTTCAGAATACATTGGCATCATCTTGTCTAAAGTAGTTTTTTCTTTAATATAAGAATATTGTCAATTAAATATCTTAGGATTTGCTAAAAATAGCAAAATCTGATCGCTGAATATGTTTTGCGGGCGAGGTTTTTTTTAAACTTCTACTGCTTGTCACCATGGGCCAATAAGCCCTTACTCGGTGATTTAAAGACATAAAAAGTTCTGTCTGGGCATGTCTCAAACGCAAGCCAGATGTGACTGCTCACGATTTTGACTGCGTTATATCATCAGCCAGGATGAAACCATGAACCGCTGCCTCCTGTAAGCCCATCCCAAATGTCCACATCTGGAAAACTGTTTTGGACACATTGGCTTAGTTAGCTTAATTGGGATTGCTTCCACTTAAAATAAGATTAAACAACAATGGACTATAATAAAATAACACCTTTGTAAAATACGTATATTTTATATTTGGTATCAACGATGAACCCATCCCTTATAATGTTTTACAGTGTGTTAAAGTCATTGCAACCAATTGTAAAAAAATTTTTGATTGCAACAAAACTAACACTAATGTATCATATAAACATATAATTAGAAATATTAACAGTTTGTACAAAAAATATCTTTAAAGCACTACAAAGAAACATTTCATACATTTAGGTTATTTATCTTACATATTCTGTAGTCCACTAATTTATATCTAACTATTCCAATACTTATTTTATTATTTGAATCCAAATGATTCAAGTCAAATCATATTTTATGTTTGAGCGTATTTAAGAAATAAATTTTCTATTAAAAAAAACTATAGCCTATAAAAGAATACTACAATTCAATTTTTCTTTTCTTATGACAACATTAACCTTGTACTAAGGTATTGTCACTGTTTCATTGTCTGGAAGGCCGGAGATTTTTCAGTGCCCATGCAAAGCTTGAACTTTTTGTCTCCGAGCAATAAAACAAAAACACTCTCCTAGTCTTATGAGTTGTTGCTTGCTGCCGATCTTGATTTGAAACAACAGTTTGCTACTTTAACTTTTTATCGATTTTTTTACCCTAAACTATTTGCGATTAGAGAAAAACTATCAAGGACACAGGTTATGGCTGTTAATGAACCCTCTAAAATCTCATTTCCAGTAAGCTAATCCAAATATCACAAGAGTGGGGTAGAGGAAGAGTTGCTGTAGAGCATGGTTTGGTCTTATAGGAAATCATTTAGCAACCAGATGATACTTATTATTTTTGCTCGCAAGAATTAAGTTAAGATAAAAATAAACAATAACTTCTTAAAGAGGGATAAACCTCTGACATAGTAAAACTAAAATATCTTATGTACAATAACTAAAACCATATTGATACAATATAATAATTCTATGTACAGGAAAATCTATGATAAATTATAATTTCTAACAGCTAATGCTAAACACTTTTATACAAATTTAAGCTTATAATTAAAAAAAAAAAAAAAAACATGCTTAAACTAATTGTTACAGAAAACTAAGGGAATTCTGAGCATAAATATCTGTAGTTTCAAGAATTTTTCAAAATTGTTCTATTTATTTATCTTCTTAATTATTTTTCTTGACGTCCTTGACGTCTCTATCTCCTATATTTTTCTATCTCCTTGACGTAGGTTAGATTCCTAATTAATACAGAACGAAAATATGTTTGCACCATCAGGATTTGAGGTTCTGTATTCGAAGTTACTATTTGTTTTTTTTTTTTTTTTTTTTGTAAATAAAAAAGTCAAAACACGCTACTCATACTATTGAAATCATAGTTTTGTTGTGAAGCTATGGATAAATTGTTTTAGAATATCATGTAGGCTTGTTGATGTGACCAGTATTTGCTCTTATCCCGGTGTCAGGGCTGTTTTTTTTTCTTTTGTCCTGGTTTTTGTAAAAATTGAGAAAATAATGAATTACGCTATTAGTAAAAAATTCAACAATTACTTTTTGTGTTAAAACTCAAAATAAATATAATCTTGAAAAGAATTATAATAAACAGTACTGTTAACCCAGAATGACAATTAAACTTTCAGGTGGCAATTTAATTTTAAGTCAAAGTGAAATTAGTTGTTCGAAAGGTGAATGACCAGGTTTGGCTGTGCAAGTCCATACTGGTTGTTCAGGTATGATATTGTAAAATAAAGGCAAGACTAGTATCATGTTGTAGTCATATTAGAATTTAGAAATTTTAGAAAATGTTTACTCTCAGTTGTTATTATAACAATTAATCTTCTAGCAATAGAAACATCCCAATGGTGGAAGAATTTGATACATGTTTTCAGTAGCAGTTAAAATAACTGAACAAAAACTTTGAGGCATCAACATATTATAAAGGACACATTAAGTGTGTTTGAACTTTTACATGAGTAACAATAATGTTTGCTTTGGTTAAACTTTAAGTTTTTTTGTTTCTATTAGAAATCCTTTGAATATATTATATACTACTGACTTGTCTGGTAGCCTTACAGAAACATTTGTTCACAAGTTATCTAGGTCAAAATGCTTATTTAAATGCCTTCTTGAAAAAATTACTAAAACTAAAACTATATACATTTTACAAATAAAATGAGCATTTAAAAGTGAAAGGAAGATTTTTAAGTAAATTATATAATAGTCTTTCAGAACTAAAAACTGAAAAATAAATAGTTACCGTAAACTCATTTCCTTTTCGTCTGGAGGAAATGAGACATAAAAGGGTTGGTTCTGTACCCTCCCTAAGGTAGAATATGAAGCTCTGAGAGCAGGTGATATGGATGACGGAGGACCCATCTTGTGAGGTAGGGTTGCTGCATACCCAGGGTTGGGGCCATACAGGGGAGGCACTGAGTAGATGGGCATTTTGGGGCACGGGCAAGCAGGGTTGTTGCAATGGGGTTGCATCAGCGATGGAACAGTGGCTAGAGGTCCACCTCGGTACTGGTTATCACTCCAACGCAGCCTCACAACACAAATAATGATGATAAGAACCAAAATGAAAGCAACAACACCTCCTACAATACTTATTATCAGTTTGTCATCGTTGTTTATTGTATTCATAACCATATTTGGTGCTTTATTTGTGACGAGAATTTTATTGTTGGACATAGTAGTCGGGGGAAGAGACCAGATTATTTCAGGTTCAGTCGTTATTCTTGGAGTTGTTCGACTTGTTTTGAGAATTGTTATTGGAGGTCGCATGGTAGTTGTTGGTCTGTGAGGATCGCAAGTTAATTCATCGTCAGCGATCTCTACAAGAACTCTGCCTGCCAGGTTAGCTGGTGAAGAACAGTTTATACCATGAGCCAAAAGGGACCTTCTCAGTGCTCTTACACCACAATCGCAAAGAATGGGGTTTGATGAAAGTCCTATTAAAGTTAAATCTCCGCGGCGATCATCCAGAGCAGATAGAAATTGAGGAGTCAGGGTTGTCAGTTGACTTCCAGTTATATCAAGTTTAACTTTAGATGATCTTGGTAATGGTATTAAAAGTGCTGGTGGAAGTGAATTGAGAGATGTGTTTCTTAACTCAATAGATATTTCAGGTGATTTAAGACCGGCTAAAGCTCCTGAAGAGATACTCTGCACTCTTAATCCCCTGATTCCTAGTCTTGCTAGTCTAGGGTTCATTGCTGCTGACAACTGATCACTCCCAACCGCTGAGTCCTTGACTTCAACATCTAAAGCTTCAAGAGCTGGCAAACTATGTAATAAACCGGTAACATCCAAATACCCAAGTTTAGGGTATCCATAAGCTTCTAATTCAGCGAGATCTCCTAGTTTACGGAAAGCCATCTTTTCCAAGCGAGTACACTCCTCCAACATAGAGATTTTTAATTTCCTCAAAGATTCTAAGCCATCCAAATCCCCTTGAACAATACTCTTTATTGGATTGCCAGATAGATCTACTGATTGGAGATTTCCAAGTTTAGACCAAACTTGGCTCAAGGAACCACTTATATCAGAAATTTTGTTGTGTGATAAATCAAGAACTTCCAGCAACGTCGATCTCTCAAATACCTTTTCTGGTAAGTCAGCAATAGAATTATATGATAGATTCAAATTATGAAGAAATGGGGTTTCTAAAACTGGCACATGATTTATACCAGTACCTGCCATATTTAGTTCTCTCACAGTTTTTGGTTCTCCAAGAACATTAGTTATTGCTTCTTGTGACAATGGATTAAATGAAAGATCCAACCGTTTTATGTTGACCATAATGCTGTCATCAGGAGGAATTTCCCTGAGCTTGTTTCTCGAAAGATCTACTGACATCAAGAAGAAATATTGACGTTGCAATGTTTTTAAAGGTGCAGTTTCAAAGTGGTTTCCTGACAAGTCTATATTTTCAAGCATACGCAACCTTGATCTTTCAAAAATTGATTCAGGAAGCTCGGATAGAAGATTGTCCCTAAGATTTAGCAGTTTTAGTCTGCCTAAACCTTGGAATGTTCTTTCTCCTAGTCTTTCAAGTTTATTTCCAGCCAAGTCTATAATCTGAAGTTGTGTTGAGTTGTGAAAAGCAGTTTCACTGATGGATTCAAGCTGATTGTGATTTAGTCTCAAAATTCTCAGTCGTGGTAGTCTTCCAAAATCAAACTCTTCAAGGCCTTTAAGTAAATTTGAGCTAAGATCAACCTCTTGTAAGAAGTTTAAAGTCAAAATAAGCTCAGCGGGGAAGAAATTAAATTTATTTCTCGCAGCAGAAAGTGACTTGAGTCTTGGATGCACACGAAAAGAGGAAGGAAACAAATAACTTAATTCGTTATCATCCAAATTCAACTCCTCTAAAAGGGTACCATTACTCCTCCTTGTAACAAAAAGTTCACCTTTAAATGAGGTAAGTCTATTGCCTTTTAGGTTCAACTTCCTTAGCTTTGTAAGTTGAGAAAATGAACCAGTCCTGATGTTACTTATATGATTATTTGATAGATCTAAGTATGTAAGATTTGATAAATTTTGGAAAACAGATTCTGTAATATCTTGTATCAAGTTGTCTGACAGAGATAACCATTTTAGTGACATTAAGCGTAGTAATAGTTCCGGGGGAAGAACCTTCATGGCAGTATGACTCAAATCGAGCACCTCAAGATTTGTGAGAGAATGTAAGGCAGTTGAAGGTACTGTTCCCAGTTGAGGATTCTGGCTCATGTTTAAATGAGTCAAGGAGGGGACCATGGAGAATGAAGGACGAGGAACATCGCTGATCAAGTTGTTGGACAAATCTAGGTGTCGAAGATTTGTAAGGGCCAGGGGCTTGAATGGAAGAGAAGATATACGGTTTCCTCGCATGTTGAGGATTTCCAAAGTCTCCTCTAGCCCCGAAAAAGTCGGGGATTCCAAAGTCAAGAGAAGATTACCGCTGAGATCAAGAGACTGCATTTGCTTGAAATCCTGAAAATAAAAAATAAAAAGCAAGTTACACAATGTTAATCCCTAAAAATTAAAAATGTTATAACAAGAAAAAACTTTATTAATTCTGAAATGTTGTTAAAATATAACTAATATTTAAAGTTCAAGAAAATAGTTTATGTAGGCAGAATTAAGGGTTAGTAGGAAAGGAATAAAAGTGCCTCACCACCTTTATGAGATCATTATATACATTATAAATAGCCATTTAATTTTGTTAATGATATGATGGCTGTTGTGAAAGTAAAGGCTCGCCCACACCAGAGCGGGACAGCTGCGGGAACGGGACGGTAGCGGGAACGGTGTCAATGACCTGCGGGAACCAGCGGCAGCGGGACGTTGCGGGAAAGAGGGGGCCCACACCGAAGCGGGACATCTGCGGGACGCTAAACGACTCATCAGTTCATTTTCAGCAGTGCTACAGCGTAGATGTGATGAATTGTATGTGTTTAAGTGCTGTATGTGGGTGTTACTTTGCTATGAGCCTAACTACAAGAGAAAGAAGCTCTCCTATTGCTAGCAATAGCTGAGGATGAAGATAATGCTGAGAGAGTGAAGTCCAAGTGGGTTCACGAGATTAATCTATCAAGAAACTCACTTGGAGAATACCACACTCTGAACTAAGAACTCTGAAGCCAGAACTAAGAAAATTTCATATTCTTGAAATCCTTATGATTCAAGTCATAAAGTACTGGGCATAAATAAACGTACTCGACCAACTGCTCAGTGAACAACTTACTACACTCATCCTCAGCCATCTTCGCTGATGTCTGGAGACCAAATGAGCCCAGCGTCCCGCGCGGTACCTGCGGGACAATCCAACATGTTCCAAACTTGCGGGACGCTTGCGGGACGATTGGGTACCGCAGCGGGACGGCGGCAGCGGTACCGCTCTGGTGTGGGCGCTCACATTTAATAACGTGTGTTGGAAAATCCCGCGCGGGACGACATCGTCCCGCAACCGCCCCGTTCCCGCAGGTGTCCCGCTCCGGTGTGGGCGGGCCTTAAATCCCGTTTATATCTGTGAAGTGCAGGGGTGGGGAAGCATGGAAACTTCAGTATTGGATTAACCCTTTCAGTGCTAAAAAATATTACGTAACTTTTGAAAAGTGCTGGGTAATTTTTTCATGTAACTTTCGAAAAGTGATAGGGCAGCCAAGCGGGCAGAGGCAAGCGCATTAGAGATAAAAATAAATAAAAATTGACCCAAAAGTGCTAAACAACGATGTTTTGTATCTCGATCGTATGTAGAATTTAATGAAATCATCAGTGTTTCGAGATAACAATCGAGACAACCGATATTCCGTTTTAAGTCCACTGTATCAATATCGGCGGCGCGCCCATATATCGTTCCTTCACTCTTTCCGGATGTAAGGAAGGCACGATATATCGTTGCTTAGCATTTCTTGCATACGATAACGATATATCTTTCCATAGCACTGAAAGGGTTAAGACTCATGGCAAATCTGTTTGCAAGTCACAGAGCTTGGAAGGGTAGCGTTGTGCACTATAATTTAAAATCAAAATCGCTGCCACTTGTTAAAGTGCTGCGACATGTTTAAGTGCTGCTACATGTTAAAGTGCTGCCAGCTCTGCCACCTAAATTACACATTAAATAATATAATAATATATTCATTAAATAATATAAATTAAATACGGCTGACACTTTCCTAAATTACACATTTGGATTTTTAGAGTACACCTTCATGCATCTTTCAAGGGCAACACTCAAGAGATGCTTTATTGCCTAAATAGTTATGGTTTTGGCAAGACAATTATTTGTTTCTACTGACAGGGGACGGCAGGCAGGGTGCCACTTCTCTTCATTAAGGACATTATTGCATCATGTAAACCTGCACTGATGCTTTGGTCACAAACTGCAAAAATAGCAATAAATGTCTGTTTTCCATTGATTGTAGGCCCAGAGCACACAACAATAACTGATAGATTTAATTTTTAGCCAACAAAATTAGATTAAACAAAGCAGCCAGACAGTCACACACCATTGACAACACAGGCACCACTTTAGTTTATGGTTGCAATTTTGATTTTGAATAGTTATAGCATGCAGCCCAGCCCTTTTAACTTCCAATAGATTAATCAGAGGTCTACCTACGCAACACTGACACCTGTGTGCTTCAACCCTTAACCCTTCCCTTCATCAGATGAAAATGCATCTTACTTTCTGGATAACCCTCTTGGAAGTAAAACTTCAAAACCAATAGTAATACCGGGGTAGCCCCATGGGTGGGCATACCAGGCTGCAATCTTGGGCAGAATATTTGATTTGAGGGTGGGGAGGGGGGAGAGAGGCAAACAGAAAATTTCATCAACTTTCTTTCATGGTTTACTGTTCCCTTACATTTACATTTTTCACAAATGTTTAGTAGTTAAAACAAAACTTGTACGTTTTATGAAATAAATGCAAACAAGTTTATATTTGCCATAACAATAAGCAAGCATGAAAATTTATTCCAAGATACGTCAGCAAACATAATACTTCTCATTATGTCCTGGCATGATATCTAATGTGTATTTACTTAGCCAAAATTATTAAAATAGGAAATTATTTGGAATTATTATTAGGGAATTATTTTGAATTATTTGGAGGTGAATACTCCCAGCATGATACAGTACACTCTCGTTCATCGGACTCGGTGACATCGGAACTCCGCTTCATCGGAACTGAAAATCTGGACATTATTAATTTTTTTTCTTACAAAATTAATAAATTTTCCGTTTTAGCGCCTTCAATTTCCATTCGTTCTATCCGCACAACAGTGAAGTATCACATTTTGCATCAAAAGTCATCAGGCGTTTTCCATAATCTGTACCCATCGATGTGATTTATGAGGCCGTGGAGTATTTGCACAAAAATAGAAAGAGGAAGGGGGCAGGAAGTGAACAATACATCCGCTTCAACCGCTTCCCAAACTGTCATTCAGTCTGTCTCGCGTCGGGACTGCACGTGTGTTACATGGCAGTCAGTTGACTGCTGGAATATGAATATGGAATATGAGAATAAAGATTTTAGATCTTTATTTTCTGCATTGTTTTTATCAATATAGGTTCATTGTTACCATCTTCAAAGTTTGAGTGCCTTATTTTCATAAAATCTCTTGTGTTATCTTAAAAACAAGAGTGAATACAATCACGATAGGTCACCGTACGGGCGGAAATGATGACTCACGACGGACTCCGCTTCATCGGAATTTTTTGACATCCGAACCAGCCGTCCGCCACATTAGTTCCGATGAACGAGAGTTTACTGTACTTTGAAGAGTTGTTAAAGGCTAAATGGTTTTAAGAGGGAGCTAAAGGGCCCCTCTTATGCAGTGCTTCGCCGCTCCCATTTTGTGCCTTTATTAGGTTTGATTAAAGTGGAAGAGGTTTTAAATGAAAGATAAAGACTTGGTTTACTTGATTCGCTTTTTGATTTTATGATACTTTGAATCCATATAAAGCTATACTGGTCAAAGTTGATCAACTTAAACTTAAGACCATCATACCTTTAAAATGGATTAAAAATATAACAAAATCTAAAAGCGAATCACATAGCCCATGCCTTTATCTTTAATTTTCAAACACCTCCCACTTTTATTAGACTTTACTTTAAATAAAGGCAAAAATGGGAGCAAGAGCAGGTGAAGCCCTGCACAATGAATTTTCGACCCCAGGATGGTTGTGCAACAATGAGAAACATATTCTGGTGGTTACCACAACGGCCACTTAACTGTGCAAGCTCTATTGCCTTTAGTCCTCTCTTAAGCAAACAAAATAATATTGCATATGCATGTATTTTCAAATAGTTTATACCTATACAAAAACAAAAAAATAATATTAGATAAAGAAAATTCTGTATCAATAAATTTTGTATCAATGAAGGAAGGATGGAGAAAGGGTGTGGCCAGCCCCAAGGTCAGGACAGGGACGATAATCTCAAATCAATCATGTAACTGAGCTTTATTCTATCTCCATGGGTTTTATAGTATAAATCATTTATTAAATTAACCAACCTGGAAGGCATCATTGGGGAGCTCGCGGACGACATTTCTGCTGAGCCCCAGATGAGTGACACGGTCAGCTACTGCACGCAAGATGTCAATCGACAGAGCGGCTACTCGGTTGAAATCGAGTTTGAGGACAGTGAGTTTCGGAAGACGTCCGAGTGCACTCGCTGGTACCAACAAGATGTTGTTATCCTGCAGCGATAAAGTCTGCAGGCTATCCAAGCCCTCGAAAGCATCATCTTCCACCTTCAAAACAACCAGAGCCTCAAATCAATTTGAACTCCAAAGGCATACTTTTTTGTGTTGTGATAGCTCTTATGTGTTTTTTACTTTCTCCCCCTATACCATAGTATATGGAGAAAGTATTGTTTTCGTCAAAATTTTCGAATTTGAGTTGTTGGTGGATTTATCCATTTTGGTTCCCCCTGAGTCCAAAAAAGTGGTTTTCGGAGTGATGTCTGTGTGTGTGTGTGTGTGTGTGTGTGTGTGTGTGTGTGTGTGTGTGTGTGTCTGGATGTATTCAGAGCTAGAGAATGCCCCAATGGTCCGATTTTGGTGAAATTTGGTACGTAGGTCCAAAACCACAATAATTCCAGACGTTTTTTTTCATTTTTTTGAATTTTTGATTTTTAAGGGTATTTTCCCCCCAAAAACCCTCAAAAACGTGAAAAATCCAAATTTTTCAAAAACGGCTCTAACAATTTTGATTAAACTTTTGTGGTTTATTAAGAATAAAATGCTGAATAAAACGACACCACCCGCATTTCCGAGAAAATGCGCGTTCAAAAGTTATAGAGTAAAAAGTGTTTCAAAAATCAATTTTTTGGATTTTCAAAAAAGCTGTTATTTTGAAATAAATTTTACTTATGACTATTAAATCAAGCTCAAAAAACTAAATAATCCAGTACTTTAAATTATTGCTCTATGTCAAGTGGTTGCGGAGCAAATTCAATTTTTCGTTTACCGGTAAACGCAGTACGTTGTTAAAAGTCACAGACGCGCATAGGGTCAATCTCGTGCTGCTCAGCTGTTAGCTATCTGATTGAGCCATCAAGACATTAATGTTTTGAGGCTTTTAACACCTTTTTTATATTGTTGGGAGAAAGTATGTGTCAGTTAACTGATACCGTTCATTTGTTAAGTAACAGAATGGGTAAACATAAAACAATCAATGTTTGTTAAATTATTTATGTCCACAAGATTGTCTTTATTTCAAAATCTTAAACACTAACCCTCCATCGGACGCTATGCTGAGGTCACCTCCACACTTGCAAAAAATAAGTAAACTTGTACAAAGCTTCTGTTCTGCAGCCTGGCCTTCAAGTCCCCTTTAATATGACTCTAGAGAAACTGAGTATCCTGGCTACAGTTACCAGAGGCTTTACCTGATTACAGTTAAAATATTGATCTGGGGGTAAATTCTTTCCAGTGTGCGGAGTTTTCTTCCGCTTGCTCTCCTGATTATGTTACAAAAAATAATGGTCTTAGTCCGATATTTTGTTTCAAATTTGTTTATTTAATTACTTTACATATTTGTTTGTTATTAGCCTTAAAATCACATAGATGCATTATTATTATTATTATTATTAATTTTACAATTGATATAACAGAATGCCTTTTTAGCCCTTGAAACAATTTGACTATTTTTCTCTGGCATGAATAAAAAATTTAATGGTCTTTTATGAGGAATAAAGGGTAATTGAGAGAATTTTATACTGATAAAAAAAACACTAATCTTCGTGCCTCCATGCTTTATAATCAAAGTACAAAGGTAGGTTACTGATGTACAAAAATATTTAAAGTCACAAATCAGTCTAATTCACAGGGAATTAACAGTTTTACAATGAATATTAAGAGGTATTTAGTTTATAATAATTACTCTTACTTCACAGGAACTTAATAACTCTTTGAATACTTATTGTAAATTAATATTGTATAAAATATAACCAAGATAAAATATTATAGCTTCCTGTATTTTTTATATGCGTAAAAAAAATGAAAAGTAATCCTATTTATTTTTTATATGTATGTGAACATGTTTATCAAAAGAATAATTTTTATCTGATTGCAGAGTACTTTTTATTTAAGAGACCGAAGTTAAAGACTTAGTATAATGTTAATGAATGGTTTTGAACATATACACATGTGTTATTACCGTTCTAAGGGTGTTCACGCTGAGATCTAAATGTTTCAGCTTTCGAAGTCCCAGAAATGTTCCTGGAGCAATGTTGGCAATATTATTTCTGCTGAGATCCAGTGATTCAAGTCCCGTCACTGTTGCAAGATTTGTATCATCCAGTTTCTACAAATAAAAAAGATAATTAAAGCCATAATCAAATATCCTGCGTGTACAGAGTTCTCCATAAATGCGTACGTTACAATATCGGAACATTCCAATCTCGGAACATTCGATCACGCAACATTCTGCCTGCTAAAAGTATTATGAAAAAAAAAACATGTCAATGTCAAAATTTCACACAGTCACGGTTATGTCTGAGAGATATTTGCGCCCTCGTTGATACGAATCATCAAATAAAAATATCCTATTGCCATACCCATCTGACGATTTGATGTGACAAAACTTGGTCTATTGAGTTCACCTTTGATCATTATTAAAAGTATTCACATGTAAAGGTTAAAAATGTAAACCTTCAATAAAGTGCAATGAAAATGTAAGTTTTACTTATGTTCACGGTTAATTACCAAAAACCTTTTTTTTTAAGTAAACTGCGTTTGGTTAACAACTTAAAACATTTCTAATTCTCAGTTTCACACGTGGGTACAAAAGGAAATGACAAAGAAATACGACATTGCCAAAGATGAACACACAGAACACAGTTACAAAGATGAGTCATGTCATAAGTGAGAACAGAGAATAGGGAGGATTCCATTGGTGGGCGTTTTAAAATCTTTCCTTTTGGTTGCACCCCCAACAAACCTAAAACCTCTTGCGCCCCTGGGCCCTGGCCCATCGGGCCCATTTACAAAATCGCCCTTGCAGGTTGCAGGTGCGGGTGTGGACTCGGGAGCGGCCGCGGGTCTTTACGCTGTTCAAACAAACACCTGGATGTCCAGGGTTTTCCCTCCAATTCAGTCGAGATTGGTTTGTTATACCGTGAAAATTAAGTAAATATTGAACTACGGAAAAATGAAATTTGCGTATCTTTTTTATCTCCCCAAGAGCATTCTTGTATTCTTGTCTTCATCCCCAGGAGGTCAGAAAAATACCAGTTTCATCCCAAAATGCCATGAGAAATGAGAAATAACGGAAAACATCCTCCAAGGGAATAGAATGGGAAGAAAAAAACCATGTTTTACTTTAAAACATGTGATTATATCATTTAGGAAATCTAGAGGATAAGAAGATAACATGAAATTTATCAGAAAACTAGTAACTTAAATGCCCTAATATACAATTTAGATTATTATTTTGTATTCATTACTTAGGGGCTTTCATCCCTACAATCCACAAATTGGATATGAGTACTAAGCTGAAAGCCATAAATTAATTTTTGTTAAGAATGGCAAAGGAATTTACTCATGACACCTTGAAGACCTTAGAAAACAAGATAGGATTTTTGGCACAGCGGTACCAAAATTAAGTCAAAATTAAAGCTGTTGTCAATTGAGTTTTGTAAAATACGTACATTGACTGTTCAACAGGATAACGCTTTTGTTGAAACTATAATGATTTATAAAAAAATATAAGATAAGAATAACATTTATTTTTTAATACCAAAATTTAGATGAGAAATATTTTACTAATGTACTATAATTGTAACCATTACAATACTTGTTTTTCAATAAAATATATTTACTGAGTACAAAATTGTAAAACATTATGAGAATTGGAATAAAAAATGGCATTGGCACTCAAGTTTTGACATGTGTGAACAGTTTTCCGCTTCGTGTGAACAGGCTACATTTGAATCAATGCTAAAACACTGTACATGACCCGCATCTGCATCCGCTCCGTGTGAAACATCATAAACAAAGTCTAACTTTGATATAATCAACCTTGGTATAACAAATTCCTTTACTTAACGAATTTGCTAACATACCCTACAACTCTCAATAAAAGATGTCACCTCTATGTAACAAATAAACCATACTCACAAAATCCATATTAAGAATTTTTCAAACTTCAGTAAAATCACACATCTTAAGTGTAATATAGCACACTTGGTGTAGAGAATTCTTGTATGTAAAACCTCTACAAAGCGAATTTCAATCTCTACATAACAATATTCCCACGAGTGAACCTTGACATAAACATACATAAAAACAAATGCAAAAAAAAACTTTTTGTCTTGATATTGTAGCTTCCTTTTGTCTGCTTTGCTAGAGACCTTATTTGTTTCAGTATATATATACATCGTATGGCTGTCATAGCCAGCTTCCATCTTTAAAATAATAATAATAAATGAAATAAAAGATGCTCTGCAGTGCAAAGCACCTGCGTCAATACATTTAAAATAAAACTAAAAAAAAAAAATTATGATCTCTCTATAAAGCTAAATCCAGGGCGCTAAGCCATTGCAGCCCAGCTTCACTTGCACAATGAAGGCCCATCAGCCCTTCCGAAAAAGCACTCAAAGGGCACTCATTGACTATGTGAGTCATAGTCTGGCACTCCGCTCCACAGCCGCATGACTGGTCTCCTGTCATTTCCCATTTGTATTTCCAATAATTACATCTTCCCACTTTAGTGCGGAATCGATTGAGAACAGTCAACTGCTTTTGAGGAAGATCCATACCACTTACTGCTAAGGTTGGGTTAGCAATCAAAAAGTGATTCCGACCTTGGAAAGAGTCCCAGGAGGAAGTCCAGTTGGTATGGATTGAAAAGTTTGTCTCCGCCAACTGGGATGCTGTCCGCAGTGGTGGTCTTCGGGACCTCAATCTGCCCGTCTCCTGGGGTAGGTAATCATGGATGGGTAGGTGTGGAGCAGATAAGATCTTAGTATATTCTCTAATGAGTGCATCCCTTCGTCTGGTTTCAGGTGGAGCGATATTACACAGGACCGGGAGCCAGGGGACGGGGGTTGCCATGAGTGTACCACATCACCAGGGGTTGTGATGTTGTTCGCGTCCGCAGCATTCCATTAAAGTTGCACGTACTCCCCGGGTGGTGCTAAACGAACAACAATTTTTGGCAGCTGAACTATTGCGCAAGTGATCTCTCAGCCATGCCGGCTGCCAGACCAAATTTGTTTCAGTGGAGTGGAGAGATTGAGCAGTACTTATACTCCCAATCTGAGCAGTATTCGGAATCTGGAATCTGATCCCGTCCTTCATTGGGAACGGACCACCAGCCGGATTTCAAAATGGCCAGATTATCCATCGGTTTATTAAACGGGTTAAACAGAAAATTGTATTATATGTGTGTTCCAACAATGCATGAACTATTAGGATGTATTTAACAATGAAGGGTATCATGATTGCCCAATCAATGCTATGTATAAACTTTTTAACCAAATCAGCATGATTTGCTCCCTCTCAGACGTAGTAGAGCCGAAATGAGGATCGGGAATGGCGAATCAAGATCCCTGTGGTCATGGTTATCCATTGCCAGTTTAGTAGCAATGGATAACCTAAACTAAAGAAGTTTCCTTTTTTCTTAAAAAAGGTGGTTTGAGTGACAGTGTGGAGAAATCTATGACACAATTAGATTGCTCTATGGATTTGATTAACACCATAAGTAAACAGACCACAATCACCAAATTTTTCAAACAAACAGGATGTACCTGTATTAATGATGAATTACACATTGCAGATTAAGGCATTACTTTAACTATTTGTAATTTCCAGTTCATTATTACAGTAGAAGAAATACTGTATTCTGTATGGGCCTAAATTTTAATTTTGAGCCGTAAGGCTTCAAAGCTATTTCCAGATTTCCTGTATTGTTTGCCTTCAAACAGGGCCGGCGCAAGCACTTTTGCCGCCCCTGCCCCCGTTTTTTTACCCCATCCAAACTGCAGGGACTTGACAGACTGCAGAGTGTTTGCCGCTGGTTCTCGTGGGGCAATGTCACTTGCAGTTAAAGCTAGAAACAGGGAGCGAAACTGCGAGACTTTTCAAAATGTCGGAAATTTCACGCTGATTCCGAAAATGATAGTTTTTCCCGCAAAAATTCCAAAATAACTTTTTGCCCCGAATTTATTGCAGTGGGTATTCAAATTAACCGGGAAGTTGGGCTGATCATGAATATATGAAAATTGTAATTGAACATGCGACGATCCGATAGTAAATAAGCCGGAAAATGCACAAAAAGTGTCGGAAAAGCCATAAGGTGAACTATTTTTAAAGTATGTCATGTGGGTACTCAAATGACGCGGAATTTCATATAGAATACGAATATGTATATATTACAGCGATAAAATACTCAATAAAGGGTCAAAACTTAGAAATAAAATAAAAACACACTGCAGTATGAAACTCATGAAATTCATGAAACTTAGGCTAGGCCAACATAAATGAAGGACTAACAATGTTACAATTCGGTTTTATTGGTAGCTTTAAGTTTTAGGTAATAGCCTAGACTAGGGTGGCCAAATCATTCATAGACGAAACCGGGACAGCTCTGAATATTTACCCTTCCCTTCCCATACCAACCAACTGGCCAATGGTTCCCTGCGAAGAATTAGGTTTAATAAGAACATTGATTCATAGCTTATATTTTTAGTTACATAATTAATCGGATTTACTCAAAAACCAAGTTTAATGACATTTCTAAACCTAGGAACCCTTAGTACTCTATACTAATAGCATTGTTCAAAATTTAACTTGTCATCCTGTCATCGAATGATAAGTTTAGTGATAAATAGACACATTAAAATAATTGATAACATTAAGGCATTGACTATGAATACATGATTATGGCTACACGATATTGGCATTTTGCAGCAAAATAAAACACTAATTAATAATAAATTAGTTTATTAATTAACTAACATAATTCAATTCACTGACATAACCTCAACAACTAACAATATTCAAACAGAAAAGTGTAATGAGCTGCCAAGCGAAGGTTTGTGAAATAACGTTGGTAATGTAGTTTACATAATTTTAGATATAAAGGGTGCAACTCCACAACAGCAATAGCATGATTAAACTAAGTTCCAATTGCAGAAGAGATATAAATTGAATCACTTATTTATAAAATTTGGTTTGGATTATAACTTATTTGTGTTATAAAATTTGGTTTGGCTTTTGAGTCTAAATATTTCTTAAATCCGTTTGAAAACAGGACTATTTGTCGTCCCTACACAAATTTTTGGAACATTGCATGACATGATGAAAAACCGGGGCAATCCCGGTTTTCCGGAACGTTTTGTCACCCTAACCTAGACAGTACGGCGAAACTTCGTTATCTTTCTCCACCGTTATTATCGATGTGGAAATTTCGATATTGCGATTGAAATTGAGCGATGAAAACAATTGAATCAACAACGATACTGAGAAAAGATATGTATCATAATAATAATCTAACCTAACAGTGTAACCGTAAACCTCCGTCACTTTAATTGACAGCGATGTTTATAACAACAAAATCAATGGTGTTTGGAAACATTTAAAATGCATATTCCCTCAATACAATAGCAAAAAATAAATAAATAAATAAAATACCTTTCTGATTTGTATTTGGCAGCATTTGTGTGACGCCATTTTAGATCTAACAAAGTCTGCTTCTTCTCACAATTTGAATTTAGAAACAGCTACACAACAGTTTGGTTAGTTTATTTTGTGCTGTTCTTTGTTACAGGTTACATTAGCTACAATTTTTACTTTTTCTGTTGTTGTTATTTTCAGTTACTTGTTTGAATATATTACGGTATTTGTTTTATTGTCAAAAGGTTTATTTCATTAATTAGAACAAGAAACTAAATCAGGTGATAAAATCATAATCGTATCGTGTAGTTGTATCATCGATATAATAGCAATATTATCGCAATATCAAAATTTCCACATCGATAATAACGGTGGAGAGGGATAACAAAGTTTCGCCGACAGTACTTTATACATAGGTTATTAAATTACATAACATATACTGTAATCTAAAATAACGTTACTAACATCTAACTAATCTAACCTAACCATCATGTAGATAGCCTACAATTCTGCGACTTTTTAAGAGAAATAAGAATAGGTCTATACAGTAGAAGCCCTCAAATCCAGCCACCTCGGGACAGGACCACCGGCCGGATTTCAAAATGGCTGGACGATTATCCGTTGGTTTATGAAACGGGTTAAACAGAGAATTGTATTACAGTAGAAACTCGATAGTTCAACACTTTGTGGACTTAGAGAGTGTCTAAGTATCAAAATGTTGAACTATAGGGAATATATGGGAAATTTTAACATAGGGAGTATATGGGAAATTTTAACATGTATAAAAATCATGAGTTTAATTTAGGAAACACGAAACCTGAATGAAACAATAACTTTATTAAACTTAAACATAATCAACATCCAAGCAATTCGCCACTTGGTATACATTTTCACCAATGACAGTCTCCAACATCTGGACACTATCTGAAGTTACTGACATATCAAGTTGTCACGAATAGTGTCGAACTATAAGGAGTGTCAAACTATCGAGAGTCAAACTATTGAGGTTCTACAGTATATGTGTGTTCCAACAATGAACTATTAGGATGTATTTAACAATGAAGGGTATCATACTTGCCCAATCAATGCTATGTATCAACTTTTTAACCATCATGATTTGCTCCCTCTCAGACGTTGTAGAGCCGAAGTGACGATCGGGAACGGACAAGCGACCACTGACGATGAAACTGCATTTAACAGACAGTAATACTAGTCTTCTCTCAACGAAGGCTATAACGTATAAATAAGTTGACTCTTGTGTATATTTTATGCAGGAAACGCCTGGGGTTAAACATTTCATTTCCGTAACACCGCGGCCGGACTAAAGGGTTTCTCCTGCATACTTTTTTATGGAATAAAACTTAGCAAGTTAGCATTTACATGATGGTTAGGTTAGGTTAACACATTCGCTGCGGCTAATAAAAACATAAAACCTTCCCCAGGAGCTGACAAATTTTATTGCACCAAAACATTCCTTTATATGACATAATTAAGGAACAGAGGTCAAAAATGTTATCCGTTGTGTTTATGACGTCATTTCGTGACGTCATATTTATGGCACAGTACTGTGCCATCAGCATACAGGTGAAAATAATGTACTAAAATTGAAAGAAATATTTGTTTATTTGAGTAAAACACAATAAAGATAATAAAATTATGAATGAAAACACCAAGGGGGGTTGTTTAAGATGTTTTGAAATTAACTACCCTAATCTATCCTCATTGTTTATCACTAAACATGGTATTTTTCGTAGCACGGCATAGGGCATAGTCCAGGCTCCCCAGGGCACTGCGCACAAAAGTATAGTGTTCGTTTGGTTTTTGAGGTGCGCTAAACATAGTTACAAACTCGTCTGTCCACAACAAAGGCAAACTTCACACTGACAGGAATTGTGGCAATTAGCGCAGGCGTGGCACTTTACTGTTCCCGCCGCTACAGCGCTGCTGTCGCCGCGACGCGGGAACTGCTCAGCCCTAAGGTAAAGCCATACCTACCCCCCACGCTAACGTGGTATACAACTAACTCCGCCAGGAGCTAACCTCACAAAATACAAATGATGAGTGCATTGTAGCATTGCACAGTACTGTGCCATCAGGGTGAGCGTACAGATTTTCACTGTGCCATTAGCAGCGAATGTGTTAAGTTAGGTTAGGATAGGTTCCCTAGTTAGGTTATGTTACATTATTATGTAATGTAAGTAACTTAGTACTGCCTATTATCTAATACTTCAGGCTACACGATGGGTAACCAAAACCATTTTTACATTGTTAGTGCTACATTAATTTAAGTTGCAGTGTGGTTTTGTTTGATTTATAAGTGTTTTTCTCTTTATTGAGTATTAGTTTAGTGTTGTATTTAATTAATATATACATATTCGTATTCTACATGAAAATCTGCGTTATTTGAGTACCCACATAACAGACTTTAAAAAGAGTTCATTTTATGGATTTTCCGACACTTTTTCCACATTTCTGGCTTATTTAGAATCAGATCGAAATAGTTTTAACATATTCGTGATCAGCTCAACATCTCAATCATTTTTTATTCCCACTCGATGTATTTTGGATTAAAAAAGTTATTTTCAGTTCTTCCAATTTTCCGGGGTTTTCCGAGCTTTTCTGCAAGCAAAAACTATCATTTATGGAATCAGCGTGAAATTTCTGACATTTAAAAAAAATTCTCATTTTCTGATGGCTGTATCAACTCAATAATTAAGTTTTTACCCAATTCTGACTACTCTTAGCCTACTCAGGTTTGATTTTTTACATAATCAAATTTCAATACATAGTAACCAAATTTCAATACATAACCAAATTTAAAAATGCACAAGAAATTAAATTGACAGCATTTTAACATTTTATTATAATCAAGATATTGATTATGTTGGCAGGTTAACAGGTTATAGCAAGTTTAAATCTTAAATTTCCATGTAAGGATCATAAACCATAGGCCTAACCCTAGTACATCAAATATAAAATTTAATATTATAGAATCTTTATGACAGAAACAAAACATGAAAAATATTAATTTGCTAATTTAATAAACCCATAACGTGGTGACTAGGCAGGGACACACAGGACGGCCTTTAAGGTATTTATTTATTTTGGTGTAGATAATTTTTATTTTTCCAATTTTTGCCACCCCCGGGAAAGTGTTGCCTTAGGCGGTCCCCTAGTTGATCTAATGGGTGCGCCGGCCCTGTCTTTAAATTTTCTTTACTTTGTGTGTAGAGTAGGAATCCTCTCAGGCTTTATTGTTACCAATTTAATCAGTTTTACTGTACTTTTAATTTTTCCACATTACTATTGTACACATCAGGGGTGCCCAGCACCCCCCCCCCCCCCAAAGATGATGGTGCATTCCTCCCACTCAAAAAAACACATCCCCCCAAAGTGGAAACCTGTTTGAAAATATTTATTTAAGTTAAGCATATAAGCATTAGTTTAAGTTTTTGATTTGGATTGTATGCCAGTACCTCTCATAAACTACAGTAGAACCTCGATAGTTCGACTCTCGATAGTTCGACACTCCTGATAGTTCGACATGGTCCATGACAACCTAACATGTTAATAATGACCGATAGTGTCCATGTTGGAGCCTGACAAAGATGAAAATGAAAACAAATTGGTGAATGATTTGAATGTTGTCTATGTTAACCCGGGATCACTCGCGCTATTAGATTGATTCTAACATTTTTAGTTCCTCTGAAGAAAATTTTTTTAATAATGATTTCTTGCGACTGAGCTTTTAAGAATGCTTTCCTCAGTATTCTATGCACCCGCTACAGCAGTTTGGGGTGGGTAGTGTGGTGGGGAGGGTAATTTTAGAGGGGAAAAGGCTCGCACCTCCACCCTTGTTAGCGCCCGCCTAATTGCGCGAGCGTTCGCGTGACTCTCCATGTTAGTATAGTTCTAACGGCGCGAGTGATCGCGGAACTGCCGGAGTCCTACTTTTTGAGTAAAAAAAAGTTGTAAATTACAATAAATATGTTATTATTTTATTTTAAATGTGTAGCGATTATTAGCGATAATTACTTTGAAGTGTAAGATGCTGTTAAATGTTAGGAGCGCTCTAACGGCGCGAGTGACCGCGGGACTTTCGATAGCGCGAGTTGTCCCGGGTTAAAGTTCAATTAGGTTATGGTTTCACTAATTTTTAGTGTTTCCTAAATTAAAATTATGATTTTTATAATCCCAGTGTTAAAATTTCCCATATACTCCCTATAGTTCGACATTTCGATAGTTCGACACTCTCTAAGTCCACAAAGTGTCGAACTATCGAGGTTCTACTGTACTAACTTATGTCAACACAAACAAGAGTTTCGAACTTAAACTGTGTTCATCAATATAAAATATGTTAAGGCCTAATAGATGCAATAAAAAAAATTTATATCTCACTATAAATACTAACACTGGTGACGATATAGGTCACCGGGCCAGCTACACATACTCAGCCAAGTTTACAGCACGCTGCAGCGGTTAGGTTATGTTTGTTATTGATATATAGGTCAGAAATACTTACAAAAGTTATTCACAGTTAAAATAACACACACAGCTAATCCCTATGCAATTAGTGTGTGTAACCTCAACGTGTAGCTGGCCTCTGGTGTCGAGACCGCGGCATTCACCATAATAGTTTCATGGTGGACTTTAACCGAGCAGAACTATAAAACCGTAAAACTTAAAAACATGGAATTTTCACCCAATGTTCAGCAAATAGCCTTATTTCCATTTATGTATTTTTTAAGATCACGGTTCAAAATAACCATAAAAATTGCTGGCTTATGTTTAACAAACAACCGGTTATAGGTATTAAAAATGTGTGACAGTTGTGCCAAGTTCCAATTCCGAAGCACAAATCGATAAAAATTTATAATTGATTAATAAAAAAATGCATAAATATAGACAGACAGACTTTAAAATAATAGAGATATTGGGCATGCGGTATTGTAATAGGTATTTACTTGTTCTTACCTACTGAAAATACATATGTTCTTTTATATAAGTTAGTCAATAACACAATAGTCAAGATTGGGGGGGCTTATATAACTGGGGGGGGGGGCTTACATGACTGGGGGTGCTTAAGTTTCATCACTGGTTTAAGACATCTATTTTTATCAACATGTATACGTGTTTAGTGTAATAAAACATCATACTGAAACATCATACAGTAGTTCTCCTAAAGAAGTACAATAGACTATACAGGTATGGTTAAGGGATAACTCGCTAAATGCCAACATGTTTGTTGTTGTGGGGGGGAACGCTTTTTTTGGGGGGGGATTCGCGCTATGGCCTTTGGGGGGATGCGCACCTCTGACCTTACCTTACCTTTATTGTAATGGCGACCTGACTAAATTGGTCGTTTAAGCCAAGTATGAATGAAAGATGAGTGTAGGATGATTGTGGTGTGGTCTTGTAGTCTTGTTACTGACCAAGGCGGACATTTTCCTTAGATAGGAATATTAATTAATATCCCAACAGCCAATGGTATCTAGGGACCTATAGTTTAACGTGGAATCCGAACCACAATTTCGACCTCATGTATACGAATTGGTCTAATTATGAGGATGGTCTTTATGGATGAACTATAGTATTCACTAGTGCGTTAATCCCCACCAGGGAACCAGCATTTTCAGCCCATTGCTTTTAACTATTCACAGTTCATGACCTCCAGGTAGCTGGATTACAGGACGACGCCACTGTCCCAGTCTTTAGTATTTAATACTTAACCAGGGTCTTGGTCCAAAGAAACCAGTTAAGAATAAGAATCAACACAATCTTTTGGTAATCAACAAAATCTTTTTGTTAATATCTAAAAAAGTTGTTAATGATGCCTAGTATTATCAAACATATACTAGGAAAAATGATGACACACTATTTATTAGTCTAATAAATAGCTCACCTCAATCAAATTTGATGATAAATTCAAGTGCCTGAGGCCAACAAACAATTTCACAGCAACTGTTGGCAGCTCTGTTAGAAAATTGCCTGATAAATCCAACGTGTCAACATTTTCTGCTCCTGCAATTCAAACAAATTTTTATATATTAAATTGTTGTATGAAATCTAATGTTTATTCATAATAACAATCTATAATTTTCAGATACGGTAAGATCCTACTAAAATGATCCAAGATTTCACTCCCAAATAGGGTGAAAGTTATGTAGGCAATGTCAGGCCCACGATCTTATAAGCGTATGTGAAGTGCTTAGGGCCTAAGAAATATTTGCACACCTTGATATTAATCACCAAATAAAAATACCCCAGTGACATATTTGATATTATGATATTAAATGTATTTGATATTTTTTTAGGTAAGATATTTAAGACCAAACCTGATTCCATTGCAAATATGCAACACAAACTTATTTTTCTTGTCGTTGAATTTAGAATATAAGTAGGTCTTTGTATTAGAGTTTTGGGTCATTTGGTTTCATGTTATGTAGATGATTCCGCTCTTCACTGACGGAAGATTCAACGATATTAAACCTAATCTTATGAAGTTAATCATTAAGACTTAGCATAACATTGGCGTGCTTTCTACCAACGATTTACTATTACTTTGACTCTTATTCTTATAATTGAAATAAAAATTATACTGTCTCCTTTGGGATCGTTCCATATGAAAACAATAATAATAAATAAATAAAACTTTTTTACTTGTAAAAATGTTTCTAGGTAAAGTTAGAATAGATCCATGCCCCACTAAATGCTGTAGGTATGAGGTCTTTTCTCTCTTTTGATCATTGTTTAATAATGGAATGAGAACTAGATGAGTAAATATTACCGACTCTTTTAGTATAATTTAATTTGAAATTTAATAGCTTATATTCAGTAAGCCCAATCTGCTAAAATTCACATTAAAACTTTTAATAGAAAGTTTTTCTATAAAACTTGAACAAACAAATATGATCGTTACTGATAAGAACAATACTGGATGATATGATCGTGTTGGGCGGTGGAGAGGGGAGAATACTGAGACGATAACTAACTTCTGGGCTCAAACGGGAATATTAAGTTACTTCTGCAGTGGTTCATGCAATATTTGCAGTACGGTAGTTATATGTTATATTTAAGAGTGATTATCAACACTCATGTCATTCGTATTGTTAAGTTTATTTTACGATATGAGCAAAGATTTAAAATATGAAATGATTTGATTGTACTACTATTTGGCAATTATAAGATTTTGATTGTTATTAAGAGTACCCACATTCTAAAGTAAACATGTGGACTGTCAATAAAATGTAAGTTTTACTTCTATTCATACTTTATTACCAAGCACATTAAAAAAAAGTTAAAATGAGTTTAGTTATAAAAAATTCTTGAGCCTGGGAACTAAAAAAAACTGACAAAGAGAGACAACTTTGCCAACAAGTAGCAACACGCAGGAGTCAGGAAATGCCATTCATGAAAGAGACCGAGACTAAGGAGGATTCCATTGGCCCATGAATTTAAAAACTTTCCTTTTGCTTCCGCCCCCAACAAACCTAAGTGCGCCCTGGGCCGGGTCCACCAGGTCCATTTACAAAATCGGCCCTGAGCTACGTACATTACCATAATTTAATTTTACAAGCATCATAAACACTCAGACACTCATCCCTTAATCAGTTTAATTGAGGGAATGAGCATGTGAACAGCAGTAGACTACATAATCCATGAGAAACAAATTTACTTGAATGTATCCAACAGATCTCCATCCTTCAAATCTTTGGGGCGTCAGTTACATAGTTGTGTATTGTCCCAGTCAGAATATCACCTTTTCAATGGGGATGGTGACCTGACAGAGAGGCGGACAGATGAGGCAGTGTGGGGTGGCAGATGTACGGTAACATATGCAACTATTCACCACCGTGTTTAGTTGCATGGAAATGCATGGGCATACCCCTGGCATGTTAGACACACTTTCGTCTGATTCATTTCCCACATTTACCTACGACAACACATTGCAGTAGCCTCCATATTGCATGTGGGTGTTCAAAGAGGGACGGTAGAGTAAATTTTATACTAAATGGATTAAAAATCAAATGTATACAATGGAACCTGGATAAATCAATCTTCTTTAATTTGAAATCTTCTGTAATTCAAATTTTTTATTATTATTTGTTATATTATTTATTAAGTACTTGGATGAAAATTTTACTGTTTATATATATATTTTTTTAAACTATTCAGGTTGTATTGAACAGACTTAGATTTAGTATGTTTATAAGTTAATGTTTCTATTTATGAAAAAAAATATTATTATTTTTTGTAGATGTGACCAATACGTGCCAACCGGCCGACAGTCAATTGACTATGGTCTAATAGTGCACAAAAAAAAAGCTGAACTATGTCACATTATTTAGTAATAAGTAATAAGATATTTTTAAGTTATTAAATGTAATATGTGTATTTAAAGGGATTAATAAAGCACTTTTTTCTTCTTCTTCTTCTTCTTCTAATTCAAATTTTTTCTCTCTTGGTCCCTAGCATTTTGTATCCATAAACAATTGTGGATGGTTAAAATTTTATTTTAGATAATTCAAACTTTTGATATATCTAAAAGGAATTAATTTTAATCTGCGACAAAAAATAATTATAAATTTATCAGGAAATACATTTTACAATCGATATTTGGCAAAAGTTTTGCGTCAGACCAAATGCGTGCCAGCATAAAGTCTGATGACTCATTTACCCTTCCCCCCTCGTCCGCCATGCTACACCAACCTTCCCATCCCTGGATAGCAACAAAACAAAAACACATTATCCTTATGGTTACTATACTTGCCCCCACCCCCTCTACCTCCTGCCAATTACCACCAAATTGACTTCCCAATCGCAGTGTCACATTCTATAAGCTAGGTATCGGTCATCGGGCAACTGTGTATTTCAGTCTTTGTTTGGTTTTTAAGTCGTCTTTCATTTTGTTGTGGAAAGTGATTAGCTGTATACCGTACTGTTGTTTTCACATACAGTAATGTTTAGTGAGTGTACTGTGTAAGTGTAACGTGTGGTATAAGTAAGAGTTGAGTGGGTGGTCTACAGCAGTTTAAATACTGCTAAACACATTTTAAGGTTTTAATTAAAATGTTACTTCACTTTATGCAGTTTGTTAAAGTAGAAAATTTCTGTATGAAGTTTATTTAATCGGGTTCATGGGCGTTAAGATATGCAATTATAATTTTAAAATGTCATTTTAGTAAAGAGTTTTGATTGAAATACAAAGTTTTATTGTTTTGGCCCTATATTTATTAAGAACTTCCTTGCTTCAAATTTTTGATAGTTCAAAGTTGTCAACTGTTCCCTTAAGGTTCGAATTATCTAAGTTCCACTGTAATTGTTCAAATTATTTCAATATACCTCAGGATATGTCCAACATTATGTATCGAAGTTTGTAAATTATCACTATTTCCTGAATTTATGTTCAATTGGGTTGGGGAGGGGGGCCCTGATGTGTAGATCCTTTTCATCATGTTATACCATCATGTAGAGTCATTGATTGTCAGAGTAGATTTTGATGTTACTATTTGGGTTCTATGAGCATCTTACCCAAAAACACATCACTGTTGAGTTTCTTTAGTCGGTTGTGGCCGAGGTTGAGTTTCTGAAGGTGATCCAATCCTCGGAAAGCACCTCCCTCGATTAGAGTCAGCCGATTGCAGTACAAGTCAAGACGCTCAAGATTTCTCTGAGACATGAACGCTCCATCAGGAATAGAACCTGAAAAAATAACAATAGCAAAGCAGGCATAAATACTTAGAATGTTTTTTAGAAGGTGAAAAAACTATAATATTGTTACAAATTAATCTCTGAAAATTTTTTGTTAAAATAGAACTTATATTAGTGAACCAATATGTTATTCCTTAGCACTTTTCGGATCAAAGGAGAGGCACAATTAATCATTGTTATTAACACTTTTTAAATAAGACAAGGAACGACATATTGTCACATGGTACCAAAAGCATTTAGGAAAAGAACATATGTTGTTTTCCCAAATACTAAGATCTAAAGAACAAGGTTGATTTCATAAATTGTAAAAGCAGATAGCTAGGGTTCTAAATGAAAGAAAAAGAAATATTCAAATAAAAGAAATATTGACTGGTATTTGATTATTTAAAAGAATACTTTTACCATAAAAAGACAATAAAATAATAAATAACGGTATAGATAAAACAACTTAAGCAATTTAATTTGATTAGTTTCAAGTAAATAATTAAAGAGGAAAGTAAAAAATATTATAATCCCTACTTTTTTATAAAACCTTTATTTTATAAAACGACTAAATATAACTTTAATAATTGTTGCCTGTGTCATATAATGACGCCTCCACACTACACATATATGATTTCCTTAGGTGTATCCCTTTTGTCCCTGTTTCAGGCCCATTTCAAAACATCCCTTTGCCCTGAAATGTCAACGGGTAAAAGAAATGGTCACCAAAGAACTTGCCCCAACAGAAGAGAGGGATCTACAGGCTCCCACCCAACGACCTGCTCTCTCGTATTTGTTTTTTGTTTTTGTTTTGTTTCTATCCACGCCATTGGCATTTCTTAACGTTTTGACAGGGAACAGTCCAAACCCCAGTCTTGTTACTATCAAACATCGACCAGTTGTTAGAAAGCATCGATAGCCCAATGACAAATGGCAACTGGGTCCAGAATCGATCCTTAAAAAAGCAACAAACTTTCCTCAGGATCGAACCGGCAACCTTTGGATTCAAAGGCGAGCACTATAACCACTCAGCTACCCAGCCAGTAATTCCTCTCTCTAACCCCCTTTTTTACCCTCACTCGGCTTGACCAGCGAGGTCAAGAGTCATGCTCTATTGCGTGACGTCATCAAGCGGCCAACCTGTGTCAACGCTTCAGTCCCGTATGAGATGCATTGTAGCCCTCTGCATGCAACAATAATTTACTTACACAATGAAGCCTTGTAATAATATACTAGTTGGACACAAAAAATCAGTTACATGGCAGCTACTATGAAATAGTATACAGAGTGTCCCTGAACTCCCTACCGTAAGGTATTTTTCCTGACCTAAACACAAGCAAAAATATCATATTTAAAATTTCCAAAACTCTATAGTTAACTATACAGCTGCTATTTTGTATTTTTTCAGAATATTTTTTACTTTAAGAACGGATCGTAGTAATAAGTTAAATCTTGGTATACAATTTTTCACACTTGTAAAATAAGGTCTTGACTCTGATTTTAAGATTATTAGTACTACCGGGGTACTACTTTTTATTTTATATATTATGTTAGACACATTTACTTGTAGGTAACATTCCTACACATAACACTATTCCTTTTGTGTCTATTTCAGTATCTAATATCATACTGAATATTTATATTTAAGAATGTTTAAGATGCAGTCCTACGGGATAAACTACTTTGCGCCCTCAGTTATTTTGATGTTAGCATTTTGTATTTCTTTTAAATTCTCAAATATATTATTTAGTGATATCACAGTAAAGAATTATTTAGGAATGTAAAGTGTAATATATTCGGCTCAATTAGTGGGTCTCATGTAGCCGTAATGGAGGTATGAGATGCAATTCATATGGGACAGAAGTGCTGACGCGGGTAGGCCGCTTTATGATGACATCATGCAACAGAGCATATAGGCTGCCAGTCGAGACGAGAGAGAGATAGGGCAGGCTGTTAGGCTAATGCCACACTAGGCTGTTTCTGTCGCGCGATAATAGTCGCGACGGGAATAGTCGCTGAGGGGTGCCACACAGACGCGACAATAATCGTGGTGTCGCGACGGTTTTTGTAGCGCAAAAATTAACCTGGGGTGCCACACTGGCGGTAAAAATCGTCTGCTTTTTCAGTTGTCTTGCAACAAATATACGAGGCGCACCATGGAAAATGAGTTGTCACTCAAAATTTCAATATTTAGCAGCAATATAGCATTGTACGTTGTTCGTCGCCGCAGAAGACGTAACCGGCAACGAAAATGGTGGTTCATCCAATTATTAAGAGGCGTCCATATGAAGGAAAGTTTGTTTTGTTACACCGTAATCTTTATAATCTTGAGTTTTGGTGTTATAGAGGCAATTAGACTTCTCTACCTCTATTATAATAAACTCTGTGTCCAAATGATCCATTTGGAATAATCCACTATCTTCAGTCATGACAAAACACTCGACAATCAAGTACGATGAAGCTGCTGCTCGACTGACGGGTAAAACAGCCGAGTGTGGCAGGGTTGCCGGCGACAATTCCCGCCGAAGAAATAGGCCCAGTCCCATTCCACTGCGACTGTCGCGGGCGGCAACTTCACTGAGCGACAATTCCCGACCGGTGTGGCACCCTCCGTTTGATCCCTTGAGTTCTATTTCTGGCGCGACAGAAACCGCCCAACTTCAGCGACAAAAACAGCCTAGTGTGGCATTACCCTTAGGGGAGGTGCTGTAGCTTCCTCTCTTCTGTCGGGGCAAGAGAGATGTTCTTAGCGTCCATTTTTCCTACCTGATGACCCTTTGGGCTAAAGGAATGTTGTTTCTGAATGACATGATTATAGGTGAGGTTGTTTTGACCTCACATATAATTGTCTCGACATGAGTCGTGGTTAGGCGATCGGCCAGCGTGCGGGAAAAGCTAAGTTGAGACAAGCCCTGAGGTTTTGATATTTTCAGTTCCGCGAAACGGCAGCTGCATCTTCAGGGCGATAAACAGTGTTTGTGTTGTGTTTTTTTGTATGTTTTTTTTCAACAATTGATGAGTTCTGGAATGCCATTAAGGTGAGTGAAGCCCAAAAAAAGATAATATAAAAGGAGATGTTTTGAGATGGCCCCGAAACTGCGGCGCAAAAGCGACACATGCATTTCCATAGTGTATTTCTGCATTGGAGGACCTAACAGTTTCTCTCCATATCTTTGTGTTACTTCTTTTTATTATGAAAAATAATATTAAGGTGTACTGTAAACCAAAGTAAAACTTATTAATAAGAGGAGTTGCAGTCCATTCTGATTCAGTATTTTCTCTATTAGAGCAATTTTGTATGACAAACAGGAGGAAAACGTTCAAAATTGTTCTTATTAGAATAGCTATTTGTGTATTAAGAGCGCAAATAACGTCATTGCCGCTCGAGAATGTAGTTGGCTGCACGAAGCGTCAGCTGAGTGCGGCCAAACATTTCGAGAGCGGCAATGACTATTTGTGCTCGTAATAGGACAGGGAAACTATAGGTGTGTAACCGGAAGTTAGTGTTATCGAAATACTGACCGTGAAATCAGCTGATTCAGAGCAAAGCAACTACAATTAATTTGTAATAATTATGGTGATTGTCATGTGATTCTTGACCAATAGAAACTAGTCTGTGTTGTGACGTCACCTTCTTTGCCGTTCTAACCTATTGTATATTTAAAATAACCTTGATTTAGCGTGCGCCAATGTTCCATTACCGCTCTAGAGCGGAAAAGAACCGGAAAACGGAAATGAACTGTTTTGCGTAGGATTACAGCTGTGGCAATGTGATTGTTTCTATGCAGTGGTAGGAAAAATAAATTTTAACATTTCGGCACTTAATATTAAAATTTAGTAGTCAATAATAAGGTTCACACATTGCAGGCCCGCGGTT
Source organism: Neoaliturus tenellus (assembly GCA_030545055.2). Classification (NCBI taxonomy): domain Eukaryota; kingdom Metazoa; phylum Arthropoda; class Insecta; order Hemiptera; family Cicadellidae; genus Neoaliturus; species Neoaliturus tenellus. The sequence goes on along the minus strand of CM061535.1, from coordinate 43,460,621 downwards.
TGTATGTAACGCGCTATGGGCCCGAGAGATGTTTGCGCCCCCCTTCCTCCCCTCCCCACTCCTCACCCGAGGATATGAATCACCAAATAAACAAACCCAATGCCATAGGCATTTGATGATTTGAGACGCGCATTCCCAACATAACAAAAAAATGAAACAATGACAGAACTATTTTTACTGTGTTCATTTTCGACCGCTAAGGCTTGTCGCACACTACGGCAGACCAGCTCAGACCGCTCAGACCAGACCGCTCAGATCCGGCAGTTTTCCCACACACTACGTCCGGTCAGTCCGCTCAGCTCAGGCGTTTTTGAGCGCCAACCTCAGTCAGTAGTCAACATACAGCGGCATTGGCTGCATGTATACTTTGTGTATCCTTGTTCAGTGCGATTAGTGCGATTGTGCGATGGGTTCTAGTAGTAGTGATGAAGAAAACCAGGAGAAAAAGGAGGAAATTTTGGGTGCACAGTATTAATGTCGCACGGGATAGTGAGGTAGGGTATCATACTCTTTTCCCAAGATTAAAAAACGACAATATAAGATTCTTTAGATATTTTCGTATGAGTTACGAAAAGTTTTTGGAGCTGCTACATATTATTGACACTGGTTCACTGGCCGCGGGAGGGCGTCTCGTTCCGGCAGCTCCGGCAAAAATCGCTCGCTGACCGAAAAGTGCCGGAGACGGTCTGAGCGGACTGAGCGGAGCGGTCTGACCTGACGTAGTGTGCGGCTCTACATTTGAATACATGGCTTCCGAATTTTGCCGGAACGGTCTGGTCTGAGCGGTCTGAGCTGGTCTGCCGTAGTGTGCCAGTGTGCGACAAGCCTAATAATGCGGTTGCGCATTGTAAAAGTAAACTGTGCTCGCTCACGTAGGGGCTGTGGTAGGGGGGAAGAGGGCGTGGCGGCGACGCAGGGGGAGATGGACCCGTGGTGGGGATTAGTCGTTGGCGCGCCGTTCGGGAGGACGGATGTTCTTGCCACGTCGCCTTTCCGCACTTGTGTGCTACACAGCACAGTACGCGCTGTATACTGCGACCCCTACTGATCGCAAAACATTTATCATTATTACTGTTGGGAGTAGGAAGCCCCGTGGTTATGGCGTCAACGTCAAAATCTGCTTGATAAAAGCCCTTGGGCTCTTGCGCCCCTTTGCCCTTGCGCCCTTTGGCCCTTGCGCCCCTGGGCCCGGGCCCACCGGGCCCATTTACGAAATCGGCCCTGACACATTGTAGACATGGTCAAGAGCAATCATCGCTGCTTCCAGAATGGTTTTGTATTTTTAAATAGCTTTCTTCTATGTAAACAAGATTTTAAAACCCACTATGGATTTTATATTTTCCTCTTTTTCATAATAACTAGAACTTAATCCTCGGGTAAAACAACACCATTATATTCTCTTCTGTAAGGGAATTTGACCTTCTTATATAATGTTGTGTGTCTTTGTGTGGTGTTCATGCTGCGGAAAAAGATATTTGTTTGTGACAGTAAATAACTAATTATTCTATTTTAGGCACATTGCCACATTTAACTTGTTCATGTTTAGCCAACACCAGAAAAAAATGTTAATACCATGAGGTAAGAAGATAATATAGTTAACAGCTCACAAAAGCCTGGTTTTTGTTACTATATGGCTTTTCAAAAACCATGTTTCATTTGGTTAATGGGCTACAGTCACAAGTATTTAGTTTTATTTTAAGGAGGTAGTTATTTTTCAGTGATCGTTAGTAAGAAGTATGGCATTCTGATAGTACTTGCAAAATGGCCAAGCTAAGAATGATACAGACCCTGATGGTCAGTTTTACTTACTAATTCTGTTTTCCCTCAGGGAAAGCACTTTTAAAGAAGTTGGCCCATTGAGGGACGAACTTGGAATCACTGTAAGACTGTTGCGATCCAACCATAGCTCCTGAAACAAAAATAAATATAAAGTTTTGTAACTACCATAGAATTTCAACCCTTGGACTACAACTGGACCATATAACTCTCATTGGGGGAAAACTGACCATTCCTCAAGAACATTGGTTAAGAAAAAGGTAGCTGTTACACTCATATATGAGCCACCAAAGACAAAACAACACCTCACACTACATCTCTTTAAACTGACTGAAAACTGAAATAAATACTTGAATTAATTTTATATAACAACTTTAAGATTAAAATGACAAATATATCAATTTGTATTAGAAGTGAGGAGGATCAGTACAGTGACTTAACTGACTCGTCTACTTTTTCTCTGTGGGTCCTCTGAGCTCCGAGTCTAGGCCAACCAAGCCCTCTGGATAGACACTTAGTGGACATTCACTTGAGATCCATGTATAGAGACTCCCCAAAGTTAAGCTATGTGTGAGAGACCTGTGTCATTCCCCATTGAACTCCAAATAATTAAATGATATATTAGGTTAAAATATAAATACCTTCCGTCAACAGTTTCAAATTAAATTGACGGGAGGTATTTATATTTTAACCTAATATGTCTAACTACAATTCCGGGGCTATAAACATGAATAACTTTAATAATTAAATGATCCAACACCACATGGAAACAATTGAGAAAAGTCTGCTGCTTCCGAAGATTCATATCACCTTTTGTTTCAGTCAGCCGGCTATCAAAAAGCTGATATTAACTTAAAAAAGAGTCCCAGGAGGAATTCCAATCAGAATGGATAAAGATGGAGAGGTTTGCGCTAGGAAGCTTTAAGAAGGCTGTGAAACTCAGAGTATGTTTTCGGGGTCTCAATCGTCTCATGTACCAGGGCAGGTAATTATGGATGGAGTGTTGTGGAGCTGATAAGATCTTATTAATATAATCCCTACCTTCTATCTCCCTCCATATTATTTCAGGTGTAGCAAAAAAATTAAACAGAACCTTAAGCCATGGAGAGGGGTTGTCTTCAGTGTACTGCTAATGGCTCTCATAACTCTTTTTAGTTGGATGTTGATCTCTTGGATATGGACACTGAACAACCATATAGGAGGGCAGTACTCCTCAGGGGTCAGTAGAATCAGCAGTGAAGTAAACCATGAATAAAACAATTGTTCGCATAACTTGTGCATGTGCATTGACTCCCCTCGCTTGTAGAGACAGAAAGGTTTTGGATATACCTGCTGTCTTTTTTAAGTAGCTCTCGTAGGAGAGAGATCAATCTAAAGTGACTCCCAGATGATGCAGGAATCCATGTAATTCATTCCCATATTTCCAAAATGTGAACACCAATATTTATCACCCAAAATAATTATCATTCAGTTAATTACATAATTATCATCTTATGAATGTGAGATAATTTATGCCCAAGAGTAATTATTGTAAAAATGGAAAATCTTTAGAATAAAGGATAAATAAATTAACGAAATCTTAATGTTAATGACTTCTGGATCACTCAAGTAACAACAACAATAATGACCTAAATCACCGGTTGTAATGTCCAGTGCTCCAAATTTCTAAGGCTCATGTATGATCCAGCTGTTTTCACATTTATAAGAGCTTCGTCCTCAGCTCATGGAGTCTGGACTAATTTTTTATACAGGGCTGATACGTATTGTTTATTCAAGCACTTTTCAATTTATCATGTTGAATTTTATTTATTGACGATCCACATGATGGTTACGTTTGACATTTATTTTTTACGTCTCTATGTTCAGTCGACTCTCGCTAACTTGAAATTCACAGGAGTACAATTTTTCTTTGAGTTAAGAATTTGGGAATAGTTTTAGTAACAGAGGTACATTTCAATCCTTTATGAAATTCAATTAACAAAGGTAATGGACATTACACCAGTGATAGAGGACAGAACCTAGACCGGATGTATCATAGAGTCGTTGCAACCTGTGCGCTGGGGTTTTGACTTTCATAGGTCCTTACAGAAAACCTCGAGATAGAATTAAACTTCGACTTGTGGAGGTAAAATGCAAATTTGACTTACGCAATAATATTCGAGTTATAAAGGTAATTTTTATACCTCTTAAACTTACAGAGTAAAATGTAAACGTAAATTATTTTGAGTTACCATATATATGCTGATTTATTACACTGGCAAGGATTTTCCAAGGGGATAAAAAATAACTATCTAAATGGCCATTCTCATCGACAATAAAACTTTGTACGCGTCTACCAAAAGTGAGGTTGTAAAAACAATAACAAAGTTCTCATAGCTGACCACAACACATTCATGGCTGAAAAGCTGTAACAAGTCTAATCTGGTGCCTAAACTGCTGTGTCTGCCAGGGGCACGAGGCAGGGGAACCAAGAACAAACACAACTGAAACAAAGTATGGGACAAGCACAAAATGCTGATGTAGTTGATCTCTAAAAAGAAAAAAGGAGGTAACAGTAGATCAGTCTGTATAATGCTGCTGAAGGCGTAGGCACCCTGTAGCATTACAGCGTGACTCCGATAGGAGTCGTAAATTTAACTGAATTTAACTCTTCCATGAGTATTGCATTGGCCCAGAACTTAAAAGGGCAATATGATTTAACCCTAAGTATATGAAGAGAATTCTGCAAATATACTCATCATTTCCTGTAATTAAAAATATAAATCATGAAAAAATGTTCATTGGTTACTGAAAACTTTAAATTAATAAATATACTTTATAGATGATGTACCGGTACATTCAACTACTTTATATTAATTAATACAGGATTTCACCAAGGATATTGAGCTAACGAGGCTCAAGCTACCGATGGTCAATTGCATGTGCGTTATGAAGATGAAGCTCTATTAGGTACTTAACAAACAGATCCCAAGCAGTAGAGGTCAAGAACCTAAAAAGAGATGATAAAGATAAAGTTCATAATTTCATAGTTAATAACGAAATCGATGAGTTAGTAAAAGATCCAACTAAGACCTATCAGAATAGGATTAAGAAACTTTTAAATAACAGCAAAATACTATTCAATACCAATGAATGTCGTGGTTTAAGAGTAATGAACCCATCTGCACCAGTGTTAAGGGGACTTCCTAAAATCCACAAAAAAGAGGTTCCCATAAGACCTTTAGTGGATTACACTAATGCGCCTACCTACAACATAGCCAAAAGATTGGAAAGGATTCTTAAAGAAAATATTGTTTTTGAAAATAATCACAGCCTAAAAAATTCCTATGAATTTATTGAGAAATCACAAAACTACCAGATTAAAACACATCAGTTACTTGTCTCGTTTGACATAGTGAATTTATATACTAACGTACCACTAGAAAAGACAGTTGAAATAGTCCACTCAAACTTAATAAATAATTCCAACATGTTACCCGAGGCAGTAGATGAGTTAGTCGCCATCTTAAAAGAAATATTAAGTCAGAATTATTTTACATTTAATGGAAAATATTATTCTCAGAAAGATGGACTAGCAATGGGTTCGCCCCTTTCCGGAATTCTCTCAGACATTTATTTGAATTCCATTGAAAATGAATATATTTTATCTGACAAGAACAAGTATAGAAATAAGATCCTTCTATATCACAGATATGTAGATGATACCATTGTTTTATTTGATGGCAACAGAAGGCAGCTTGACTTATTATTAAATTATCTGAACAAGTTAACCCCTAAACTTACTTTCACCATTGAGACAGAAACAGATAACTCCATCAATTTTCTAGATCTAACAATTACAAAGGTAAACAATAATTTTCAATACAGCATATACAGGAAACCTACATATTCAGCACAAACAATACATTCAACGTCATATCACCCTTATTCCCAGAAAGTTGCTGCTTTTAATTCAATGGTGCACAGACTTTTGACGGTCCCTTTGAGCCCCGAAAACTATGAGAAAGAATATAAAACAATAAAATACATCGCGCATTTTAATGGTTACAAGGGTAGCCTAGTAGACAGACTAATTAAAAAACATAAAAGCAAAAATGGAAGACCCGATAATAACGACAGTCAGCAAAAGAAGTACGTCTGTGTGGAATTTTCTCATACATTACAAAATGGCCTAAGTAAAGAATTAAAGAAAAATGGCATTGAATTGGCCTTCAGAACCACAAACCGTACAAGAAACACCCTGTCTAAGAATGAAAAGAACACTGATAAACTTGACAGGACGGGTGTATATAAAATTAAATGTTCAGACTGTCCTAGTCAATACGTGGGGCAAACAGGGCGAGGTTTTAGAACCCGTTACAATGAACACCGACCAAACCCGAGGCATAATAAACAAACATCTGCTTTTGCCCAACACGTACTTGACTGCAATCATTCAATGGGCGCAATTGATGACAGTTTAGAAGTATTACATGTATGTGGCAAAGGTAGCAAATTAAATACACTGGAGGAATTAGAAATTTACAAAATGTTTCAAGACGATGAAATAAATAAACAGCATATCCTCAATGAAAAACTGCAATTCAGGTCCCACTCGATTTTTAATGTCCTGCTACATTCACGGAAGTTATCACCTAGTAACCTTTGCTCTACTGATAACCCCAGTACAAGTAGTGAAGTGACCTAGGCGCCGCAGTCTGCTACCCGCGCCGGGACCGTCCGTGTCGCCATGATAGGCCTATCAATCCATGTAACTGTTCGTATGCGTGTGTGTCTCAATGTTCGTGTTTGTGTTGTTTAATTTTAACTTTTGACGACTACGAATGCTCTGAAGATGTTGTGATAACAACGAAACATGTCAGCAACGTAGGAGATTCTAACCTTTTAATGTTGGATGATTGACGGAGGTAAGATTACCATTAATTGTTCAAACATCATCCAGGGGCCACAAAATGGATTTTAATTGCTCTGCCAGTCAGGCACATTTGGCCATACAGTTCAAAAACGTCAAATTAAAATTGGCCAACACAATTCAGAACATCAAATTTAACAAGGACTGTTTGAGACTCGATATAAGACCTAAATACGTTCAGATTGAAATAAGCAACAAATCCCATGCAGCAAAGAAAACCAAAGATTTTGCAGAAAAACTTTGGATCAAAAATGAAATTAAATCTTTGTACTACAAAAAATCTTTGCTTAATGTCTTATTAATGAAAAAATACCTAGAACTGGCAAATTCAGCCCACTATGTGGAACTGGAACACCTGATCCGTCATGTTGAGGCAAGCGTATCCAGAATAATACGTAATAAAAAATGTACTCTACGCAAGAAACTTGCTAATCTTGTTAATGAACAAAAAGGTAAAGAAACAGCATTATTATTTGACTTCGAGTTTTTCCCTAACACTATAAACAACACTAACATTGCTTTCAATGATGATGAAATGACGTTACTCAACAAAGGCCTCAAACATAACCTACCCATGTATGGCAAAAAGGGGATTTTTAATGAATTAATTAATGCCGAGATAGCTATCAAATCCATCCCAAATGAAGATAGTAGGAACGAAGCCCGAGCCTTTATGTCACGGAAATTGAAAAATAAATATAAACAAAACAAAAATTCAAACGGCCTAACTCCCTTACAGCAACACGAGATTAAAGTTTTAAATGGGATTAAATGTAAACTAAATGAAAATGAGGCAGTATTATGTAAAGCCGACAAAGGAAATTCAACCGTGATTATGTACAGAAAAGAATACATTGATAAAGTTCATAATTTCATAGTTAATAACGAAATCGATGAGTTAGTAAAAGATCCAACTAAGACCTATCAGAATAGGATTAAGAAACTTTTAAATAACAGCAAAATACTATTCAATACCAATGAATGTCGTGGTTTAAGAGTAATGAACCCATCTGCACCAGTGTTAAGGGGACTTCCTAAAATCCACAAAAAAGAGGTTCCCATAAGACCTTTAGTGGATTACACTAATGCGCCTACCTACAACATAGCCAAAAGATTGGAAAGGATTCTTAAAGAAAATATTGTTTTTGAAAATAATCACAGCCTAAAAAATTCCTATGAATTTATTGAGAAATCACAAAACTACCAGATTAAAACACATCAGTTACTTGTCTCGTTTGACATAGTGAATTTATATACTAACGTACCACTAGAAAAGACAGTTGAAATAGTCCACTCAAACTTAATAAATAATTCCAACATGTTACCCGAGGCAGTAGATGAGTTAGTCGCCATCTTAAAAGAAATATTAAGTCAGAATTATTTTACATTTAATGGAAAATATTATTCTCAGAAAGATGGACTAGCAATGGGTTCGCCCCTTTCCGGAATTCTCTCAGACATTTATTTGAATTCCATTGAAAATGAATATATTTTATCTGACAAGAACAAGTATAGAAATAAGATCCTTCTATATCACAGATATGTAGATGATACCATTGTTTTATTTGATGGCAACAGAAGGCAGCTTGACTTATTATTAAATTATCTGAACAAGTTAACCCCTAAACTTACTTTCACCATTGAGACAGAAACAGATAACTCCATCAATTTTCTAGATCTAACAATTACAAAGGTAAACAATAATTTTCAATACAGCATATACAGGAAACCTACATATTCAGCACAAACAATACATTCAACGTCATATCACCCTTATTCCCAGAAAGTTGCTGCTTTTAATTCAATGGTGCACAGACTTTTGACGGTCCCTTTGAGCCCCGAAAACTATGAGAAAGAATATAAAACAATAAAATACATCGCGCATTTTAATGGTTACAAGGGTAGCCTAGTAGACAGACTAATTAAAAAACATAAAAGCAAAAATGGAAGACCCGATAATAACGACAGTCAGCAAAAGAAGTACGTCTGTGTGGAATTTTCTCATACATTACAAAATGGCCTAAGTAAAGAATTAAAGAAAAATGGCATTGAATTGGCCTTCAGAACCACAAACCGTACAAGAAACACCCTGTCTAAGAATGAAAAGAACACTGATAAACTTGACAGGACGGGTGTATATAAAATTAAATGTTCAGACTGTCCTAGTCAATACGTGGGGCAAACAGGGCGAGGTTTTAGAACCCGTTACAATGAACACCGACCAAACCCGAGGCATAATAAACAAACATCTGCTTTTGCCCAACACGTACTTGACTGCAATCATTCAATGGGCGCAATTGATGACAGTTTAGAAGTATTACATGTATGTGGCAAAGGTAGCAAATTAAATACACTGGAGGAATTAGAAATTTACAAAATGTTTCAAGACGATGAAATAAATAAACAGCATATCCTCAATGAAAAACTGCAATTCAGGTCCCACTCGATTTTTAATGTCCTGCTACATTCACGGAAGTTATCACCTAGTAACCTTTGCTCTACTGATAACCCCAGTACAAGTAGTGAAGTGACCTAGGCGCCGCAGTCTGCTACCCGCGCCGGGACCGTCCGTGTCGCCATGATAGGCCTATCAATCCATGTAACTGTTCGTATGCGTGTGTGTCTCAATGTTCGTGTTTGTGTTGTTTAATTTTAACTTTTGACGACTACGAATGCTCTGAAGATGTTGTGATAACAACGAAACATGTCAGCAACGTAGGAGATTCTAACCTTTTAATGTTGGATGATTGACGGAGGTAAGATTACCATTAATTGTTCAAACATCATCCAGGGGCCACAAAATGGATTTTAATTGCTCTGCCAGTCAGGCACATTTGGCCATACAGTTCAAAAACGTCAAATTAAAATTGGCCAACACAATTCAGAACATCAAATTTAACAAGGACTGTTTGAGACTCGATATAAGACCTAAATACGTTCAGATTGAAATAAGCAACAAATCCCATGCAGCAAAGAAAACCAAAGATTTTGCAGAAAAACTTTGGATCAAAAATGAAATTAAATCTTTGTACTACAAAAAATCTTTGCTTAATGTCTTATTAATGAAAAAATACCTAGAACTGGCAAATTCAGCCCACTATGTGGAACTGGAACACCTGATCCGTCATGTTGAGGCAAGCGTATCCAGAATAATACGTAATAAAAAATGTACTCTACGCAAGAAACTTGCTAATCTTGTTAATGAACAAAAAGGTAAAGAAACAGCATTATTATTTGACTTCGAGTTTTTCCCTAACACTATAAACAACACTAACATTGCTTTCAATGATGATGAAATGACGTTACTCAACAAAGGCCTCAAACATAACCTACCCATGTATGGCAAAAAGGGGATTTTTAATGAATTAATTAATGCCGAGATAGCTATCAAATCCATCCCAAATGAAGATAGTAGGAACGAAGCCCGAGCCTTTATGTCACGGAAATTGAAAAATAAATATAAACAAAACAAAAATTCAAACGGCCTAACTCCCTTACAGCAACACGAGATTAAAGTTTTAAATGGGATTAAATGTAAACTAAATGAAAATGAGGCAGTATTATGTAAAGCCGACAAAGGAAATTCAACCGTGATTATGTACAGAAAAGAATACATTGATAAAGTTCATAATTTCATAGTTAATAACGAAATCGATGAGTTAGTAAAAGATCCAACTAAGACCTATCAGAATAGGATTAAGAAACTTTTAAATAACAGCAAAATACTATTCAATACCAATGAATGTCGTGGTTTAAGAGTAATGAACCCATCTGCACCAGTGTTAAGGGGACTTCCTAAAATCCACAAAAAAGAGGTTCCCATAAGACCTTTAGTGGATTACACTAATGCGCCTACCTACAACATAGCCAAAAGATTGGAAAGGATTCTTAAAGAAAATATTGTTTTTGAAAATAATCACAGCCTAAAAAATTCCTATGAATTTATTGAGAAATCACAAAACTACCAGATTAAAACACATCAGTTACTTGTCTCGTTTGACATAGTGAATTTATATACTAACGTACCACTAGAAAAGACAGTTGAAATAGTCCACTCAAACTTAATAAATAATTCCAACATGTTACCCGAGGCAGTAGATGAGTTAGTCGCCATCTTAAAAGAAATATTAAGTCAGAATTATTTTACATTTAATGGAAAATATTATTCTCAGAAAGATGGACTAGCAATGGGTTCGCCCCTTTCCGGAATTCTCTCAGACATTTATTTGAATTCCATTGAAAATGAATATATTTTATCTGACAAGAACAAGTATAGAAATAAGATCCTTCTATATCACAGATATGTAGATGATACCATTGTTTTATTTGATGGCAACAGAAGGCAGCTTGACTTATTATTAAATTATCTGAACAAGTTAACCCCTAAACTTACTTTCACCATTGAGACAGAAACAGATAACTCCATCAATTTTCTAGATCTAACAATTACAAAGGTAAACAATAATTTTCAATACAGCATATACAGGAAACCTACATATTCAGCACAAACAATACATTCAACGTCATATCACCCTTATTCCCAGAAAGTTGCTGCTTTTAATTCAATGGTGCACAGACTTTTGACGGTCCCTTTGAGCCCCGAAAACTATGAGAAAGAATATAAAACAATAAAATACATCGCGCATTTTAATGGTTACAAGGGTAGCCTAGTAGACAGACTAATTAAAAAACATAAAAGCAAAAATGGAAGACCCGATAATAACGACAGTCAGCAAAAGAAGTACGTCTGTGTGGAATTTTCTCATACATTACAAAATGGCCTAAGTAAAGAATTAAAGAAAAATGGCATTGAATTGGCCTTCAGAACCACAAACCGTACAAGAAACACCCTGTCTAAGAATGAAAAGAACACTGATAAACTTGACAGGACGGGTGTATATAAAATTAAATGTTCAGACTGTCCTAGTCAATACGTGGGGCAAACAGGGCGAGGTTTTAGAACCCGTTACAATGAACACCGACCAAACCCGAGGCATAATAAACAAACATCTGCTTTTGCCCAACACGTACTTGACTGCAATCATTCAATGGGCGCAATTGATGACAGTTTAGAAGTATTACATGTATGTGGCAAAGGTAGCAAATTAAATACACTGGAGGAATTAGAAATTTACAAAATGTTTCAAGACGATGAAATAAATAAACAGCATATCCTCAATGAAAAACTGCAATTCAGGTCCCACTCGATTTTTAATGTCCTGCTACATTCACGGAAGTTATCACCTAGTAACCTTTGCTCTACTGATAACCCCAGTACAAGTAGTGAAGTGACCTAGGCGCCGCAGTCTGCTACCCGCGCCGGGACCGTCCGTGTCGCCATGATAGGCCTATCAATCCATGTAACTGTTCGTATGCGTGTGTGTCTCAATGTTCGTGTTTGTGTTGTTTAATTTTAACTTTTGACGACTACGAATGCTCTGAAGATGTTGTGATAACAACGAAACATGTCAGCAACGTAGGAGATTCTAACCTTTTAATGTTGGATGATTGACGGAGGTAAGATTACCATTAATTGTTCAAACATCATCCAGGGGCCACAAAATGGATTTTAAATACTTAAACAATTATTAGCAAAATAATAAAAAAATTGGATCTTTGGATGGTACATCAGGTAATTTAATCTCTATGGTTGTTATAACTCTCTTCCTCATGCTTTTCCCCAGGACTCACCATCAGGTTGTCACAGCCCTTGAGCAGGCCCTCCTCGATGCCTTTGATCTGGTTGCCGGCGAGGCTGAGCACCCTGAGCTGACCCAGCCCATGGAGCTCGCTGCTGCTGAATATCGGGTTCAGGCTGTCCCCCAGCAAGTTGTCAGAGAGGTGCAACTCCAGCAGAGTGTCCTGCAGCCCAGTCAGTAACCGGTCGGTGAGCCGCCGCAGAGAGTTGCCCGAGAAGTCCAGCATCCGCAGCGGCCAATCTGGACCATACATGGATTAACTTGTGCATTGTTGTATCTATTGACAAAAAATTAGTTTAAAGACCCTTCAAAGAAAAAAATCCATAAAAAGTAGAACCTTGAAAATTTAACCCCATCTGATTTGAAAACTTTACTTTCAATCCCTAACATTTTGACATGTTATGAAGTTCATTAAAATATTGTCTAATTCAAAGTTTTGATAGTCGGGAACAAGAATGGCCTGTCATATTATCTTATTCTTTGGTAGTTATAACAATAATTTACAAAACAGTCTTAAAAATAAGTGTTAATGGTGCCTACAAGCCAGCCTTCAATTAAAAAATTCAAAAAGCTGGCTATAGATTATCTTTTTCAGAACTGTTTCTATAGTCTCTCTGAGTACCTGACACACGGGACAGGCGGGGCTTGACAGGCTCATATGCTTCCAAATCATGTCATGAGAGTCTTTCCCAGTTCGTGGCATTTGTTTTCTTTTATTGTGAATAGTTTTTGTCTTTGTTTTAACCCACACGAAACAAGATTTTTGTTTTTTAGAATAAGCATTTAGGCTAAGACAATAGTGTGACAAATCTACTGTCCAGGCAATCAATTGCATGTAAGGGCATCACTAGATACTGTAAATAAATAAATAAATAAAATACAAATTTTGCACCATCAGGTTCTGATGGTTCACAATCATTTTAAGATTTTAAAAACAATAAACAGCTCATTCTCAAAAAATATGTTGTAAAATTGGAAAAAATTGCCAGTTGTACATTAATTGCTGTGGCTGCTTAACTAAAATAACACACTTAAATTCTGCTTTCCAAGTGGAATCTTCAAAGTTATTTTTTATGGGGAGTCTATAAATCAAACTTCTAACCTTTCATGGGGAAATTATGACATTCTATTATACACTTTTGTGTTATGAGGAAATGCACAATCAGTCTTGATTAAAGTTCCTTTTGTTTGTTTGGATCTAGGGGATTGTAAATCCCCTGCAAAGTTGGCTAGGCACCCTACCTGTGAGGTGTTAATTGTATAACCACCAGAGAGAGAGAGAGAGAGAGGCTTTTTAGGATGGAATATCTAATGGTATGACTGACTGAGCCAGTCTGCCTTTGTTGCTAAAGGGAGTGAGAATCGCACCAAACCCCTAAGCGTGATCCAAAAAACCTAGGTCCAACAAGGGACCCTCCCTCAGACGTGTTTATCCTGAGGAAAAATTCAAATTATTTATTGTTCCATAATAATATACATTTTATTGATTTAGACTAAAAAAAATAGGCCTGCAAGGAAAGTCACTGCACGGGTCAATGTATGAGTAACAACCAATATAGTGTCCATGTTGGATAGTGACAAAGGTGACAATGTAAACAAAGTGGTGAATGATTTGAATGTTGGTTATGTTAAAGTTCAATCACGTTATTGTTTCATTAAAGTTTAGTGTTTCCTAAATTAAACTCATGATTTTTATTCTCCCTATGTTAGAATTTCCTATATAGCGGTTGTACGACTGAAGGTCCCAGGGTAAAATCAACGAGCGTTAATAATTAAATATTTTGCAGGGTACGACTGAAGGTCCCAGGCCAGGCCCTAATTAGTGATGGGACCCTCAGTCGTCCCCTGCAACGCAGGTAAAGGCCGCGGCGCGGTGTAGCGAGGGTTGGGCGCGGCACGGACAACCCACGGCAACTGACGCCACGGGCTCTCGATGCACTGTCACTGTCACGGTGCTCCGGGGCTCCTTCGACCCCAGACGTTGCAGACGAAAGCGATCATTCTATTTCTTTGCATAGTTCAACCTCAAAAAATGAAAGACTGCCTCTTGTGTGAGTGTAGTCTTTCAGGTACATGCTAAGCGCTAACTTAAGCTCTTTAATTTAGTATGTGAGATCATCTTGATGGATACACATAACAGATAATTTTCTTACTGTGATAGAAAAAGATGTTTTGAAACTTATATTTTTGAAAACAAAACACCGGACGATTTTAATGTATGGCTTTCCATGTCATAATATACTTTACACAAATAATGAAAAAAGTGAAATTAAAACATTAGGACGATAATGAAATATTCTGGGTGAATTTTCCATTCATTACTATAAGGCAAACTTTAAGTACAAGATTAATTTGTACAATACATGGTATAGCAACAAAATACCGATACTTGGTATAAGCGTTTGAATTTTTTCACAAATTCTTGCAACAACTTATAGGCCTAGAGCTGTTTCAAAGCCGTTTAAATTGATTACAGAATACTTAAACAATATAATAGCCGTAACTGCCACAAACTTTTTTATTATGAGTTTGTGATTTTTAGTCCTACCATTAACTATAAATACACAAGAATTGTGTATTCATAGTTAATGATCATATATTTCGCACGTGGAGCTGGTATTCAGTGATGTGCGTTCTTGCCCCAGCCTATGATATTATTTCTTCTGTTTTTATAATGATTTTTGGTAGGTCTAGACTGAACCTTATTTCAAGCTTTAAGGAATGTCGAAGAGCTACAATTAATAATTGTGATTCTATAAATTTCGAGTTATAAACTATGTAGCTTAAGTAATCGTTCCATGTTTGGATTATTTGTTAGTAAAATTAAAAACCTTTATCCCCTAAAATTTGCCGTCCTTTGGCCCTTTCAGCCTATTGTAGATTATATTATAATTATCGTCATGTCTTGCGGATAACGTGGATTGAAATTGTTCGTATTTTGGTAGGCCTACAGAATATAATTGCGTGGTTAGTCTTTTTTCTGATCTATCTTCGAGTCTCTGCCCAAAACTTCAGGGAAAAATTAGAACCAATATATACAAAGATGTTTTATTAATACATAAAAAATCTATTATGCTTTTCTGTATGCATTTCCATGATGGAAATTTATTCATACTCTCAATCGGCTAGGCTTAACTAAAATATTTGTTTAAATAAATATATTACAGAACAATATCGAAAGGCATTTTCAAATTTACCTATTCGAAGGATGGTGATAATACCATTATTCCCGTTAGTAACATAGTTCTTTTTTTGTAATAAATTAACTTAAATTGTTCGGAAAAGATTACCCCTTAATTCGTCCCAACCGTTCTGAAAACAATCAAACGGTATTATTATTATTATTTTTCCGGAGTGAATAATCTACCGGTATTGCAACAATATGACACCTAGCCCAAGTCTCACGTTTGCGTGCTCAAAATCCTTTAGCTATCTATCTCTGTTCTATCCCTCCTTGCAAACAATATGAAGCCTGGCATTCCAGACCCATACAATCTCGCAAAGTTCTTGTCGGAATCTTGACCGCTGCATTACCTGGACATTTCAGATCAGTACCCTTCGGTGAACGACCTAAACATTGAATATTTTGAGAAACAAGGGTACCCTTCTCAAATTTGAAAACTTTGAAAATGACAAATATTGGAAAATACTAAACAATCAACACGTTATTCTCAGCAAACAGGACGTTCGGGTTATTTATTTCAATGTTTTGTGCATTTTCAAACATTATAATGCGTATAAACTTTCCTCCGACACTAATCAAGTGACCAAACATTAAAATCCAACTAAGATTGTTTTTATATATTGATAAATAAAGTCCTAAGATTAAAAAACTCAAATAAAATTTATTTTTAAATGAAAATACATTGCAAAGTACTTATACCGAAATAATTCTTTATGAGCCATAATTGATAAAGTACTAGTATTTCTGTACTCATGATTCACCACAGAAACTTAAGTATAATTTAAACTGTACCATAGGCTCTTGATTAAATTGGTAAGATCAATTTGATTGAATAAATAATAATAACTTCATTTAACTTTCCAATATTATATTTTATACTCTATACTATATATTAAAAAATCATTATTTTATCTATATATTAATATGTAAATATTGATTTGTGCCTCAGTTAGTTGTTTACGAAAGTAAGCAAAGTCCCCTGTCATCCCTCGTCAAATTATCTTAATCCCCAAGTGCAGGGGGCGACTGAAGGTCCCACCTCGAACCCTCGTTAGGGCTGGGACCTTCAGTCGTGGTCTGCAAAAGAGGTACAAAAATTACAGGTCATTTCTGACCCTGGGACCTTCAGTCGTTCTACCCCTATATAGCCTACTCCCTATAGTTGGACATTTTAATCCTTATAGACACTCTGAAAGTCCACAAACTGTCAAACTATCGAGGTTCTACTGAAAATGAATATCAATAAACCTAAATTCCTCATTTATCGAAGTGGTATTGGCAAGATAATAGTTGTCAACAATAATATAACAAAAAAATTAATTATTAATTTAAACTATAAAATAAAAATCATCTAATTTTAAAAACTAATTAAACATATAAATATAGTTTTGAACCATCAATGTTGGCTGATAATATATCGCTATAAATACATTTAGATGCTTATTTAACCCCTAACTTCCATTTACATTCTCAAAATGTACTAGCGATTTCCCTGTTATTGAGACGGTTGTTTTTTATGATTTCTAGCAGACAGTAACTTCTGCTCATATCCCAGGTGACAAAACTAGCACAGAATATAGCTAAAGGTTCATTTTAATTTGACAGGCGCTAGCCTCTTACTTTATGATATAATTTCCAAAACTACGAACCAGCTTGAGCGAATGCTTGGGTTGGCAGGTTCTGGTGGCCTACCCATCTTTGGGAGAAGGCGACGACGGGGGCTCGGTACGGGAGAGCGGGAAAGTCCCCGGGGAAGACGACCCTGTCGCAGTCCAGGGCCAGGTCTCCCTCCTGCAGCTCCTGGCAGCGGCAGGGGTACCGGAGCTCCCGGTGGATCCTGGTGCAGCCGTCCCCTCTGGCGGCAGCCACCACCGCCAACCACGCCAACCATCTGCGGCAACACATCCACCTGCTTCAGACATAATATAAACTCTCTGTTAACTTAGGAAATAAAATCATGAACTTGTATCTCCATGGTCTATAGGTCTAGAATGAAAACGGCTGAAAATATTGTGGTCTTTTAGGTCATGAAATATAAATTAAATAAACTATTACAATCCTTTTTAACCACTATGTGTACAATGTATAATTTTCTTCAAAACTTAATCATCAGTGATACAATTTTTTTTTCATAGTCTACCACAGCAAATACATCTGTTTATTTTATTTCCGTTTTAGGAAAATTATATTTTGGTGGTACTGTACTACCGTACGGCAATGATTATACTTTTTAGTTCATCATTACTAGAGTGTGTGTAGTAATAGGCCTTGATGCCACTGAAGTTAATGAAGTTTTGTACCTGAATGAAAAACTTTACTCTCAAAATCTAAAGAGGATTAAAAACAGAACATGATGCTTGACAAACTATTTAAATTAACAGTATGAAAGTTACTCAGGAGATCAATGCGTCAAATATTAATATTTTTGAAGCACTGCTACCTTCAATTATTTTAAATTAATAATCACATAATAAAAAAAATTACCATCGGTATCAATTCAGCACCAATTATACGAGGAACTTTTATTGCCAATAAGATTCTCCACTGTATCTCTCTGTTGGTAAACGAGAACGCAACAGTGACCGCGACAGAGGGCAGGCCATTCCTGGTATTGGCTCGAGCCACGAGCTGTCGTTGGGCAGTTGCGCCGGCCCCATAACTGCCAACGACCGAGGTTATGTCCAACGACCACTGAATCCATCAAGACAAGCTTCAATCAGCCGTTTAACGAGTGCGAGGCGCCAGCTGACCAGCATAAATACAAATACGGTCTGAACAGACCAGCAGGCCGGCTGTCAAACCGCGACCGTGGCGGAGGAAGATGGCGATCGCCCGTGTACTGTTATGCGTCCGCCGCCGCCGAGGGTAATCCACAATCGGTACGGGAGAGCCACAATAGAGGAGGCCTCATTATACTGACGCCTCAGAACGGTGCACAATGTTGGCGAATGGCGAATCGACTGCACTAGATTGCCGACAATCTGTAAACAAAATATACAACAGCTCCATCCGGGACCACGGAACTCCGCACCAATTCTTAGTTGCTATAAAAAACCTATGAAATGCCGCCCCAGGGAAAAGAGCTGCCGTCATGACACCATGGTTGTCCACACCCCGGTTCCTCTTTCCACCTTTACCTCCAATCCCTCTCTTACTTACTTTGTTGTTTATCAATATAACAACATTTCAGAGCGTTTCTTTCTCCATAATTTAATTAAAATGTGTAATAACTTACGCTATATTTGAGACAAATGGCTTAGATACATTCCGGTTCATGAAAGCCAAAATTCATGGTGGCTTCGATCAGGTAACTATCTTTTGAATTGTACCTTCTCACCAACTTTGAGTGCTTAAATCGCGTCGCCTGTGCTTATTATTTTTTTAATTAATTCTCGACGATTACAGAGGAGATTTAAATCGGCTGTTCAGCTTGTAGGTACAGTATTTCTACAAGATTTCATAAAGTAGTACTTTTATGAAGTAACGAGTGTAAAGTCAATAATGAAACATACTCGAACTGAGGAAGGGAGATCCCTTCCAAGACGGGAAACACTACTCTAGTTCAAGAAAAGAAATTTAATTGGTAAAATAATGATTATACGTTTTGCTGACATGCCTGTTTGCCAGGTGGGAGATATGTTTTTATTAATATTTAACAATCAATCTTTATGTCAATATTTTATGTAATTGAAGTTTTCAAATTCGTGGAAGTGGAGGGCGGGAGGGCTACGGTGGAAACCCTTAAACTATCGCTACAATGGACAACCTTACTGGGACAAAAATGGGGAACCCCCATTGTACATGAATTTCGCATCAGAGGGGTTGGACTCCATTACAATAGCCACACCTATCATGCTCAATCCCACTTCCCTCCCCTCCTTAGTTCTTAGATCTTCTTAAGAGGGCTTTGGAGTGCCGCCATGTTGGATTTATTTCCCATGAGAGACCATGTTAACTTTTCTTGCAGCATGTCATGTAGGCCTAACTGTTTTACATTTTAGCCCATTGAACTGTCGTTCCTTTTAAGAAATTCAATTTCTGTAAGGATTATAAGGAAAGAGAACAGAAGTTTTTATTTAAAAAGTTGGATAATAAATTATAAAAAAATAAAGAACTTTTTTGATTTTTCAATTACTTCAAAACAGAGTGACTCTGACTGTGTGCATTCATTATGTTGAGATTGGCCTCTCAACAAGAGATAGTTCTTAAATTTAAAGTTCTTGACAGGAGTTTGAGTTTTCTTCCACATAAATAATGTGGCACAAAAGATAAGATAATCGTCTGCTACCTGAGAGGTATAAGAACTTCAGATCCCTAATTTGTGACCGCATTATAGTTTTGCGGTCACAATTTGGGAATCTGAAAGTTACAAGGAAAAGCACACTTTTTCTATTAGAAGAGGGCAGTAACGGGTTTTCGTGGCATTGGTCAGCAGAATCTTATAAAACACAATTTAAAGAAGTAAATTTGTTAACTTTTACACATATTTACATTGTTCAAACTTGATTTTTTTTTAAGACCATAGATCTTCCAGTCCCTTGTTCCACATTTAAAATGCTAGGCCTATATGACAAACAGCAACAGATTAAACATTTCTTGACATATTACTTCAATTTTTAAAGACACACCTATTATAATACCGTATTTAATTCTCTTTCTGGTGGCATTAAAACTGTAGGAGCACCACCGTATAGCGTAGTTTTGTTGGCGACGATAATTAAATTCAAAGACTCATTTATTCACTTTTCACTCACTGCTAACAAACTGTTTGACAACACATCCAGATTTGCATTGTAAGTAACAGTCATAGTTATGTTCTTTTCATAAAACATTAATTAGTTAAATTGATAAAACCGTGACAGAATGACAGAATGGTGACAAGCATAATTTTTCAGTTACTTTCCCAAGAAGATCGTTTGGGACTCCGATAATTTTGTTAGCGGATCTTTGCGTTAAGTTGTCAGTTTAAGACAATCAATGCTAAGCATAGAACTATAAACAGGTAGAGTTACAGTACAGTTAGTTAAAGATAGTATCTTTATAGTATTAGGTTTAACATTTTTTTCAAATTTGGGATTTTATTAGTTTTAAAGGTTTTTAATTTGGTAGATTAATTATGCCAATTTGAGTACGGCGCTGTGATAGAGGAACCATTATTTCCAGCCAACAATGCATCCTGTTGTGCAATTAGTATCCATAAACCGGTAACTATTCGGGTAACGCTTCGTTGGATTTTCTTGATGACCTTAGGTTTGGTCGTGAATTCTTGTACATCCATCTCCCAATTTTAATCTTTAATTTTGTGTTATATTATAACATACAGTAATTGAAGCAAACTTGACTTTTCCATTTACTGCCGCCATATGTCTAAGAAAAGACAATATCTTATTGAGTTGTTTTTCTCCCAAATCTTACAAACCCTATGGGCCTAAGTGCAATATAAGCGTAGCTCATTAATGATAGTTAATTTTATCTGATTTGACATAAGTTTCGTTAATGACTTCTTTAGCAATTAAATGGGTTCATTGTAATGGCTAAATAATAGTAGTTTATGCAAAGATTGTATTATGGAAACCTTTATGACACTAGTGAGGTTAGAACAGGAGCGAAGAGTGTTCTAAATTTCTCACATATGGCTTAAAGGCTGAATAGGAATACATAGTGGTTGTTAACACTACTTTAGGCCTATCCATCACCAACTTGATTTGGTGACGCATTTGATTTGGTGAACTGATTTGGTGGCGCATCGTAAAAATAATGTAATTAACATGTCCACCATTAAAGGTTAGGCGGTCACCTCGAAACGTAACCATATACCTGATGTCACTTGATGGCGTATAGGCCTAATCGTCGTTCTCTCACATTAAATTACTGCACACTCTTTGGAAGTTAGGCATAAAGAAGTTAAAACATGAATCGTAACGGAACAATCAGCTGATGTGCGAACTGTATAACCTATACAGTATATTTAAAACAGTAAGGTAAAAACACATTTGGACAGTTCGCCTGAGACATTCCATTGCTGGACCGATTTATATGCGGGTTGTACCAAAACAAACGTTTTCGGGCCTATATTAGCAGGTTTTATTAGTATTTAGAAAATATTTAAGTTAAATCTGTAAAAAATGAAAAATAAACTTTTCTTATTGAGATTTAACACGGGGGAAAAGGCCCACATTTTCAAATTTTTGGAAAGCTCGTCTGAGACTTCCACTGGACTGATTTCCATGCAGTTTGTACCAAATATAAGCTAAACTCTTCTATATTAGCAGGTTTTATTTACATTAACGTTATCTTACTTTTTCTAATTAAAAATATCGACATTTCAAAACCTTTGCAATGAGTTTATTTTACATGTAGCTGACTGTAAACACACAAGGTATTTTGTTAAGATACAGATGAAGAGAAAACACTTTAAGAAGGATTTGGTTAACTAATTATGGCCAGTATCTACAATTTTTATTATTCTTTAAATAGACAAAAATCTCAATACAATTTTATACTATTTGGCTACATTGTTAAAGTTGGCGGATCAAAAAGTAAATGAGTTTTGATTGCTAAATTGTCAAACCCTAAAGATACTTAATTATGTAAAATAGCTAATTAATTTAAAGAATATAGAAATTTAAGAAATACATTTTATACATATATCGCACCATCTGCTTAGCGCTCCACTGGCCACGAATGGAGCTGTATCCGTCGAGTATCGACGGGCAACGACTCGTTTCTATTATAACACTCTCGTTCATCGGACTCTGCGACATCGGAACTCCGCTTCATCGGAACTGGAAATCTGGATATTATTAATTTTTTTTTCTTACGAAATAAATAATTTTTCCGTTTTAGCGCCTTCAATTTCCATTTGTTCTATCCGCACAACAGTGAAGTATCACATTTTGCATCAAAAGTCATCAGGCGTTTTCCATAATCTGTACCCATCGATGTGATTTACGAGGCCGTGGAGTATACGCACAAAAATAGAAAGAGGAAGGGGGCAGGAAGTGAACATCCGTTTCGACCGCTTCCCAAACTGTCATTCAGTCTGTCTCGCGTCACGACTGCACCTGTGTTACGTGGAAGTCAGTTGACTGCTGGAATATGAATATGGAATATGTTTAATTAAGATTTTGGATCTTTATTTCTTGCGTTGTTTTTATTCCTATAGGTTCATTGTTACCATGTTCAAAGTTTGATTGCCTTATTTTCATAAAATCTCTTGTGTTATCTTAAAACAAGAGTGAATATAATCAGGATAGTTCACCGTACGGGCGGAAATGATGACTCACGACGGACTCCGCTTTATCAGAATTTTTTGACATCCGAACCGGCCGTCCGCCACATTAGTTCCGATGAACGAGAGTGTACTGTAACACTATTTTCGTAAAATACTGAGCTCTCTTTGCTACTGAACAAATATCATAAAGTGAATCCTGTATGATTACACACTCATATTATGCAATGGGTTTTAATTTTGTTTAATAATAAACTTCTTTATGATGTTACAAGTACTGTAATATGACTAATGACACTAATTGAAACGGTCGTAATTAATGTTACTAATGTATTTTTTAAAACAGTTGAACAATTTTAATAACACACGTAGCATTTTGTCATTGGTTGATCACAATAGTTATACGTATCGGTCCATACCCCAAATTAAAATCTACTGAGTCATTCCTCCAAAGTCAACCTAGTTTGACTTTGGAAGTCAAAGGACCTCCAAAGTCCTGAGTCATTTCCTAAAAGTCAAATTATAATAAAAATTATAATTTGCCAAATTACACACACAGTTATATTCTGATTTTCTCTTCGCTAAATTGTCCTCGTGACAGTCGACTGAGCGGGTCGAATAATCGAGCGGTTATTCGCTTAATAGGCGGCGTAGCGGGAGATAGCGGAAACAGCGAGGCACGCGCGAAATGTCTAATTGCGTCGCAGTGCGCCGACTCGGGGCTGGAGCATGCGCAGTCTAGTCACAACAGTCACGACGGCTCGGCGCGGGCCCACAAATGATCATCGGGGAGGTGTTTCAAGACCCACTTAATATGGTCACCCGTTGTATAGAAGTAAAATCGCAAAAACCTCTCAAATACTGGTAATACAATATAAATGTTTAGTTCTTTAGAACTTATCAGGATTTCTCTTTCAAAAAACTTTGCTAAAATAGCCCATTTGCCGAAATAATTTTTTAACCAGTTTATCCTCCTGTATTATAATTCATCTCTCCGTATATACCAGTTACAGGTTGGATAGGTTTATATGAGATTTTTTTACTTCCCCTGTGGAGGAGACAAAAAATGAACAAATAACTTGTTTAGTTTTAATAAAATATAAAAAAAAATAATCCTTCGATAGGATATATAAATATCCTTGATTTGACAAAAAACCTTGATATCTATTGCCGGTGTTTAAATTAATTCCTCGCTTGTGAAGGGTTATTATCGATTCCCTTTGTTACGTATTTTCAAACTGATAGCCTTTAAAACCCTTTCAAAATCTGATATAGTAATTTTTAACGAGGAGTCTTTTGTTGATTCGTATGCAACGAATTAACCATTAAAATGAATTATCTTTACGATAATTTTGCTGGAAGTACAATAATTTTGGACATTTTTTACGATAATTGACCCTGACCAGTCTCTGGTAACACTGCGAGTCACTGTCACGGCGGCGCGATCAGCTGTTACTGTTACGGCGGCGTTGCACAAACAGCTCTGATGTAGGCCAAGCTTGGTCGAGTGAAAGGTCTTGCCGTCCATTGTCCAACAATTTCCACCCCGGGCAGCTAAACTGTTACCCCACGCGTAGAGGTCGACCGACGGAAATGACTGTTCTACACTGTGCTGGAGACCATCCAAATATCCGGCTTTGGAAGGACCATCGGTGTAAATGTACTTCAAGGAAAGGACATGCATTTGTTTCTAACTTCTTCTGTGCTCCCAGTCAGAAAATTAACTTTAACTGACATTTTCATTAAATTATGTCTACTTCAATGACCAATTTTGTCAAAATGTAATCTTAGTGCTAACCGTCAAACACGATCCAAATTATGTCATTGTAGTTTGGATCGTGTTTGACGGTTAGCAGTAAGATTATTATATCTGCACACGATTGGCCACACTTGAAATTATGAATTTTGACAAAATTCGTTACGTGCTCACAACGTTATTTTCCCTGTATATAGATTTGCTAAACCAGTAAAGTGAGACAGCCGTGGAGAAGTGGAATTATACACCCAGAAAAAAAAACTTGTTGTTATTTTGACGTTACCAGGAGCGGGGAGTAAAGTGGCATGGAGTTTAGCCCGAGGCCGAAAAACTATCCCTAGTTTAAAAAATACATTTTATTCTATTGCTATAAAATTAACATTATAGCAAACCATACACAAACCGGAAAACTACCCCTAGAAAACTACACCCGGAATTCTACCCCCGCGGAAAAGAACCCCACTTATACAAATTCTTAGTAGGCCTATTTAGCAAATGGAGTTTTTGTACTATGTTAATTTTTATAAAAATTGACATTTCTTCTATATAAAGGTATTGTTCGACTTTCCTGCAGAATGTTGGCTAAATAATAGCCACATTCCCCCTTAATAAGAAATACGTCAAGCCTTTTTTTGTCAACACAACCCTTTCCTCACAATGGGTCAATTTTAAGTATGAAATTTCTAGTTTATAATGATCGGTTTAAAATGTTTTCAAAACTTGTCAAACATGCTGGATAAAAAAACTGAATTTATAGAATAGTCTAGCGAAAAGTCGGTAAAGAAGTACACAAGCAAGTTGCCTTTTTGTAGGCGCTTCCATATCATGCTTCTGTTGTAATGTTGTATGTTACGTGCTTCGTGTTGATGGGGTTTTCCATTGGTTTCGAAGAGAATATAAGTGCACGGTGAATGGTTACATTATTTGTTTTGTAATTATTCTATAACACATTTTATTATGCCTATATGGAGCAAATTAAATTAGTTAACGTAAATGTCTGCGGGGAAAAATAAAAAGTAAATAGAAGACAAGGGTTTTCTTTTTCTTCTCATACTATACTATTTCTTTACACAATATTTTGAAACTTAGAACTGAACGAAAATAAAAAATCTAAAACTCCACAGTCAAATATTATTCAGCAACTGTCCATTTTTGGTTTAATATCGTATTAAAATAAAGATTTCACTTGTAACAATCTGATGCACACGTAAATGACAAGACGGTAAACAAAATTAAAACATTTACTTGTAGGCTGATGTAGTAGTCTAATAAAGAGCAAGTTTCTGTTCAGCTGAATTCAGGTTAATGGTTAACGGAAATATAAACAAAGGTTAAGAGGTGCTTAAGAATAACAAAACTGTTTCATTTGGAGGACAAGCGAATAATATACTTCTTAGTGTACCACATTCTCTTTTGTTTCTCTTTATACGTTCCCGTAAAACATAGTAAATTATCGTTCCTGGAGATTTTGTCTGCTGATGAATTAAGATCATTATAACACAAAAAGTTGATTGCGACGGTTTGTTTAAACTTTTAGCAATGTGGTTGCAATATCAACTACAACATGAGAAGTGCCTGTGTTCTGTATATAATCAGATTATCATGGACAGATTGAAGAAGACATTTACGGCATGTTTAATAAACTCATTTTTCTATAGTTTGAAAATATTCATAAGAAACTCTGAAAAAAAATCCAAGTGTGACTTAATACAATGTTTCGAAACTGTGGAAATACATTTAATATAAATAATCTAACGCAATAAAATTAATTGTGACTCTTAAGTGTATACGAAAAGATGATTTGAAATCATAATCATCAGTGTTTGTCATTATAGTACAGGAGAGGAGCCAGGTGGGTCCAGATTATTCATAACGACAAGTTATGATTTTTCAAGGAAGCCCAAAAGATCAATGAAACACTTTTCAACGTATGTGATTAGAATTCCGTGTTTTAGGCTCATTTTATTGTAAAAATAACCAAATTTAACCCATGGAAGGAGTTTTAAGAACGTTTTTAAAATCCTAACACTAATGATAAGTATTAAAAAATAAGACATACAATTTTCGTTTATCGCGTTCAGCACGTGTTATTTACTGAAGAACAGAAAATTAGCAAATCATCACTTTCCGTTGAAAAGGGGCAATTTTTCAATTATCGTTGATCCTTACGAAAATAAGGTATAGAAACACTAACTACAGCATGACTGTAGAACCCTGTTTAATTACTTGACTTTTGAGTGGAACAAATTTTTGCTAGAAAACTATACCTGTTTTAAGTAAAACACAATAAATAAAACTCACAAAATTTTATTTCAAACTAAAAATCCAAGAACAAGCTCGCATTACTAAGACACCAGGACATAATCAGTTATAGTAAACCTACTCCAGTAAATTACTTGAACGTTAGACAAATTGTCACTTTCGACCTCGAATTTACTGGACGAGTGTCATTTCGTTTAAAATATTAAACACTATAGATAATTTAGAATGATCGATCCATTGAAAAATTCAAGTTTTGTGGAGAGTTTTGGGGTAAAAACAGCCATTCAGCAAATGTCAATTGAATGAAAAATGGCATGTTGTATTTTATAATCACCTGGATCTAAAAAAATGAATATCATCAAATCAGCACACTCACCCCCAACCGGACAGAAATCACTCAACATTTTTTTTAATCAGTTAAAATATATTTCAATGAAAAACTGAAACTAAACAGTTATAAAGAAAGAAAAACTTGAAAAGAGGGAAAATAGGGGTATGGGGTTGGAGTCTAACAATCCGTAGGCGATTACATACATTATAGGGGAGAGTGTAAAACACACAACCAGACGATTAAAGTTATCATTGAAATAATACTGGCACTCTAAAATGCTACCATTCCAAGTAATCGGTCGTTTCCGGCGTCCCGTGTCCCAGTGCGTACCGCCGTTCCGTCGTTCCAGCGTTCCCGGTTCCCACGACACTGGTAATTGCGCCGTCGTTTGTACCACAACGTTCTCGTCGTTGGGGTCACCGGTCACCTGCTAATGTAATAACTGTTATTTCCCCGGTTTATGTCTCTTTTACTTTGTCAATTTATCCTTCCGCCGCTCACAGTTTGTGGCGTAAAGGTGGAAAGCGCTGGAAGAAGGCTGACTGGGTGTTTCATCCAAGTTCCTATAGAGATGAAAACTCAAAACTCAAAAACATAACTTTTCGTTTTGTAGATTAATGAAAAAGTAAAGTAGTCCC